>JAKFQP010000011.1:1782273-2247419 GCA_023375905.1 Nycticorax nycticorax
TGTAGAATCATAGAACATTTTGGGTTGGAAGGGACCCCTAGAGGTCATCTAGTCCAACCCCCCTGCAGTAAGCAGGGACACTGCTAACTAGATCAGGTTGCTCAGAGCCCCATCCAACCTGGCCTCGAATGTTTCCAGGGATGGGGCCTCCACTACCTCTCTGGGCAACCTGTTCCAGTGTTTTACCACCCTCATTGTAAAGAATTTCTTCCTTATATTGTATTAACTCCTTATTCAGCTACTAAAGCTGCACAGGTAAAAAACTGGAGTTGCAATGATTGATTTTGGATAATTGAGGGATCTTTGCTGAGCTAGCCCCATTCTTTGAAAAACTGTTCCCTAGATCTGACATACACATACAGGGAGATTTTAGCAGCACTTTTCAAGCCAGGCTCATCCTGGCGTCTGGTGCTTGAGACTTGAACTTGGACCTCTGCTTAGCTCACTGTGTGAAACTGTGTCGCTGCTGTATGCTCTTTTCCCCAAACAAAATTCCTCATGTAGTGTGCGCTGGGTCCTGGGGGTATCACAGCTGGGACTCCTCAGCAGTAGAAATACATAAAGTCAGGAGTGCGTTACAGGGAGTAGCTCTCTACTGTCCAAGTCACACAGGTCCATTAGTCCTACCTCCGCACCAGCCCCAAGCTGGTTCACCTATGGGTCCCCTTCGTGCCAGGGCCATGCTCCCAGGCGCTGGGACACTGGTGGGATCACATCAGCTCTGCTGGAGAAACTATTTGCTTTAACATATTTGTGCAGCTCAGTGCTTCTAGCTAATGGTCTGGAGCCTGAAAATGGCAGGACCAAAGTGGAGCTTCAACTCCTGCCAGAGCCAGGCTGCTTTTGTGTGCATCCTTGCAGGCGTCTGAGCACTGTGGTCCCAACAGTGATGACCTTTCAGGTTACATTTGAGAGTTGTGTGGCCCCTGCACCTCACTGAATGCCATTGGTCAGGTCTGGAATCTCCTTGCTGGAGCTGCAATCGACCTGAGAGCAGGTCATGGAGGGAGAATGTTTGCATTGGCGCATGTTATGCAAAAGGTGCTGGGTAAGTGTGCTCAGAAATACCTGTCTCTGCATTTGCAATTTGAATGTTGGAAAAGGGATTTTATTCAAACCCCTTTCTCTGGAACCTCTTCTGATCATATGATGAGAAATACTTACAAAAGTTGTTTTTTTTCATGTGGCTAAGTGGAAGTAGAAGGAGGAGTGATTATGCTGATGCTTAGATTTGATCTAAAATACATTTATAGTAAAGAAGAAGAAAATCAGTGTAGAGTATTTTACTGGTATTATGTAGGTGACGTTATCTTTTAATGTTATTTAATGTATGGTAAGAAAATTTCATAAGTTAAGTGTCATGATTAAGCACAGGTAGTTTTAAAGATCAGTTGGTAACTTTTAAGTTAATGTTAACTCCTAAACTAACTTTTGTTCAAATTATCTGGCTACTGTTGTTCTTCCTGCAGATCTCTCCTCTCCTTGTAAGGCTTGGTACAGAAAGCATTCATGATAAAAGCTTAATGTCCATAATTTGAAAAAATTTTACGAACTGGAGATTGGGTAGTTTGCATTCCAAATTTTTCATTAAAGAAAGATCTATTGCACATGCTTTTTTTGTTTTTTTTTTTTCTTTCTTGATCATAATTCAAGAACATAGACCAATTAACTCTTTGAAAAAATGAATGAAGTACTACAAGCATTGGAGGGCTTCATGGTTTCAGTGAGGTATTGCTGTTTAAAAAGCAATAGGTGGAATATTAATAGGGCTACATCTGTGCTGCTCTTCTGCATTTCTGTGAAGATACAGAAGAACTTAAAAAATCCATACTCAATAAAATATTTAATTAAAAAATCCCCATGACAAAATGGGTCATTCTTACTAATGCTGCAGCAACACCAGTTTTCTGGAGGTCAGATGAGTTCAATTAGGTTTTCTAATTATGTATGCCAAGCTTGGTACAGAAAGAATAAAATCTATTTGCTTAAGTTGAGACATCCACCCTTAGACTGTAACCTCGTTTTCATTGCCTGTGGCTCAGAATTGTCCTAGAAATCTGCTTTGAAATGGGGTCCAGAGGCCTCCCATTAGATCTTACAAAAATACACGTTTACAGGATTTTGGAAATGTCTGCTTGTTGGTGGCTTAGAAGCAATTTCAGTGAGATTCAGTATTCTCACTTTAAGTGAAATTCAGAAAATAAAAAAGAAGAAAAGGACAAACTCAAGGATTATCCCTGGAAGTGCCCTGCACGTGATGCTCCCACTGGAGCCTGTAGGAAGCCCAGAGGCAGCCCCACCTGGCTCTGCTGGAGAGCACGTTTGGGTTTTGGTTGGGGAAAGGAGCATACAGCAGTGACACGACAGTGTGTGCGTTCCTCTGGTAAGGCTGCTTTCCCCTCATGTTTCATCTTGAGCTTCCCTTGACTCCCATGTGCGAGCCATGCCAGTATTTGAATTTCTGAACTTCCTACTTTATTTTCTTCCAGGGAAGTTAGGATGCCCTGCGTTATGTAGAAAGGGTCAGTGCAAGGCTGGTGTTTGTTGTGGAAGGAGAGAGGAGAGCACATGTTTAAGGAAGCCAGGGTGAAGTCAGGCTCCTGCCATAAGTGTCTTTTGACAAGGACTGACAGAGACAGTTTTACTGTAATTTGTCTTTACTGAAGCATCCTGGACAGCCAGACTAATTAATTCTGTACTTTACTGATTGTAAAGGGAATGTGCTCCATGTCTCTGACGCAGTAACTCAACCATCAGGTCATCCAAAGATTGCTGCACTGCAGACAAGCAAACACTGAATTTACTGTCCCTTACTTAACCCCGAGCATGCAAATTCTTTCACCAATGTGACTGCACCTCTTAAAAGGCATATTTTTAAGCATGTTAATATCTAAAAGTGACTCTAGGGATTTATGATTATTATTTTCTTTGCAAGCATAACAGTTTTCTTCATGTGTGCTGGCACCTTTTTGCTGACACTTCAAAATACAAGACTTTTTGTTTGTTTTGACAAGAATTCAATAGACATTTCACATTAGGTACATGCTAATCCTTTTCTAAGCGTTGGCCTGACGTATCCTTTCACGATTTATTAAGTGTTGTAACTCCACTGTTGACAAACAGTGAACCATGGCATTTATGAACATCTTGAGCAAAGTATTTAATAAAGCTTCTGTGTCTGGATCCTGAGAGACAGGGAACTTATCACCACAGTAATAATTAAGGAGACAAAGTACTAACACGCTTTCTTGTGGATACCCAGAGCAATGGAACAGGAATTGCTAGGGTAAGTGGAACTTCCAGTTCTTAAAATACTAATTTGTGCTGTAATTAGTAAGGCTTTTTATGTTAAAATTGGAATTTATAAAAAAGGGCATCTTATTGGACTCAAAATTAGTTTTCCAGTAATCCTATTTTTTTATGTCATTTTAATGTACATTGAAGGTTCTTCTTGTTGAACTTAATCTTACCGCACACATTAAATATATGAACGATTTGATGGTGAAAATGACAGGAAAATTTTGCTTTGATATAGCCCATAGAATGGAATAGCTGCTTATATCTTTTTGAAAGCCCAAAGTTTGTGTATTTTTCAGGCTTATAAATTTCCTTTGCTTGATAATACAATCTGTAAATATTGCTCTTTTGAGCATGGTCTGTGAATTTCCTGTGTTGCAACAGCATTATTAGTAAAGTCTATTTGTAATACTTAGTGCATTCCAAAATTTAAATCATATTTACCTATTAAATCTGAAATGAGATCTGTTTGATGATGCCTCAGCAAATTCAGTCTTTTCTAAGGAAGTCTTTGTTTTGGACCACTCTGAATTGAAATCAGGTATTTTAAGCTAATTTTATTCTGTCATTTTTTGTACCTTTATAATATTCCAATTTTATCTTTCATAAGAACATATAGTTAATATTTTACAACAGACCCAACAGTATTAGCATGAACCATTTCTCTAAGTCCATTTGTATGTTTCCAATAAGGCATGCTTCAGAATTGGTTGTAGAAACATTATTAGGGATTTTGCCTCCTCCTACCAATTAGCGTTTCCTGCAGGAATTAAATTCCCTTTAATATTCTTGATTATAGAGCTGCAAAGTAACATANGGTGCCTGCTTTCCTCTTAGTAATGAATATGTATATTACCTAATATATTGCTTAAAGATCTTACATTTCTTGATACTTTTTGGCTATAGGGATCATATATGGCTGTGTTAGAACCACTTAAAGTATATGTGGCTTTGTTGCATGTTTGTCATCTTTGCCTTAAAGGATTTCTGTCTTTAAGGGGTTTTTAAATATATGTCAAGAGTAGAGAAATAAATGGATGGATTTTAATTTCTGTTGTGTGCTATTATTTTGAATTGTTTTCAGAGTAATCCAAAATGATTGGTGGAAGTGCATGGAAATAATCCTCTGTTGGTCCTAAGAGTCCCAGCTTTCATCTTATATCACTAACACAATAATGACAACAAAAGCAGTAATAAAAATGAAATAAAAAACAGAATTAAGCCACTATGATTACTAAGGAAGGTCTCCAAACTGTAATGGGTGCAGCAACATCTGATTATGTTTGCAAAAACTCTGAAAGGGAAGAACTGAGATGTGTTAGCTACTGTCTGTAAGTTTTGGTCGAGAGTACAGTGACACTACTGTTGTTAGTTTTCCTGTTCAAAACGCTTAAGAAATTAAGAGCAGATACTATAATGGGAACAGCTTGAATAAACTTAAGCTTTTAATACCAGACAACCTGACTGAAGAAGGATGTTGGTAGTTACATTTTCCCATACGACAAATATTAAACTTTCTCTAAAACTTCCATGAAATTCATTATTCTCTATTTTTATACAATGAGCTAGGTTGAAAGGAATTCCTGCAGGTCATCCAGGTCTGCTTCCTGCTCTGAGCAGGGGTAACTTTATTGTTCAGTTTGCTCAGGTCTTTGTCCATTCAGAGGGTGAAAATCCCTGAGGGTGGAGATTCCAGAGTCTCCCTTTCCACCACAGGAGTCATCATGTTTTGTGTGAAGTTTTGCCATTATTTGAATTATCTCAAACTCCTTTTTATTGTTTTTTATTGAATAAACCTTTTTGAAAGACAGCCTGATGCTTGACATTTTTCTGTCTTTATTGTCGTCTTCTCATGGTATGAGAACAGCGGTGAATGTCAGCTGCAACCCCAGCACAGCAATGGACTTGTGTCACATGTAGTTTTGAACAAGAACTTTCACATTCACGCATTGTACACTGCATCCAGAACGCTGATTGACGAACTGCTGCAGAGAGCCCAACTTTCTCTATCTACATGTGCATAACCATATTGAAAAAGCAGGTCTGATTGCTCCAACCGTAAGTATTTCAGGTACGGTTCACAAGGCTTTCTAGACCGTCTTATTTAAAACAACCCTAAGAATAAATTTCAAATCTTGTTTTTCTTTTTGTTGCAAAACAACCTTTCCCAGAACAACCTTGAAGTTTATGCACTGTCAGAACCATTTATATTCCAGAGCAGGATTTTAGCAGCAAAGATGCTGGGTAGCTTAGTTCTGTCAACAAGTTTTATTCCTCCAGTGAAATGCTTGATTCACTGAATTTTACAGGAGTATTTGGATCTCCAGAGTAGTTCTCATAGTGGTAGAACGGAGCTACAATATGAAGGTGGTTGCTGATACATGAAAGACATGGGTTTTAACTAACATTTAAGATTGCAACACAAATAAGGAAGACACATATGCAGGTGGATACTTTTTCTGATTCCATTGGAAAAAACATACCACTCTAATAGCTACATGTTGTCCTGTGTATGTATTCTTTTTCTTATGTTTGAAATGTTAAGTTGAATATTGTCTATCTTTTCTCTTTAAAAAATGTGAATGTAATTTGTATTTAATGAAACCAGTGAGGATGATAAAAGGAATAGACAGTAAGAATAAGGTAGTATTTAAGACGAAAGAGTTATCTGCACAGAATTCCAGTGTGGTCTGCTCTTTAAATAACTGTAGGTTCCCACTCCCAGGCAACAGCTGCTGGTGTCAATCACTGCAGTGCACTCGTCCTAAGGCCAAAATTTCAAAATTATCACAACTATGCCAATTTGGAGAAAATTATCATCTACCCTGGTGTCTGTAGTGGCTTAAACCGCTTCTGTCATTTGCTTTGGCAGCTAGAGATTAATCAGAAAGGAAGAGTCACCTGAATGCTAATTCCACATGATTTGTTCCTCAGCCATCTGTCCTGTAACAGTTTGATGAAGCTTGCTCCAGGGACTGTCCAATGCACAGACTGGAAAGACAAGTGTCACCTCCTCCCCGTGAAGAAACGTGGTCTGGTACTGCAGCAGGCCATGAATAAGTAAACACTGGAAGAAAAGTTCTTACATAAATTTGTTGAGTGTCTCTGATGAACAGTACAAGTCAAATGTTTAAAACCTTCAGAGATGCTGATTTTTGTTTTTAAAGATCCACAGCTCTGCATGTATTATTGATTTTATACTTTTCTGTACAGTTACAGTAGAATCATAGAATCATAGTATGTTTTGTGTTGGAAGGGACCACCAGAGGTCATGTAGTCCAAACCCCCTGCAGTGAGCAGGGACACTGCTAACTAGATCAGGTTGCTCAGAGCCCCATCCAACCTGGCCTCGAATGTTTCCAGGGATGGGGCCTCCACTACCTCTCTGGGCAACCTGTTCCAGTGTTTTACCACCCTCATTGTAAAGAATTTCTTCCTTATATTGTATTAACTCCTTATTCAGCTACTAAAGCTGCACAGGTAAAAAACTGGAGTTGCAATGATTGATTTTGGATAATTGAGGGATCTTTGCTGAGCTAGCCCCATTCTTTGAAAAACTGTTCCCTAGATCTGACATACACATACAGGGAGATTTTAGCAGCACTTTTCAAGCCAGGCTCATCCTGGCGTCTGGTGCTTGAGACTTGAACTTGGACCTCTGCTTAGCTCACTGTGTGAAACTGTGTCGCTGCTGTATGCTCTTTTCCCCAAACAAAATTCCTCATGTAGTGTGCGCTGGGTCCTGGGGGTATCACAGCTGGGACTCCTCAGCAGTAGAAATACATAAAGTCAGGAGTGCGTTACAGGGAGTAGCTCTCTACTGTCCAAGTCACACAGGTCCATTAGTCCTACCTCCGCACCAGCCCCAAGCTGGTTCACCTATGGGTCCCCTTCGTGCCAGGGCCATGCTCCCAGGCGCTGGGACACTGGTGGGATCACATCAGCTCTGCTGGAGAAACTATTTGCTTTAACATATTTGTGCAGCTCAGTGCTTCTAGCTAATGGTCTGGAGCCTGAAAATGGCAGGACCAAAGTGGAGCTTCAACTCCTGCCAGAGCCAGGCTGCTTTTGTGTGCATCCTTGCAGGCGTCTGAGCACTGTGGTCCCAACAGTGATGACCTTTCAGGTTACATTTGAGAGTTGTGTGGCCCCTGCACCTCACTGAATGCCATTGGTCAGGTCTGGAATCTCCTTGCTGGAGCTGCAATCGACCTGAGAGCAGGTCATGGAGGGAGAATGTTTGCATTGGCGCATGTTATGCAAAAGGTGCTGGGTAAGTGTGCTCAGAAATACCTGTCTCTGCATTTGCAATTTGAATGTTGGAAAAGGGATTTTATTCAAACCCCTTTCTCTGGAACCTCTTCTGATCATATGATGAGAAATACTTACAAAAGTTGTTTTTTTTCATGTGGCTAAGTGGAAGTAGAAGGAGGAGTGATTATGCTGATGCTTAGATTTGATCTAAAATACATTTATAGTAAAGAAGAAGAAAATCAGTGTAGAGTATTTTACTGGTATTATGTAGGTGACGTTATCTTTTAATGTTATTTAATGTATGGTAAGAAAATTTCATAAGTTAAGTGTCATGATTAAGCACAGGTAGTTTTAAAGATCAGTTGGTAACTTTTAAGTTAATGTTAACTCCTAAACTAACTTTTGTTCAAATTATCTGGCTACTGTTGTTCTTCCTGCAGATCTCTCCTCTCCTTGTAAGGCTTGGTACAGAAAGCATTCATGATAAAAGCTTAATGTCCATAATTTGAAAAAATTTTACGAACTGGAGATTGGGTAGTTTGCATTCCAAATTTTTCATTAAAGAAAGATCTATTGCACATGCTTTTTTTGTTTTTTTTTTTTCTTTCTTGATCATAATTCAAGAACATAGACCAATTAACTCTTTGAAAAAATGAATGAAGTACTACAAGCATTGGAGGGCTTCATGGTTTCAGTGAGGTATTGCTGTTTAAAAAGCAATAGGTGGAATATTAATAGGGCTACATCTGTGCTGCTCTTCTGCATTTCTGTGAAGATACAGAAGAACTTAAAAAATCCATACTCAATAAAATATTTAATTAAAAAATCCCCATGACAAAATGGGTCATTCTTACTAATGCTGCAGCAACACCAGTTTTCTGGAGGTCAGATGAGTTCAATTAGGTTTTCTAATTATGTATGCCAAGCTTGGTACAGAAAGAATAAAATCTATTTGCTTAAGTTGAGACATCCACCCTTAGACTGTAACCTCGTTTTCATTGCCTGTGGCTCAGAATTGTCCTAGAAATCTGCTTTGAAATGGGGTCCAGAGGCCTCCCATTAGATCTTACAAAAATACACGTTTACAGGATTTTGGAAATGTCTGCTTGTTGGTGGCTTAGAAGCAATTTCAGTGAGATTCAGTATTCTCACTTTAAGTGAAATTCAGAAAATAAAAAAGAAGAAAAGGACAAACTCAAGGATTATCCCTGGAAGTGCCCTGCACGTGATGCTCCCACTGGAGCCTGTAGGAAGCCCAGAGGCAGCCCCACCTGGCTCTGCTGGAGAGCACGTTTGGGTTTTGGTTGGGGAAAGGAGCATACAGCAGTGACACGACAGTGTGTGCGTTCCTCTGGTAAGGCTGCTTTCCCCTCATGTTTCATCTTGAGCTTCCCTTGACTCCCATGTGCGAGCCATGCCAGTATTTGAATTTCTGAACTTCCTACTTTATTTTCTTCCAGGGAAGTTAGGATGCCCTGCGTTATGTAGAAAGGGTCAGTGCAAGGCTGGTGTTTGTTGTGGAAGGAGAGAGGAGAGCACATGTTTAAGGAAGCCAGGGTGAAGTCAGGCTCCTGCCATAAGTGTCTTTTGACAAGGACTGACAGAGACAGTTTTACTGTAATTTGTCTTTACTGAAGCATCCTGGACAGCCAGACTAATTAATTCTGTACTTTACTGATTGTAAAGGGAATGTGCTCCATGTCTCTGACGCAGTAACTCAACCATCAGGTCATCCAAAGATTGCTGCACTGCAGACAAGCAAACACTGAATTTACTGTCCCTTACTTAACCCCGAGCATGCAAATTCTTTCACCAATGTGACTGCACCTCTTAAAAGGCATATTTTTAAGCATGTTAATATCTAAAAGTGACTCTAGGGATTTATGATTATTATTTTCTTTGCAAGCATAACAGTTTTCTTCATGTGTGCTGGCACCTTTTTGCTGACACTTCAAAATACAAGACTTTTTGTTTGTTTTGACAAGAATTCAATAGACATTTCACATTAGGTACATGCTAATCCTTTTCTAAGCGTTGGCCTGACGTATCCTTTCACGATTTATTAAGTGTTGTAACTCCACTGTTGACAAACAGTGAACCATGGCATTTATGAACATCTTGAGCAAAGTATTTAATAAAGCTTCTGTGTCTGGATCCTGAGAGACAGGGAACTTATCACCACAGTAATAATTAAGGAGACAAAGTACTAACACGCTTTCTTGTGGATACCCAGAGCAATGGAACAGGAATTGCTAGGGTAAGTGGAACTTCCAGTTCTTAAAATACTAATTTGTGCTGTAATTAGTAAGGCTTTTTATGTTAAAATTGGAATTTATAAAAAAGGGCATCTTATTGGACTCAAAATTAGTTTTCCAGTAATCCTATTTTTTTATGTCATTTTAATGTACATTGAAGGTTCTTCTTGTTGAACTTAATCTTACCGCACACATTAAATATATGAACGATTTGATGGTGAAAATGACAGGAAAATTTTGCTTTGATATAGCCCATAGAATGGAATAGCTGCTTATATCTTTTTGAAAGCCCAAAGTTTGTGTATTTTTCAGGCTTATAAATTTCCTTTGCTTGATAATACAATCTGTAAATATTGCTCTTTTGAGCATGGTCTGTGAATTTCCTGTGTTGCAACAGCATTATTAGTAAAGTCTATTTGTAATACTTAGTGCATTCCAAAATTTAAATCATATTTACCTATTAAATTTGAAATGAGATCTGTTTGATGATGCCTCAGCAAATTCAGTCTTTTCTAAGGAAGTCTTTGTTTTGGACCACTCTGAATTGAAATCAGGTATTTTAAGCTAATTTTATTCTGTCATTTTTTGTACCTTTATAATATTCCAATTTTATCTTTCATAAGAACATATAGTTAATATTTTACAACAGACCCAACAGTATTAGCATGAACCATTTCTCTAAGTCCATTTGTATGTTTCCAATAAGGCATGCTTCAGAATTGGTTGTAGAAACATTATTAGGGATTTTGCCTCCTCCTACCAATTAGCGTTTCCTGCAGGAATTAAATTCCCTTTAATATTCTTGATTATAGAGCTGCAAAGTAACATACTGAGGAGATAAAAATACCCCATTATAAGGGGAAGCAGCACAATGTAACTGAGTTGACCAAGGAAATCCCCTGCTGATTTAAATTTGCTGAAGATCAGTGGTGTGAAGGTGATCTCCTGAGACTACAATATCGTGCCTTTCCTGATTTTCCGTGTTTCTGATAGCCCTTGGACAATCCCCACTAGCCCACAGCACCCTGCTGTGCTCCCTACAGCTCCCTGGATCTGTCACTGCTTCTGCTGCCAAGGTGGCATCAAGACAAATGCTGCTGGTGGCCATGGGGACAAGAGTTCAGGCTCTGTTTATGTAGTGTTTCTGGCAGATGTGGTATAAATTCACCGTCACCAAATTTAGTCAGTGACAGAAGCACTTTCCAACAGAAGCTTTAAGTAGCATTGCAGGGAGGGTCAGACCTTTAAAGCCAGGAAAGTGCTTTTGTAAAGGTTTTTTTGGAGGGATTTGGTGAGGTTTTTTCAAAACATCTCAACATTTTCTGGAAAAATAATATGCATGTCAGAAACAGTAAGTTTCATTTCAGGTCAGAATAATCTGCATGTATGTTTCACCGCCCGTTGATCAGCTTCTTACTTTTTGGAGAGGTCAAGTTGAAATACTTGGGTACTTTAAAATTTGAAGTGTATGTAACCATTAAATACTTTTGCAAACATAACAATGGAGACCCTTAAGCTGAATAGTCTTACTATTAATTATTCTGCTCAAAAATTCCATATTTTCTTTTTTACTCTTTCTCATTAAAAGTGCACTCTCAGCAAGACTGCTCCCTCAGGTGAATTAGTATTTGGTGTCAAGATATGTTAACAGACCAGTTCAATTTGCAAAAAAAGCTAATTATTGCCATACATTCCGCCCCCCCCCCAGTTAAGAGAGTATATCTCCTGTGAGGAAAGAAAATAGCAGATTTGAATACAAAACTATTAAATGATACTCTTTCTTGAAGAAGTCTGGTGTTTTCTATTGTAATGGCTGAATTAGCTAATAAATTGACTATTGAGTCAAACTGAGTATATGCTACAAGCTGGGAAATAGAATTGAGCACTTATATTGTGATGAAATTTAGTATCATTTTAGTAGTTAATTAATTAGTTCTGCTTTCAGGTATAATGAAAGAGAATATACTTTGATCTATTAAATTGGGTTTTCAGTCTTCTACAGTTCATACTCCTCAGTGTGTTTGCAAATACTTTTGCCCACACTCTTATGCGTATATGTCAAAAACATAGAAGAAAAACCTATTACATTTTAATTAGCTGATAGAAAAAGATGAAAAGATATTTCCACTGAAGAGGAAACTCATATAAAACTGAAGAAACACTGATTTTGTCTGTACTGCTATTTCTTTAAGTGCATAAAGCAAAGAATACAATGCTTATTGTGAGAATGGTCTTTATTTTTAAAAGGAAAATAATACACAGCCTTGAGAAATACAGTGGTGTGAAACAGCAGTAGCTATCTGCCAGAAAGTCTATCTGATGACAGAGGAATAGGGTATTTTTCAGATAAGGGACTGACAGCTCTTCTGTCAGGCGTTAAATAGTTGGGCCATTTGGCTATGGTGCAGTCCTCTCTTACAGCTTAAACAACTCCATAATTAAACAGGGAGTCTCCAAAATTTGGACTAGACTGACTGACTGAGATAGTTGTGGAATATTCTTCATTGGAGGTCTTTTAAAAAGGCTTAGTGTAACAAATGAGATAAATGACTTCCTGAAGATCCTTGAGCTCTTCACCTATGATTAAGTACTCAGATATAGTTACCATATCAAACTAATTTTTATTATTGACTGCTTGCAAATAGCAATGTGTCATACATTGCAGGGGCGGGTCAGGGGCGGGGAGGGAGGGGAGCTGAGCATCAGTTTCGATTATGAGATCATCCTTAGCTGGGTTTGTAAACGTGGTCTTCAATGCCTAAATTTAGGCATTTGCAAATGAGTTGTAGTTTTAACCTCTTGTCCATTTTTATTGACCTGAGTTTTCCTGTTGACTCAGGCATTTCTGTAACACAGCTGTGGCTTAAATATTTTCTCAGAAAAAGTATTTCCAAAATTACTTTTCCAGTTTCTTACATTTCATACAGCAAACAAATGTATTTATTTATCAAGTCATAACTTTCAGATGTATTTATAGCAACAGCTTTGCACTGCTCCGTTTTACTTAAATGAGTTAAGAGGGCTAATAAAAATAATAATACTTTCCTGGGCTGGCTGAACACAAGACTTTAAGTTTGCTAACACCAGCACAAAGGAGGCAAGGAATGTGCAGAATTGGGGCAAGGCTGCCCTTTTTTGGCAGCAAAGCCCTCATAGCCCAACCTTTGCAGCTCACTATAAGCTGCTGGCTCTAGAGCCAATGTCTGTGACCTAGCAAAATAGGTTTGAAGCCAGCGACCAGCGACCACCTCTTCATGGTTATCAGCTTTCTGTTGTGTCTTGGGGTTGCAAAATGAACTTGCAATGCTCTGTGCAGAGGTGCCCAGCTGAGTGGCAGTGTGGCCGTGCAGAACCACCACTGCCAGTATGTGGGGAGGATGAAAATAGGCTCTGCTGGGGTCCTCTCTTGCACTGCAAAGCCACAAATTGCTGTATAGATACTTAGTGAAGAGCTGAGGAAATTTGTCATGAGCAAACCTCCACGATGAAACTACACAAGCCACACAATTCAGATTTGATTTTTCAGTGACCAAAGTTTCTTCATCTGGTCTAGTGTACATAGTAAATTCAGAACCTATTGCAAAATTCACCTGCGGATCTCTAGCAGGTGAGAGGAGGGAGGGAAGAAGAGGTAAAGTTGTTCCATCTGATTTGCATCCCAGGCTTAGAGGCTAAGTTTAGGGAACTATGCCAGTAATAATTAATATGAAGTACTTCAAGAAGAAAAATTAAATGCTTTCAGAGCTCAGTAAAGCAAGCTTTATCCAAATATGCAGGCAGATCCATGGCATATTATTCCCATGCATGCTTTATGTTTCTTTATGGGTTGATTCATTAGACTACCAGAAAGAACACTGAAACCTCTTCAGTTGAGTTTTGCAGGGTATATACCAATTAGTGTGAGCAGAATATTTAGGTTTCTCTCACTTCAATGCTGAATTGTCCTTGTAGAAACAAGGTTTCACTAACAAGTTCAAACCATGGCCTGCAAATGCTTGCAGGAGTGAAATACACAGTAAAACTCATTTTTCTAGTCTAGAACTACATGTTTCCTCTAAGAGATATTAGAACTAAAGAAGACAGTATGGTTACTCACTAATGAGCGGGAAATGACCAGTTTTATTTTTCATAATTAGCCACTTCAAAATTCTATGAAAATTTGACCTAGTTTGAGCACAACATCTGGCATTCCTCACCAAAAGGAGGGAATATCTTTTTGGCATATACAACATGAAAGGTACTGTAACACTCTCATTTGTGAAAAATGGTGCACATACTGATTATTCTGCCCCAGTCACAGTACAGGGGTGTTTGCGTATTTGGGAGGGGGAGAAAGCACACGCACAGCTCGCTGGATGACTGGATAAAAGCATTCTTTCTCTGATTTCTCCAAGTTCAGTCAAACCCCACTGGAGATGAATAGAGAATCTCAACCTGAGGGATATATTTTTTCAATTCCCTCCAATTATCCCAGGAATATATAGGCATTCACTGGGTATAGTCATTTCTACACTACAGTGTGTTACTGATTTATTCAGTCTTATATTGTGTCTAAATTATACTAGTGCTTCAGAAGAATGCCTGAATATCATTATGCAGACTGTAAGAATATACAATATCTTTACTTAATTAAAATAAATAGATGTGGGCATAGCTCTAGTGCAGGTATCTCCACTTCAGGAGACTATTCTGGCCTTGTTCTGGCTGTAAGGATCCCTCAGGGCTACTGGCCGTAGATGATAAAGTATGCAGCCTCCTCCAGCTGTTTTAAGCTCTCTACTTTCCACACTCGCTTTAGTCCTGCTGGCTATTGTCCTGTGCTGGCGCAGTTTCCAGGACAGATGGAGGCAGCTGAAGGATAAGAAAAGAAAATGCCTCTTTCTGTAGAGTAAAACACAGAGACAGTGTGCAGTAAAAAAAATTATATACGTTAAATAGTTTTGGTAAGTTTCCAGAGCAGAAGCAGCTCTCTCCCTGCGTGGGAATGCAGCCAACCGCAGATGACTGGCATCTGTGTCTTCCTCTGCTTCAGGCAATGAGGTATGCTAGCAATCCAAATTTATCTCCCTAAAGACTTAAATCAACGGAAGAAGACATGTTATCTATCACAGTCACTGAACATCACCGTAGCCCCACTTTAAAAAAGAAAAAAAAAAAAAAGAGTGTAGTGGAAAGCAGGGAATGCCTTGCCGTATCAGGAGAGAGGGCTATATTCCCATGGAGATTACACATTTAGAGCTGTGGTAGGATTTGCTTTAGCTTTGGCTTCTGCATCAAAGAAACTCAAGAAAATCTGAACCTTTAGCACAAGAAAAAGTGTGAAGAAACTGAGGTATTTGAGAGAAGCAATAGGAAGACCCACCAGTAAGGTCAGTGGAGATCTGCTGAACTGAGGAGAAATCATTAAAAGTGCTGGCAAGGTCTAATGACTGTGGCTGGTATTTTCATTGTTGCAAACTGCTGCCTTAGGAAGTGCAGAGCTGGTTCATATAAACACAGGACAAGAGAAAGAATTCAACCTAGTTTCTTTGCCTTTTAAAAATTTGTGTCTGTTTTAATCCTAAAAGCAGAGGAACCTATTTTCTTCCCTTTACTTCATGATAGAGAGTTGGAGATGAGCCTGGTGCTGGCAAGCTGACCAGAGCCCAGCTCCCACCACAAGCTGTGTTGGGGCTTCTTTTCTCTCGTATTAATGACACCCGTCTGGATGCAGCTAAGTATCAATGACATGTACAATTTATGCCCATTTAGTTACACAGGTGAGCTTTTAAAGAACTCATTATAAATCTGTAAAATGTACAGAACAAATCCTGGGTGTGCTAAAGTTGAAAACTTATGTTAGCATTGACAGAACTGGTTTTTAAACTTTAAAAGCACAATGAAAAAATTATTTGAGGGAAATGAAATGTGAATTAAAATTAAATCTTTTTGAGGAAGAAAGCAAAGAACCATTTTGTGAAATAGAATTTTCAGAAGACCACACTTTATGGTAGAAATATTTCATCCCTGCTCCCAGATACAAGCTGGGTGGTTAGCTAACATAAAACTTAAAATGCATTTGAACCACTGTCTCTTGTTCATACAACATATGTCTTGACTTCTGTGTTGGGAGTTTCTAACAGAGTCTTTCTTTTCTCACCATAGTCCATTACATACAGACTGCAAAGTCATTTTCCAAGTGTCTTTAGCTTAAGCTAAATTCAGAGAAGTCAATGAGCAGACCTCCAAGTACCTTACATGTCTTTGGATGTCCTTGGCATAAAAAACCCACCTGCAAATGAGCAAAGTATCTGTCTTCACTTTGGGCTTCTTATGCTAATGGGGAGCTAGCCTTGAATCTTTCTCTCTTCCCACATCTACCCCAAATGTTTTTTTTATTTTAATGGAAAGCGGCTCAGAATCATTATAACAGTTTTTTTTGTCATAAATAAATTTTATGAGCAACCTATATGCTGTTTTTTACTTTATTACAAATACATTATTATTCACTAGACAACAACCCTAACAAATTTGTCTCTTGGTTGGTTTCTTTCACACTGTTTAAATATATCTCACTAATACAGCGTGACATGTCTTGATCTCACTAATGTTTTTCCATAAATGTGTTCCATTAAGATATCTATTAACATAAAAAATACTTATTTTCTTTTTTATTTGTTTAGGTTTTTTTATTTACTTACCACTATTCTGGTTTTTCCCTTCCATCTTGGTAGCTCTTAAAGCACTCCTCATGTTTCCTGTAGGTGCTCTCCAAACTTACGTACCATCACCTGCTAACAGGGCAGAATTCCTGCCAGAGATCCTCTCTGTTCTCCTACATCCTTCAGTGAAAACCAGTCAAAGACAACACCATGTATCATAGTGGTATAGCCTTTTGGCATTCAAATCAGAAAAATAAGCAAAGAAACCAACGCCCCAAATGTCTCAGGCAAAAAAAAAGGAGAATAAACATTGTGATTTAAAAATTACATATGAATTCCTTTTTCATTACACTAATATATTGCTAGGTGAAGTTCTGTACTTACTTTATAGAAATGAAAAAACCCCACCCCTTATAGTTCCTGGCATTATTAAACTTTTCAATTGATGTTACAGGATCTTTTGAGTTCCTCACGAAGCCATTCTCTTCCCACCCTATTTATGCAGAGAACAATCTTTAGAGGTGTCTAAGAAACAGAGAGATGCTGCAAGCATCTCTGCTGATAATTAAAGCAGATTGTTTATATCTCCTGAGTTAGTTTATTTAGGACAAGGGCAAGGCCAAGATGCAATGATCAAGGATTTTCTTTAAAATTGCTAGGCTGCTTAGAAAAGTAAAGATGGCAAACACTGTTGCACAGAATGATACCTGACCCAAGCTGTCATACAGACCACTTTGAAACCTGAAAAAAGCTGGGGTTTTTTGTTACAGCTTGTTACTGTTCACATCTAGACTTGCTGGCTTGGGCTGGCACTGACTGCCAAAATGCTGAAGTGTCACAAGTGGGTTCCTGCAGGTGCTTTCAACTAGAGTTTAAAAAAAAAGTTTTGATTTTTTTTATTTTTTGTTTAAAGCCCATTTTCATATTCCAAACCCAGTTCTGTGGACTCTTAAGCCTCAACAATCACCCAAACTTCTGTGTACTCGAAAAAACTGAAATGAATATTTTAACCATTTGAGGTTCATTTATAACTTCCACAGAAAAAACACCATCGTAAATGGCACTAACCAGCATTGCTGTTGACAGGCCATCCAGAGGTAAAAGATTTAATAGGCTTTGACCCTTGGCTGCATTTCTCTCAGAAGTGGCAGACAATCCCAGGCAGCTAGCCTTACTTTTCCGACACTCCACCTCTTTTCTCCGTGTTTGAGAAATAAATCATGCTCAGCTGCCAGATTTAATTAGGATACTAAGTTCTCTAATTCACTGATTGTGGCTGTGAGCTTCCTAGGCTGGAGGGTTGTAGCTCCTCCATAAAGAAGAGTTAGTGCACGTGCATGGCGCTACGTTGTGTGGTGCTGCCCTGACAGTGTGACTGACAAGTCCTTTAATGTACAACTGAATCTACTTTTGTAGTATACATGAAAAGTTAACTATATACAACGCTGTTTTTTTCTTAGTTCAAGAACTAATAGCAAAGGCCTCTTCTATTCAGCTGTCTCAGCCCTGTGATGCCCAACTTTCCCTGAATTTTGGAATATTGTTTTGCTTGGCCATTGTTTGACAGCATCTTTTCTTAATGGATGATTGCTGCTGATAACAGCATATAAAACATTCTTTGTGTGTTAAGATTTTAGAAGTCAAAAGTATTTTTCCTGGGTCTATAGGACAAATAAAATAAGAATTTTTCCCCTAAATGAGGCTGCTGAGTTTTACAAACTTCCTTATGTTTGAAAAGATGTTAGCAAGAAAGATTTGGTGAAGAGATCAGAAGATGCAAGAACGAAATGTATAGGGAAGAGTTAATACACCAAGACAGACATACAGCCTGTTTCCTTAAACAGTACATCACAGTTGTTGGTTCACTGGAAAATGATGAATTCTTCCAGGAATTCTCTTTTAAACTAGACAGAGTATATCAAATATGTATCAGCACCATTGACATAAGAGAAAGTTTAAAAGATACCAAAGGGGAAAATATGTTCCTTATTTGTGTTATTATTTTATTGATGTGTTAGGGATCTATGTGTTAACAGTGTAGTACATATTGTACTCCTTTTCTTTCTAGATAGCAGTGCTCACTGCATTATAATCATTCTTTGATGTGTCTGTCAAAAAGCTGAAATGGTTGGGGCTATGGTGCTTTATCCTTCTGGCTGTTTTCCCTATCACAAAAATATCACTAAATTGAAAAAACTTACTGTGCTTAGCATTTTTGTTATCTCTAAATTTTCTTATCATCAAAATAAGAATAAAACCAAAGCACTGTCTAAATTTCTATGCAAAATATAATGAAGTAATCACAAGTGAAAGTTTTCATCCAATTATTTTCTTTTATTAATCCAATTATTTTCTTTTATATGCCACCTCAGATTCAGCAGATGAGTATCTGTCAGAAAAAGTCACCCATTTACGTAACTACATTGGAATGACTAGCTTCACTTCTTTTGACAGTACAATAATGGCAAATAAACCAGAAAAGCAAAATATCCCCATAACAAGATGTCCAATAAAGTCTTTTATGAAATTTGTAAGTTCCAACTCCCTATATATCTTGTACTGTAAATAGACTATCAACACAGTTGCAGGGCTGAATCTTGTTATAAAGTCCCTTGACGTTTTCATGAATAGATTTCCTACTTGTCTAACTTTAATTATTTTCTTCATTTTAAAGAATAATCCTATGAAATTTGAGACAAAGTTAATTAGCTCATACTGAATGGGATGTCTTAACCTCTGCAGAACACACACACATAATTAATGTGAAGGTAGGTCAAATCGGAGGGGCTTATTTATCATTTCAAGTGTTCTTCTGCTTGTATATTGCAGATAAAATGTCTGAATTTGGTGTTTGTAACTGACAGGAACTGTCACTATACTGTTTAGGACAGCGAGGCTCTAACAAGTCATTGCAAGTGCCACTCACTATAAATTAGCACCTCTTTCAGCCTCATCAGAGCAGACATCCCAGACATGGATCTCTGGTGGCTGCAGGAAGAGGCTTTGTTTTATCACTTGCAGGTCCCTGGGGTCACCCAATTCAGGAGCATCCTGGTGGTTTCCAGGCTTTGCTGCTTCCCAGGCAGCAGCACTGAGCAACATCCTCTTTGCTTTATTCCCTAGCACATAACACATCCAGTGTCCATATGTTGAGAAATGCTAGTATAACCATGTTATAAAAATGTTTTTACCTTAAATAGAACAAACAAATTGAGCATCCCCAGATGCTTTTATATAACACTTAAACTAGCTATACTTCTAGATATTAAATACCGACTCAAGTGTTATCTACATTTGGAAACTGCAGCATGATTGACTGGGTGAGCAAATGCATTTTGTTTGGAGTTTGTTTTTTTCTATTGTTTTTCTTTGGGTTGTATTTACATAACAATGCTCAACATTCTGATGAATGGTCGTACATTTAAAAAAATCCAAGCTGCTTTTTTTTTTTTAGTTTGCAACAAAGTATTGGCTCATTTTACTCTTCTACGCCAGCAAACTAGTTTTTGTTAAGCAAAAGACTCTTAAAAAGCTGTTTTAGTATGATTGCTCAGTCTATGTATTAATACCTTGGCCACCATGATGTTGTAATTCTTGACAGAATCCCTTATAAGCAAGTGTTGTTCTTAAAGTTACACTTAGAGTTAGTCTGAGATAACCTTTTTGGTTTTTATTGATTGTTTGGGTTTTGTTGTTTGTTTGGGGTTTGTTGGTTTTGTTTGTTTGTTTTTTTAATTTGTGGCCACAGACGAGGCTTAAATTCCATCCCTGAGTAGTGAAAGGGGTACTCTTATCCCACTACCTTTCATATACAAACAGAATTTCCCCATTTCTGTTACTAGTAAGATACAGTCAAGTATATTTGTATTCATAAGTGTAATTACAAGACTGAGATAAACAGATAGCTTAGAATAATTTTGGACAGTGACACAAGATATGAGTCACATTCCCAATGGATACAATGCATCTGCCCCGAAACACACCAGAGGACAGTCTGACGACTGATTTTATGATAAATACTTCTGAATGAATAAGGGTTGTCCCAGATAGATAGCAAATAATATTTAATTTTTATATTATTCATCCTGTTCTGAGTAAGAAAGGATCATCTTTCTTTTCCTGGGCCTCTTTATATTTCAGTGATGTGGTTACATTAAAGTGAACATATTTATGTTTGTTTTCTGTGGTGTGCTGAACTAGTTCACAGTGTTCAATAGTGTGTTCAATAGTCATAAATTCTGTTAGAAACATGGCAGATATTGAAAGAGATTAATTTTGTTGAATTTTTTTTTATGGCCAATTCAGCATTATCTTTTAGTACAAACACATTCAAAGGAATCAGTGCGAATAATTAAGCTTTTTCATTCTGTAATTTCTTTGTGATACAAAGGAAAACATAGTTTTGTACAGTGTCACTTCCACTGCCCTAGAATGAATACAGTAATTAATTTTCTTCAGGTGGAACAATAGGAAAATTATCTCAGTTCCTCATGATTACTTCTTCTCAGCAGTTATCAGTAATACTTGGTATTACTGAGGAAAGAGAGGGATGTAACACCGGTCCCATTGTAGAAGAGCAGGCAACAATTTTAGATGTTGGAATTGAAGTTCATCAAGAGTAATTGTATCTGAAGAAATGAAAAATTGTAAGACTGCTTTCAGTCAGATAAGGTAAAAATAGGGAAGAGCTACACCCACACTACCCTTATGTTTACTTATAACAACTTGCTCATTTAAAAAGTTAAATTAGTTTACTTTACTTAACCTGTATTTTGCTACTCTTAGGGAGGAAGACTAGGAACATTGTAAAGATGACTTAAGTCAACTCATATCATTGTTAAATGGTACAATGTCTGTCTTTCCACATATCTCCCCTCCCCACATGTGTGTTGTCCTGTCCATTCCTTTCTTTCCCACACTCCCATTCCTGTAGCCAGGCCTAAACAATCTTCCCATTTGCATAAATGTAAAATTCCCCCATGAGTCAATTCAACTCAATAAAATGTCAGAAAACCACCCAATTTTCCTGCTGGCTTATTCAACATTTGAGGGTTGAATGGGTGTCAGAACCGGCACAAGATCCATAACAAGAGTGTATGGCCAGAGGAAAGGCAAAAAGGTGAAAACTGAGGAGATGGTTCTTCCTTCCTTTGGCAGCTCTGAACTATTAATTTGCATTATCACGTCTCCCCAAAACAAACTGTCAGAGAATTTCTAGATTTGCAGGGAAAATTGTGTGAGAGGAAAAAGACAACTGGCAGTTTCTTCAGTGAACAGAGAGGAGTAGTGAGTTCTGGCCACCCAGCTTCAGGGCAGGGAAAGGGGGTCAACATGGTTAAATCCTGCACTCTTCATTGACCTCAAATCGAAGAAACTTCTACAGTGGGAAATAATTCTGGTTATACTGGATGATTAAAAATATAAAGATGAGATTGTAGAAGCAAAATCAGAAGGGGTGAGATGGACAATAAGATAAAACTTGCAAGGACTGTCATGTGTAGGAAAAAGCATCTGTAAGGGTACAATAAAAGCAAGAGCCAGAAAACTGGGCAAGCTTTTGATAGATAATGCTGAGGAGGCTAAAATGTTCAATTACTTTTTGCATCTGCCCTCTGTAAAAGGTTAGCTGCAGCAGAGCAGACTCTGATAACCAGTAAAAGAGTAAAGAGCTCACCCTTTGGTAATGAAGAGAAATGTTTACACATTGGCTGGACTTGATGAAATACTGAGATTCTTAAAGAACTGATCAATGAAGACTCAGGCCTGTTTATGCTTATCTTTGAGAGCTTAACGAGTACACGGAGCGTACTGCATTACTAGAAAAGGTAAGAACAGGCCTATCTTTGAAAACAAAAACTAACCTGGGAGTTAGTGAACTGCAGGCTTAGCTTCAGCTTCTGAAAAAATACTGAAGCAAATAGGTTGTTTATTTGCAGGCAGCTAAAATTTACTTGGAAGATGAGCAACAGCCAACACAGCTTTCTCTAGAACAAACCATATCAAACCAATCTAATTTCTTACTTTGACAAAGTAAAAATCTTTGATGTCAGTGGGGAAATAACAAATGTTGGTTATTTTAATTTTAATGTCTGTAGTGCTTCTCTTATTCTCATTATGAATTTCCTTCTCTGCAAGTCTTCAAGAAAGGGTTGAGCTGCTCCCTGCCAGAGATGTTGTAAGTATAGTTGATCCTATCCTCAGGCCAGAGGTTAGTGGGAGAGGTTAGGGCTGATGAAATCCAGACTGGCTTGGCTGCATCTTTAATAAGTTAAAAAGTATATTTGGTGATTTAACTTTCACTCTTCAGAACAAAATAGGAAATAGTGTAAATACTTAGGCCTTAAATGAAGATTTGCTTGAATCATTGTATCGTAGAATTTTTTAGAGTGGAAGAGACCATTTTAGATCGTCAGGTCCAACTGGTAATGTAACACTGCCATTCCACCACTAAACCGTGTCCCTAAGCACCACGTCCACACATCTTTTAAATACCTCCAGGGATGGAGACTCAACCACTTTCCTGGGCAGCCTGGTCCAATGCTTGATAAGCCTTTTCATGAAGAAATTTTTCCTAACACCTAACTGAAACCAACCCTTGCACAGCTTGAGGCCATTTCTCCCTGTCCTATTGCCTGTTACCTGGGAGAAGAGACCAACACCCACCTCACTACACCCTCCTGTCAGGCAGTTGTAGAGAGTGATAAGTTCTCCCCTCAGCCTCCTCTTTTCCAGACTAAACAACCCCAGTTCCCTCAGCTGCTCCTCATTAGACTTGGGCTCCAGACCCTTCACCAGCTTCATTGCCCTTCTCTGGACATACACCAGCACCTCAATGTCTTTCCTGTAGTGATAGGCCCCAAACTTAACACAGCATTTGAAGTGTGGCCTCACCAGTGCTGATTATGAGTGCTGGGGGATGATCACTATCCTAGTCCTGCTGGCCATATTATTCCTGATAAAAGCCAGGATGCTGTTTGTCTCCTTGGCCACCTGGACATACTGCGGGCACACTGCTGGCTTGACTACATTTGATGTGATTGCAAGGTAGTTATTCAAATACACAGCGCTATGAGCTGTATTTCCTATTAACTTAAGTGTAATGAAACAGAGTTAACTAGGGCCATCTTATAAAGGAGCTACTAATTCGTATGGGATTTGCCTTGTAAATAACAATATTTAAAAGCCATTTTGCACAACCTGTAAGTCCCAGTGAATTCAGGAGAGAGTTGAACCAAGATCCAGTGCTCCTGCCATTAGACCTGTCCCTCATCTGCATTGCCTGGAAAGGTCTCCAGTCTGGTCTGACACCTCTCTCATCTGTTTTCATGCTTCTTCCGTGGTGGTAGTTTTATTATATATGGTGAGACAGCATTCTCCATCAGTGAGACTTAACATGCCGCATACCCCCTGCTCTTTTAACAATAAAATATCTAAAGCTAATCTGTTTTACAAAGTCATTTTAAACAACTGTTGAATTTGTAGATTGATTTCCCCAAAGGCATGATTCGTCCAATTACTTAGGTTGTATATTTGCCAGGTCAGATTTTCTAAGACAAATCGGTGTCTTTTAAGGGTCACATATGGGGTAAATATATTTTCTAACATCAGTTGTGATGCCCCAGGTATAATAATCGGGTACTCAGACTCCATGCACCTTCCACTCAGGTCATGCCTGAGACCCATCACTTTCCTGGTGCCTTCTATTTTGATGAGACACTGAGAAACACTCTAGAAGGGAACATTGTAGGAATTCCTATTCCACACTGAAATCCAGTGTGTTATCTCACATTGAGATGGAAATATAATTTTCCATTTGAGCATCACCGTAACCTTCCTTGTGGGGCAGAGTACCATGCTGTACTACATTGGTAAACATTGTCTCTGGGTACCCAAATACCCTGTAGGTCCTTATCCCACATCCTTCGGTGTTCCGAGCCATGGCTTTTGTGAATACTGCACCTAATTGCAGTTTCTCCCATTTTCCACATTCCGTTACAACTATTGTCTGAATTTCAGGGGCCCTGGGAAGGGTACCAGCAAGTAAACATATCCCATATAAAGGTTCAGAGTTCAGGTATATATATCTCAATGGGGTCTCCTGCACCCATGGTGCAATTTAGGGTTGTCATCAACTGGGGGACAGGGCTTCAGCATCCTTCTCAGGAACTGGATGACCAGAATCGGTTATGCTACACAACATATGTTTGGTAGGCCAAGCTCATTCGTATCTGGTCCTAGTAATTTTGCTATATTCCTCACCTAGGTGGTCTGGAATCTATATATAGGAGGCCACTTAACCGTATAGGCATGGTCAAAAGGTTCTGTTTCAGGAGGTGGAGGCCAATAGGGGATTTGGGTACATGACATCTGGTGGGGATTTGCACAGTGAGTTTGGCTCCACCATCCATCTGATTCATTATGCATATTCATCAAATCTTTAGGACACGGAAATATTGGCAATCTAAATGGAGCTTCTGGTATGGGAGTTACCAGATCACTCATATTCCATTTATTACGTTTTGTTCCAAAGATCAGTCCAATTCACCCTCCAGGTCCCACCAAATTGGGTCTCAAATAAAGCTTTCACTCTGCCCCAAGTGCAATTGGTAGTACAGTTATTAATGATTATACGTAACTTACCTTCCAACAATTTGGAGAGGTTAAGATTAACTATAGCAAAGCCAGTATCTTCTCCTGAAGACTTGGGAATTGGAACACAAATTCCTTGTTTATTGTGGTTCCAGATGCACACGAACCCTTGAATTAACTCCCAAGAGGGAGTTATCAAGGATGGTGAGGGTGAGGAAGAGGGTTTTCCAAAGCATTGAGCTCTGTTATAACAAAGAAAAGCAATGAAGAAAACTATACAGATGGTACAAAAAAGCACTAGGGTTAATAATACAAAGATTTAGTTCATAAAAGCTTCTGTGACAACCTGCAAACACATAAAACAAAAACAAAGCAGGTTTAAAAGGACGACACAATCCATCTAGTATTTATTCAATGATCCCTTCCATGGACATCAGTGGCTAACCATGCATAGAAGTTATTGTTCTGGGTTCCCAAGAAAAGAGAGAAAGATACTTGGGGTTTGAGGGACATGGGGTTCCCTTTATTTTGTTCCAGCTTTTCACCAGACTTTCCAGGTTGGGAGTGAGTAACCTGTCCATCACCTCCTGGGGAATCCCTTTTGAAATGCCTTCTGCCTATAGGATATTTCTTCTATTATCAGGGGGTCGCATCAGCCTCGCTGGAGGAGAGGGTCAAAGATTTCACGAGGGCATAGCTTGTGTTCCCCCATTTCCTTCCACCCTCCTAAGGTCTGCCTTGGGTTTTGTCTCTCCCTGACCAGTAAGTCCCATTCGTCTCCTGTAATTAATCAACTCTCGTGCTACTTTTCCCCGTGCCACCCCCGGGTGACGCCGTCTCCTCCAGGGTTGGGGTGCCCTAATTCGATCTTGTAGTTGCTCCACATATAATTTCAAGGCATTGGGTATTCCCCTTATAAGAGGATGCAATCTATCGGGGTCTGCCACATATTACATGGGAGAGGGCTGTTGCAGAACCAGTAATTGGTCATACATCAACTGGAGACACACAGTTTTCTTTATGGCCTGCCATAAGTGTTTTAAAAAAGAAGGGGTCTCTGCTTTCCATAGCATCCAGTCCACCTGCCCAGTATCCTACTCTTTGGGTCAGAGACCAGGGCTCTCTATCATGGTTATAAAAACCCCCAGTCCCCAATACCCTTGTGCCTCATCCTCACTCAGCAAGATACAATCACCCCTAGTAAGATACTCTTCATATGTATTCCGTTTCTGTTTCTTTGCATCCCCAGGAATATTTTCCCTGAATTTTAGTCAAATCGAAAGGGCAATAGGGAAAGGTTGCATTATAACTTCCTCCCTTCCAAGGAAAATATTTCTCTTATATGTCCTAGGTCTTTAAGGGGGCATAACTACGATTCTTTTCCCCCATCAAAATCTGCATCCATATTTCCTATGCTGATTTGGCAGTGGGTTTCATCTAATTGTTCCTGTAATATTCAGTTTATTGGCAGTTTAGCAAAGCTTTGCAATGGCCACCCAGTCTCTTTCTGCAACTCCTGAGACCTCTCTGTCCTGCAGCCCTACTGTTCTGCAGCTATAGTGAAGCATTTCAAAGTGTATTGCTGTCTGTCATCACTATCAGCCTGAACTATAATTACTTGCACTAGCCTTTTTCCTTTTTTCCTTTTTTCCTTTTGGATGCCATGCCTTTTCATCTTAGTTGTTTCCAAAAGTTGTAGCAGATAAAGCCCTTGATGAGTAAAACTCTTCTAAAATCTGGCTGAGCCTCAAACTTCCCAAAGAATGTTTTGTCTCCCAAGAATCAGTTACAACATGGTCACAAAAGGCCTGGCCCTTTCTCTCTGATGAAATGAATGTCTTTCTGCAAAGTGGTTAAATTTTGCTATGACAAGAGCAATAATGATAAGGTTACTAGAACTCTACATGAGCATTGATTGGTATTGACTGACAAATAATTCCTGAAGAATCATGAAAAACATTTAATACAGCTTCTAATGATGCCTGCAGGTTTTGAGGACTTTCTTTATGTCAACCGTATAAACAAATCAATGTAATAGTGTGTCAATCATGGTTTTAATCTCCAGCATGCTTTTAATTTTTGGTCTTGGTCTACATAGTATCAATGAAAATTCAGTCTGTAAAATAT
Source organism: Nycticorax nycticorax (assembly GCA_023375905.1). Taxonomy (NCBI): domain Eukaryota; kingdom Metazoa; phylum Chordata; class Aves; order Pelecaniformes; family Ardeidae; genus Nycticorax; species Nycticorax nycticorax. The sequence goes on from JAKFQP010000011.1 coordinate 1,809,437, forward strand.
TTTGAAATCTCAGTGTCTGGGTTCTGGCCTTTTAAAACCATATCTTTTCTTCTGCCTCTTCAACCCCAAATCTCATACAGACTGAAGGAACAGTTTCATAGTACCTTCAGGCAGAGTTCTGGTGGAAAATTAACTACACTGAGAAATGTGAAACAGTCCTTGCTGAAGAAAAATGATTTTGTCTGTTACCTCTGTTAAAGGTTTTTTTCTATGTTTAAGGTAAACTTGCCCTCTAGTTTGGTTTAACTTCTTCAGGTTACTTAAGAATATTCATAGCTTTGATCATACGTGACTACTTCTGAGACAGACCTGTATTTCTTAATGTCACTCAACATGAAGTTCTCATTTGGTAACAATGAACTGTTGTATTTGATAGGTTTTAAGAGAGGGCTTATACTTAATTTTAAAGTAAAAGAAGAGAAGCAAATTGTCAGAGACATGGAAACATCAGGAAAGACTACAGAAGTTTGGTGAAATTCTAGAAGCAGTTTGCACAGGAGTCTCCTCACAGGAAGATGATTAATTACATCAGAAGACTGGAATACAGACACACAGTAAAGCAGTGCAGGGCTTGAAATCCAGAGCACTGTGAAGTCTACCTTCTTCTCCAAGGTAATGCAAATTACTTGCATGCAGAGAAGGAGAAAGGAGAACAAGTATTCAAACAAAGGACAGCTTACTGCTGAGTTGCCTTTTGCCACTTAGCTCGCAGAAATGTGAAATGTTCAAAGGCATCAGTTCTTTCACAGGATATATACCACATGTGACATCAGCTTTTCCACTCCAAGACTGAGAATTATTTTCTCAAAATTTAGCCTGTACATTTAGAAATATTCATATTTTTACTTTTGGCTATATAAAGCATCTAACTTGGGTGTGATGCAAGAAAGGATATTTAGGACTGCGTTCCTTATATCTGGAGAGAGAGAGGCACTTCCCTTTGTCTCATTTCTTGGGTAGAGTGTGCACAAGGATAGCAGCTTTGTCAGATGTGACTACATTGAGATTATCTGTATGTCAGTGACAGTTACTCTGCTATATTAAAGTTTTTAAAACCTTTTATTGGCAGACGGTGAAGCCTATTGCTGACTAGTACACTCAGCAAGTTTTTTTGGTACAAATATTTCCTAAGACGCCTATTAAACAGTGACTGTGCAAGCTCTCAGCATTTAGCTGTGGGGGACCTGTAGGTCCAGGCATCATTCTGGGTGTCTGCCCTGGGATTTCTGATATCATTGCAGATGAGGAAGAGTCCCTCAGCAAACAACTGCAGTCTTAACATCATACACAGAATATCCTTCTGAGTGAGTCTAAATAAGTGGGAGGAAGGGTGAATGTAAAGAGACAAGAGAGTGCAGAGATGTGGATGATGTGACCTTCCCACAGCTTCAATGCCTGTGCCACTGCCAGCAGCATTTCACACAGCAGCAGTGATATGCCAAGTGTGACACCAAGTGTGTGTCAGAGCATGAACTTCTTTTCCCTCCCTTTCTTGTTCCCACTCCTTAAGTTGGTGGGCCGTTTGGTGGGCAGAGGAAAGACAACCAGCACCCCAGGCAGGGCAGCTGCAGGCAGACCTCTGGTCTGATGCTTGACTGACACCAGGAGCTCATTTGGTGATGCTGCCATCAGCACAGGCCTTGCCCTGTAATTTTACTAGTTTTATTAATTGGGCAGTCATACCTATAAGCCTAAAGTAGTGAAAGATACCTCTGCCATTGCCTCCCAGATAAGAGCAGCACCAGTTCTTGTATAGAAGCACAAAAACTTCCAAAATATTGGCCTGCTGTAAGACAGGAGAGGTAAATTAGACACCAACAATGCTGAAAAGGCAGAGGTTCTCAACACTTCACCTCTGTCTTTAACAGCACTGCTGGGCACATGAGTCTCACTTCAAGCCCCAGGAAAATTATGGAGTGAATCCTCCTGGGGGCTACCACAAGTAAAATGAAGCACATGATTTGGAAAAGCCAGCATGGCTTCACCAAGGGCCAATTGTAATTGACAAGCCTGATCGCCTTGTACAACAAAGTAACTTGGTCGGTTGATGTGGGGCAAGTGGTGGACATTGTCTACCTCAATTTCTCTAAGGCTTTTGACATGGTCTCCCACAGCCTTCTAGAGAAACTGATGTGTTACGGTCTGGACAAGTGGTCCATGCGGTGGGTGGGGAACTGGCTGACAGTGGATAGGCTAGAAGAATGGGCTAAGATGAAATTTATGAAGTTCAACAATGACAAGTGTAAGGTTTTGCACCTGGGAAACCATAATCCCGGAGTGCAGCATAGGCTGGGATCTACCCAGCTGGGGAACAGCTCTGTGGAAAGGGATGTGGGGGTACTGGTTGACAACAAACTCAATATCAGCAAACCATGTGCTGCTGCAGCAAAGGAAGCCAACAGGTTGCTGAGTTGCATCAACAAGGGCATCATCAGGAGAGATAAAAAAGTCATTATCCCACTCTACTCAGTGCTTGTCAGGCCACATCTGGAATACTGTGTTCTGTTTTGGTCCCTGCTATACAAAAAAGATGTGAACAGGCTGGAGAGGGCCCAGAAAAGGGCCACAAAGATGATCAAATGACTGGGAAGCCTGCTGTATAAAAAAAGGCTAAGAGAACTGGGTTTGTTCAGCCTTGAGAAAAAAATGCTTAGGGGAGAACTTATCACCGTGTTCAAGTATTTAAAGAGTGGCTACAAAGAAGATGGAGACTCCCTTTTTACAAGTCACATGGAAAAGATGAGTGGTAATGGGTACAAGTTAATCCTGGGGACATTCTTACTGTACTATCATGGTTTAACCCCAGCTGGCAACCAAGACCTGTGCAGTCTCTCACTCACTCCCCCCACAGTGCGGTGGGGGAGAGAATTGGATGGGTAAAAGTGAGAAAACTCATGGGTTGAGATAAAGACAGTTTATTAGGGAAAGCAAAAGCTGTGTGCGCAAGCAAAGGAAAGCAAGGAATTAATTCACTCCTTCCCATTGGCAGGCAGGTTCTCAGCCATCCCCATGGAATCAGGGCTCCATCACGCATAACAGTTACTTGGGAAGACAAAGGCCATCACTCTGAACATCCCCCTTTCCTTCTTCTTCCCGCTTCTTGTGGGGAGACATTACCTCTCTCTACAACTACCTGAAAGAAGGCTGTAGTGAGGTGGGTGTTGGTCTCTTCTCCCAAGTAACAAGCGATAGGAAAAGAGGAAAAGGCCTCAAGTTGCATCAAGGGAGGTTTAGATTGGACATTAGGAAAATATTCTTCACTGAAAGGGTTATCAAACACTGGAATGGGCTGCCCAGGGAAGTGGTTGAATCACCATCACTGGAGGTATTTAAAAATGGGGTAGATGAGGGGATTAGATACATGGTTTAGTAGTGGACAGGTACAGTTCGACTCAATGATCTTCAAAGCCTTTTCCAATCAAATGACTCTATGACTCTATGAAATGTCCAAGAAATTTCCTGCCTCGTTTCAGAGGCACTGAAATGGAGTTGTCCTCTTGTATCTCAGAGATCTGTGCCTGCACTTTTATTTAGGCTGCACGAAGTCCATACTGTAAAGATGGAGGGTACTCCTTTTTGACGTCTACCTCCTCCCATAGGGACCATGTATAGATAAGCCATATGAGGTTATTATGGTGTGAAAGCAGAACAAAATCAAGGTTTTATTTAGAGAGGCTTTTTTTTTTTTTTCCAAAAAGAGAATGCTATTTGGTGTTTCTTTGGCAACTGGTAGCGAGACAAGTAAAGCCTCAAGTAATGGCAGAAATGCCAAAATTATAGAAACAAATATGCTTTTTCCACTTCTATTCTCTTCTTCCTAGACTGTGCCACTTTTTTTCACTTTCAGGTAAAAATTAGAAAATGGAAGACAGCTTAAGTGCTGTTTTAGGAGGAGAGCATGTGGAACAGGTACTGTTATCAAGGCCTGATATGACACTGCCCTTTGTGTAGTCCAAAAGAACAGTGCAACATTTTACGTTCAAACTTCCTGTTAAAAATAATGGAAGTCAGCAAAGAACACAAGCATGTTCACTGCAACATTTTAATTAGTAAGCCCTCCTTTTACTAACTGCAAATCAAGCAGAAAAGCATTGATTTACATGCATGCTAAAGAGCACTAAAGGAATGCTAATTGGGGAAAAAATGCTGTGAAAATACGGTAATAAGTAACAGCAGGGTGTGAGTTTAAAGGCTGTTTAAGCATTGGTGTATTTTAAAACACATAGATAAGAGGCAGTGTCTTACAACGCACACCCTGGCACTGTGCATTGCTTTTGGAAGATGAACACAATATTCTGCTTCTCTTTTTCCAGAAAAAACTAAACCCAGACTTTTGACAGTTTATAAACACATCTTCGAAGGCTGAATGTTAATGATTAGGAAGTAGGAATTAGGAAGTAGGAATAGGAAAAATGTTATTTTGGCAAAAGGAAAGGCAAAGCACACACAACTAGAGGAAACACTTCATTTAATATTCTCCAAAGCTTTTGAAAGGATTCTAATTTGTTAGACTTTTCTTGTATGGTGAAAGGCATTTCAGTTTGATTATAAGATTACCCTTAGTAAAGTTCTTAAACAGATATTTGAGAATTGGTTTGTGTTTGACTTGCCATGAAAAGAGGTCATTTAGTTCTTTATATTAAAATATGTGTGGTATTTAAGCATTGCTGTCTTTGATTTGTTGTTTATTACCAAAACTAATGTATCTATCAATAAGTTTGCAGTGTTTGCAACTGAGTTCAGTGAATTGTCACACTCCTGTGTTGTGCACACCTTCCACTTGAGGATATAGCAAAACCCCTCATCCTTTAACTGTATGAGTGTCCAGGAGACCTGGCCTGACCAACCCAGGGAAAAGAACATAAAATTTACAACAGCTTCCCAGGCAGATTGTCTTTCATACTGAGTGAAGTCCATGAGAAGATCCCCACTGATTTTGACAGGCTTCAAGGAGGCCAAGGATCTGTCTTCTTCAGCTGAAGCTTTCACAAAAATCTGAGCAGTAAAGCTATCGGCAGAAAGGTAGGACACTTGATCCTGCTTCACCAGTGCTGGTGGAAACAAAAAAACCCCACCAACTTAAAGCCTAGGTACGGGGACTATGAAAATGGATGCTTCAGGGGCAGAAGGGACTGCAGCTGCCTGCTTGTGGGAGGAGCTGCGAACCATGTGTGAGAGCAAATACTTTTCCTCCATAAGCAAAGTCAGCATCTGTAACAGTTCCTTCAGGTCACTACTGAGTACTCCTACTCACTAACCTACTCCCACCCCAATACAGGTCTTTTTAACATCAGGAGATCAGAGATACTCCTGGGTTTTCCAACCTGGGGTTAAAACATAGCAGCTGGCACTTCCATATGTGTAACACACTATTGAAATACACCAAGTGCCTGTCAGGATGTGAACTGAAACTTGGGCAACACCAGTGCTTTTGAAGGTGAAACAAATCACACCCTCTTCTGATTATGTAAGCGTACCTGTAAGCCATGTTATGAAATAATTCAGCTAAACCTTTCTAAACTTCTGAGCTGGGAAGAAAGTCTTGGCAGTTAGTTTAAATCTCCAAATATCTGCAAGAGATCCCTTTTTCACTGGACATTTCTATCAAGCTACAATCTGGTGAGTTTCCCTTTCAAAAACTGTTTTCAACAATATTTTCAGCTCATAAACAGGAAATTGGTGGTAGAAATGGTACAGTGTAAAGCTACAGCTCTGCTAAAATGAGGAAAGCAATTATATCTAGTGAGGAGATAACATGGATTAGAGATAGGGAGATAGAGATCAAGGCAACAAAAGAGCTCTGTTATGCTTGTACTTCACAATCTAAGCTTAGAGTAACAGTGTATGTAGACCTACATGCTTCAGAGCAAGATAAGACTAAGATAGCATTTGGAAAAAGTATTGTTATTCAGAGATCTGTTTTTTTAAAGTAGAAATAACATGCAAGGCACTAAAACAATGGGCTAAATTATCAGCAGGAATTAGTGTATTTTTCTGCTTTATACCCTTCATGATCCACCCTTATATTTCACTTAATGGTTAATCTGAATGAAGATGTATATTTTCAATCATTTGCACGTTTGGGTTTTTTTTTTGGTAGGCAAATCACCTTTAAAGCCACAAGTGATTTTTGTCTCTCTGAAGAATAAGAACAAATGAGAGGACCTGTCATTAAGTAAGAAAGGATATGAGCAGGGATTCACAGAGCACCTGAAGAAATTAAATGAGAAGAAAAAGGGTAGCACGTCATTGTACTTTCAGAAGAAAAAACTCAGAGAAAGGGGTACACAGCCATTGTTCCAGAGGCTGATAGTTCTTGATTAATTTCCAGATAACGTAATGCATAATAATTACAGATTTACCAACAGTGACATGCACGTTTTACCTGAAGAATTATGTAAATGTTAAAAACAGCTTCTTTCAGGGAGGGAGATTTTAGTAATTCTGCTGATTTTGTATTATACAGTGCCTCTAATACTGTGGTTTACTACAATGTGATGTCATGAAGGCTGACCTTCTGCCTAAGGAAGGAAAACTAAGACCCCTGGTAAATACCCAGAACTTTCTGAAGGTTTGTTTCTTCGTGTGAATGCATTAGTCGGCATAACTTCTGGCTTCTGTTTATGAATAAGTGCAGGGAAGAAGAATGAGACTTGCTGCTGGAAAAGAGTAATTCAGGGTTTAAAAAAAAGTCAAGATTTTTTTCCTTTGGGGACAGTCTACATTACCCTGAAAACTGGATGTCCTGAATATTGTTGTGAAAATACATGGGGAAAAATGAAAGCTGTCAACAGTCTGTTAGCTGAGGCAGTTACTTGAGAAAGCGATGCTGTGCAATTGAGCCGTGTTCAATGCCCCTCCTCTGCAGTACCTGGTGCAGGGAGTTGTACTACTCTATCTACTTAGGTACTGTCCTAACTGCACTGTTGCAGAGTTAATGACTTCTGTCTCTCTGCTGTACTGAATTCCCTGCAGTAAATTCACTACACTACAGTGGGGTGGTCCTGACAGGAAAGCCCTTACTCCAGTGGGATGTGCAAAACCACATCCAAGTCCCAGTCAAGAAGCAAGCAAGAAACCTCTCCCTTACCTTGTCCCTAGCTGTGCTAGGGATCCCTGACTGACAATATTACTGTCAAATGAGAAGTTTTCTTTGGGTTAATCAGGCATTTTTTTCATAAAAAAAATCCAGGTAAGCGCCAGGATCTGAGTGTGTCTGGATGACACAGCCCTGGCCTTCCAGCTGCTCCTGGAGGAGTAGCTCATCAAATCCCAGCATCCACTTCCTCCCCTTATTATGCTGCTTTTAATGTAACAATCTCAGGGTGAAGCACTGAAGTTAATTAACAAAAGGAAATGAGATATATGTGTTTGTAGGCATTGTCAGTAAAGTGCGGCACCAGGTATAAAATCAGTGGTCTGTAGTCAGGCTTTCTTGGATGTTTTAGTTCACACAAGTATCAATTTTTTCTCCAGTTTATACATCGTAAGACTAAATCTTACAGATTCGATGTTCTCAGAACACATCACGAAAAATAAATAAATCCCCTTTTGTTCCGTAGTAGCTTTGTCTCATTAAAGGACCAAATGAGGACCTGGGGATCTCTCCAGTTACACTTAGGGTGGATAGCTGCAAGGCCTGGCATTATTTATCAGCAATGACATTTCTAACACCAGCTGCCTTTGCGTATAATTTTGTCACTTTAACTTGGGTGTTCTAATCTCAGTTTGGGTGCAAGTAAATGACTTCAGGTGAGAGTATTTCCTCCTTTTCCCTCTTTTGAAGGTTGTGCTGCTGATTGCATTGTCTTTGTTTTGTTCCTGCAACATTTGAGAGTAGAAGGATGATGCAGCACAAAATGGTTATGATAACTTCACTGTCTGCACAAACTCTTCCCTAAGACAAATCACAAAATAGCTGATTGGAATAACTCAGAGGTGGTGCTTCAGATTCAGTAACAGCATTTTCAGTAGTGAAGAAGCCTGTGAGTCTGTCACATATCCAAACCCCATTTTTAAATTATCAGGTGAATGTTTTGAAGCATTTCTTGGTGTACAAGTGTGTCTGCAGGATTGGAACAACAGTGGCAAGAACAAAAATACAAAACTGCTATGCTACAAATACTCAATTCCCTTCTCCCCTCTCAGACTCAAAACATGACATCCATAATAAAAGAGTATGTAATATCTGCTGATTAGTTTCATTTTGGTGGAAAATTGGGATGTAAGTGATGGAATTGTAGCACTTGATGCTGCTGCATTACAGCACTGTTTTACAGAATTCCTTTCTTTTATATTCTACCTCTGGAATAATTGCAATACTGTAAAGTTTACTTAGGTTTTTTTCCAGGCCTTGTGATGGAGAGTATCATGGCTATTACAAAATCACTCCAAAAGTCCATTAAACCAAGTCATCTGCGTTAAAATCATTAAAAAACGTAAAAAGCAACAGAGCAGAGATCTGTGGGTTTGTCTTGGGCACTTGTCTAGTACATATTACCATAGTATCAGGATAAAACCTATTTTTTAAGTATATGATAAAGATGCTATTTTGAGGTTGTGTTTTTCTGTGAAGAGAACCTGCACTGTGAAAGAAGTAAAAGGTTATGTCTGGACTGCCCTTAGGAGCTCAATGCATTCCCAGATCCTGGTTCATATGCCTCCTCCAGGATATGTTCAGCCCAGGCTATACAAAGCCAAATAGTACTGCTGCAAAGGTTGGTGGGGCAATACACAACTGTGGCCAGACGAGGCTGGACAGTAGTTTAGTCTATTGACACCACAGAAATTGTTCAGCAGGACTTGCTGTAAGCACTCGACAGCCTGAATACCTCAGCTCTTTTTCCACTGCTCCTCTCACAGCTCAACCCAGAGCTGTCTCACACCAGTGCCTGATCTGAGTTCACACCCCCCCATGGTAACACAGTGGGAGAGGAGCATGGACTTAAACAAAACCTAGGAGGGCTTCTTCATTATTGATTCTAGATTTACAGATATTGAACTTTAATTATGAGATGAAGCTTGTTCAGGTTTTTTTTTTCTCTTTTCACAGAGCACAGGGAAGCCTGAGGAATGAGAGATGTTGTGGCAATGCTAGATGGAGCTGTAATGGGTTTCACTGTACTTGTCCTTTGGCAGACACTGGCTTTCCTGTGTTTGCTATATGCTTCTGTTGTTTAAGATTTTTTGTTCAGAGTTTAGATTGATATGGATAATGTGGCTCCATATGTCCCTGCTGATCACATCTTCCAGTATTTTCTTTACTGGTGGTCTGCACTTCTAAGAACAAACACAAACCAACAAGGTAAGTGAGATCAAGTATTACCAGTTCAAGTTCCTCCAACACGGGCATTTCAGCAACAGAAGTCTGAGGTTGCCTGCAGCCATCCCAAATGTTGGGAAGGGAGATGTTAAGAGATTTACAAGAAATACTGTTAACTCCAGGCACATGTCTTTATCATGAACTCATTTTAGAGACCGAGCAGCTAGTTGGGAACAACTTATAAGGAACTTCTGTCCAGGTGTGCTCCAGAAAGCAGAGCACTCTCCTACTGCATGGATGAGAAGGTCCATACCTCCTTTTCTCTGCCGGTAATGAGGTGTGTTTTCACTGTTCTTCATTCTCCTTGGACTGCATTGCACTCCACATGTGGTCCCTCCCTACAAGTACTGAAGCTATATCTGCCTTCTCAGAAATGTCGTTCCACTCCAGAGCATACCTGATACAGAGTCAGGCATATGATTTGGATTTTATAGTTTGACGACCTCTACATTTGATGTCATTTTGCGTATTCATTTATTTTGGTAAAACCTTAACCTTGAGAGCGTTTTCTCCTCACCTGGCCAAACTGTCAAAGTGATGGATGTGAGCACTTGTAACTCTTTATCCCGTACAGTTTATTTTTGGCGTCTTTCTTGCTCCCGTATTAAAGTGGGCACATAACTGACATTCTTTTTTCTTCATTCTTGTACAAATGCCACACTGCAGTCTCAAAGATGCTCTGGGTAAGAAATCAGGTTTTTACTAGCATCTATCTGAATTACAACATCACTTTCAAGAAGAAGGAGTGAAGGTGTTTTTGAGCCAGGAGCTGTGCCTCTTTGAAGTTCTCTAACTACAGTCAGTTCCATTTCTTCAACTTATGGGTCAAGTCTTTTTCATACAGGCATCACTGGCATCCAGTAAGGAGAATACTTGCTTTCGGAGAGTCAGGCAATTGCTATTTGATTGCTAACAGTTAGTAATGGGCAGGTTTTTATGGTACAAAATGCACAGATGTCTTGGCTTCTTGATGTTTAGCATGTTGCTTATTAAATATCTAGAAATTACAGCTACAGTAAAAATTTGCTCTTCCTCTGTTTAACATTACCTACTTCCAGTAATTCCTACTGCAGCAATTTATTTTTTAAAATAAGTGTAACATTTGCAGAAATCATTCTGTGCATCTCACTCTTAGCACAGCATTTATATCTACTGTCCAAAGCTGCTACTGCACATCCCTTGGAGGTGGTTTGTACCCCATTGTGGGAGACTGAATAGCCAGCTTACTGTCTCAAAGCTTGCTCATTTGTATGCTTATCTGACAAGATCAGACAAGGTGGCTTGCAGGCTTGCTGAAGCAGCAGACCATTCTTTTGCTTATGGGACACCCAGGTGGGGCGCCTGCCCACCAAGGCATGCAGTTTGAACTCTGCCCCTGCCCAAAAACAACAAAGCCAAAAGGAAAGCACACAAAATATATGTGCAAGCATGTGCCTTAAGCATGCAGCCTATAGAAGGCTGCCATCCGAGACGCCCTAGGAGGGGACCACAGACTCCGTGACCACTGAAGACCTTGGGGGGGAGCCACCAACTCTGCAGGTGACCACTGAAGACCCTGGGGGGATCGCCGACTCCGCAGGTGACCACTGAAGACCCTGGGGGACCACTGACTCCATGGACAATCACTGAAGACTCTGTCAACCACTGACCCCATGGCAGACCACTGAAGACCCCAGAAGCATGGACCCTCAGGATGCCACGGATCCATGGTGGTGACTGTCTTCCCTCCTCTATCTGGACCTCTTGCTTAATTTCCTATATTTTCTTTCTTCCTTTCCTATCACTTCTCTCTCTTTTCCCCCTGAAGAGTTAATAAATGTGTGAATTTACGACATCTGACCTCGTTTGTGTCTTAATGTCGCTTGAAGGGATCGAAACTGAAACCAGAGGTTGGTCTAGCGGCCCCTAGCCTCCCAGACTTGTCTGAGGTGGGCTAGAAAGTAAGGAGACCTTCATCTCACCCAACAAAATTGGATCCTAACACCCATCAGCATTACTCAGGTCACCCCGACTGGCTGCCTATGGGCAGCTCTCTCCCACCCCTTATTCACGGGAGTCTGGTGAGTCCTACATGAAGTCCTACAAAAGGGAGGAGAGAGTTCCTCACTATAGTGGGATAAAAAAAAAACACCCAACAACCTCCCATTTAAGCACTCTAGGACCCTTGTATAAAATTCAGTGGAAATACTGAAGTCTTAGTTTTGAAGGTTTGGTGTTTTTTTACATATTTTATGCATTTTTTTTCCTCTTTGATATACTGGGGGAAAAGTTAAACCCACAAAACTAGAGACTAAGACCTATATAGTAAATTTGCTTTACACCAGTATATATCTGATAGGATGCAAATCATATTTCTGATTAGAAAAAACCTCTGTTGTATAACGTGAACCTGGAACTGTTTTAGAACAGCTATCATAAGTTGTGAACTTGTATTGTTAATTCAACCAGCTCCTGTGTGAAAAGATTAATACTTGGATATACACACTCAGAAAGCAGAAACATGTTTAACAAAATAGAAGGAAATCAATTCCTTCTTATAATCTATTTGAAAAGCAGGAATCAAGAAAACATTAATTCCGTAATTTGGGAGAAGAAAAGTTTTTTTACAATGTATAATATTGAAGAGGAAAATATTTGTGGTGGAATATTTACAGTAAATGTTGATGTCGCCTCCAACAGAGGGTACTCTTAGTGCACTGTGACATGAAATGATCTAAGAAATGGGAAGGAGAATATCTTAGTAAGTTATAGAATAGCTATACTTCGAGGCTGTGAATGTAGAAAAAGCAGAAGCTGTTAAGGCTTGATTTTGCTACTTAATCCCTATGAACAATATCAACCAGAGGCAAATGAATTTCAGGAGCACTTACCCATAGAAATCTGATTGGATCTATCCATTAGAGTAGGACCCAAATACAGTAGCACAAAGATATCACATCTAAATGGGCAAAATTTTGAAACAACATGACTCGGGTAAATTAAATTATTAGGTGGGCAAATTTCCTGAAAGTGGAATCAAAACTGAAGGGAGGCACAGTCTGTGTTTATTCCTGTGATTCCAGCAGCACAGCTGTAGTTCTGTTTGACTTGGCTCCTCCATTTACAGCCCAAATATCTCAGGTTTTATTATCCAGGATATTTCTTACTACAGCAGGTTGAAAGTGAATACATGGATGTTAGTGAAACAGGTTGTGTAAAGTTAATCCTTTCTAAAATCACAGAACAGTAATATATGGAAGATGAAATGTGGTTTTAGAAATGGGGAAACGAGATATTTTTATTAGTTTCAGATGAAAATATGTTTCAGAATACGTATATTTATAATAGGAAAGGAAATTTTTAATGTCTTAAAATGAAGTCTGAAACATTACTATTGGTTATGCCTAGGCAAATTATCCCTGAAAGGCTTTTGTCATAATCAGAGTCATTCATTGTTAATTTAAGTACAGCTTATTTTTGGAACAATAAACTCATGGGATAAGGATGTGGGTATTCCGACATATACAGAGAGATGTTGAAATAAATCCTTGTTTGTAATCTGCATCAATATTTTACAAAAAAAAAATAAAGTAGACCTTGTTGCAATATTATAAATACATAGCTTAAGTGTGTTTCTCTAAAGACGTGGAGATCAGCTGTATGTATTTGGCACAAGTCGGTAGGGAATCTTTCCTGATTTAAGACTGAAGTCATTGAAACTAGATAAGACTGGCATAGCAGAGCACTGATGGATTCAGTTGCAATTTCCATGTCTGCCTTCATGAGTACTTTAATCAGTAGTTATGCACCTTGGTTTTCTTGGGCAGGGAGAAAATGTCTCCTGACCTACCCAGTAGCTCTGTGCTTGTAACACCGAAGGGCAGGTACAGGTGGAGAGCCAAAGGTTGGTGCCCTAACAACTGTATTTTGAGAAGAGCCAGGCTACATGTCTTGTGTGAAGGGGGAGCTGAGCACAAACCCTCCTGCTCTGCCCTGCCAGGTGGTCCCTGGCCCCTGCCTGCTGCCTTCCCTGGGCATCCCCACCCACTAGATCATGGCTCTGAGTCCTCTCAGCAGTGGAGATTGTAGCCATAAAGCAAGTTCCCTGGCTCCTTCCTAAACTCTGCAGTGTGTTTCTCATTTCACATATCAGGAGAAGCAGTGGGGAAAAAAAAGTTTCTTTTTTTACAATGGCTCCTTGTGCATCTGCTGATATTGGCTTGGTGTTGAAAAAGCTGGCAAGGGAGACGAAGCACTCTGCCTGCTCCTTATTAATGCTTGCAATTGCTCCATATGGCATAAAGTTGCTGAGCCAGAGAGCTTAGGGAAAACACAGTGTGCTAACAGCAAGCTTCAGAACAGAAAGTCTGCTAGGGTGATTCTTCAGCATAGACTTTAAGAAAGAGTACATGCATTGTAAAGGGAACAAATCATTTTAGAATATATTAGCCTAGAACTTACAAACACAGAAGAGTAGAAAGAGCTTGCAGAAGTCAACCTATTTCATACCAGAGGTGAAGAGTCTTTCCCTAAATGAGTACCAAATACAAATTTTTCACTTAATACATCTCTCAGCAAGAGTACAAAACAATTAAGCCTTCCATGGTTCTTATGTGGCACTTGTGTCTGCTTCATCCGAGGAACAAACTTCTGTTCTCCATTTCCTTTCTTGGAGGAGGCCCGCACCTCTGTATCCTCAGGAATGAGGGGCTATGAATCTCTAAAATCTCTCCTCAAGTCCTTTGGGGAGACCCAGTGATAATGCTTGCAGTCTGAGGAGGGTCCTGAGCTACCCCAGGGGACTGGATCTTCCCTCCCTCCTCCCCTGCCCCTGCCCATCCCTCCCACTCCGCGTTTAGCAGCCTGCTCCTCCCTTGTCCCTCACCATCTTCTTGCTGCCAGGAGACACAGCCTTCAGGCTGCGCACAGGGGGAATGGTGGGGCAGGTGGTTAAAAAGCCCTAAAAACAAGGGGCCTGGATACCTCTTCCCACTCCCATGGGAGAGGGGAGTCAGGGGAGAGGAGGGCATGAAGTGCCCCTTCCCATAACTGCCAGGGCCAGAGCCTGCCCTTCCTGCCCTCAGGCCAGCTGAGGCCAGGGCAGCCCTCCTGCCCCTGGGAAGCCCTAGCAGCAGTGATGCCCTCCCCAAGGAGTCGTATCTCACTCCTCTTACCACAAAAGGCCGGCAAAATCTTCTCCACATCCTCGCAGGAGCCTGACAGTTGTTTTTCACCCCAGTGCGAAGAGCCAACGGCACGCAGCAGGAGTGTGTCAGCAAATGCATGGTTTGAAAGCTCCGCTGCAGTCTGCTGAGGGGATGAAATCTGTTCTGCCTCCGGCTACAGGCTTCAGAGCTCCCTTCTGCAGGAGCCATTTCCCCAAGACCGGGCCGCCTGCCTCTGGCAGGGCCGGGAGGGAGCTGCCAGGGCTATGCCGGTGTGGGGCACCGGTGCCAGGCAGCGGGTACGGATGGTGGGGGAAGCAATGGCAGGCAGCAGGGTGGAGGAGAGCAGGGAGAGCCTGGCATTCCTGCAGCGTTGTACGCTCTGTACCCAGGAGGTGCCGTGAAATACTGCTATCAGCAACACCAACTACACCCAAAATAGCCTGTGAGAATGATGAAAAGAGGCACCTGCACCCCAAAGGGAGGCACAGAAATCGCGGCTGAGGTAGGGGCACATTCCCTGTCAGGGAGGAGCCCCTGCATGGCGGTGCAGTCACCAGAGCTCACGGCCGCGAGGACACGCTCGGCGCAGCTGTTCGGAGGATGGACATGGGGTGTCGAGGTAAGGCAGTCTGTTACGGGGAGCCTGCTTGAACATCTGTCTGGGAAGGACCCGAGGGACTCTCAGAAGGGGGAGAACCTGGATCCCTGACCAGGTCTTTGTCTCCTTCCTAAAAAACAGCGAGTTGTTACCTAGCTGTGAACGCAACACTGTTCTTCCGGTCCCTGACCATTCTGAAGCACACAGAGGCTGTCAGCAGGTTGTGTATTTAATGGCATCCATAATTTGGTTTATCTTGTCTCCCACTTGATTGATTTGTTTCCTTGTGCTTCCAAGAGGAAAGGTTTTGGGCTCTTCACTGTGAACATATACTCAAGAAGTGAGCAGGCATGGCCCATTCACCCCTTTGCTTCACGTTTGTGGTGTATGCAAGCCTGGTCTTCGGCTCTGGACTTCTTGCTTTGTGAATATTGGCATTTTTTCTGAATTCGGGGGTTGTTTACAAAATTATTTAAAATGCTTAGTCTAGGTCACAAGTTCTCCTCAGACCAACCTTTTTTTCCTTTCCCCTGTCTCTACTCTTGTATGTGCACACATACACATGGTGCATGGTGTGTGCTTTCCAGTCCTCAGGGCTGCAAGCCCTAACCTGTCCAAGAGACTTGACTGTGGAAGTGAGGGAGGATTGCAATTATATGTACCAGACATATGTATTAGACAACATGTATTGTAGAACTAGTTGCAGCAAGTGACTATTTTTTGTTCTTAGCTGACTGCCTGTATCTTACTTTCAGACCACAGCACCCCAATGTACAAGCTCTTCCTCTCCCAGGACTTCATATTCTGCAACTTGGAGAAGAGTCTTGCCATTTTTATTGAAAAAAATGTCCTCTTCCACTCTCCTGGAAGCCATGCTGCTCCTATACAAGCTCCCTGCAGCTTTGCTGCCAGCCTCTGGGGTTGAACCCTCCCTAGAGGTGCCACCAAAGTCTCCTCAGCCTTCATGGGAACACGGGAACTCTACCTGGAGGTACCTTCACTGCTGCAGGGTGCTGGGCTGTGCTCAGGTCCCTGCCTTGAGACAGCTGTGCTTCTGGAGCCTGCCACGTGGAGTAAGAGCCCAGCAACCTTTCTAAAGGATTTTGTTATGTATATATGCAAAATAAATGTTCCTGACATCCTAGGTTTGCAGTGATAGGTCAGTCCAAGCGTGTGTGATTTAGAAAAGGAAATGTTTGATTTGAATTAAAATCTGAGGTGAATAAACAGATATTTAGGACCAGAAGCAGATTTGAAGCAGACCTCAAAGAGGACTGCCATTCTCAGGCAGAGGACTGGAGAGCTCGTACTTCAACTTCAGGAAAAAACCTGCTTTTTTCTTTTTTTTTCAATTTCTGCTCCTTAGCTTTATACAAATTATATAGTTGACAAAATTTTTTGGAGCACATCAATGTATTGACAAGCATCTGTGGTCTGGGAGGTTTTGGGCATGAGTACATTAGCCAGAAATCTTTCTCAGAGGCTTAGTGGACACTGGTCATGGTGTACAGGTCAGATGTGCAGAAGGTTTACTTTCCTCCTGCCAGTGTAGAGTCCAAGTAGTGAAAACTCTTGAAAAGGGGATTCAATTCAGCATGTTACGTGGTCCCCAAGTTTGAACGTACTTCTGTGTCACCCCTTAATGCATCTTTTTAATGTTAATACATCTGTGATTGAAATTATTTATATTTGCCAAAGTAGGGTCTTCTAGACAATGGAAACAGTATATGTGTCTGAGAAAAGTATCTACCTGCTGGTTGATTGAAGAACAAAGCTTTCTAATAGTGGACGTCATTGTTATTGAAGTTCTTTTTCATGCTAAGAAAAAGTGTCTCTCATAAATAAATGGGGTGGGTGAAGTTAAAGAAAAAAGGAGAAAATTGTAACAGGGCATAAACTTTCACTTTTTTTTTCAAAAGAATATGTGCAAGTAGCAAAATGCAACAAAGAATGGGAAAACGAAGACTTTAAAAAACAGAAACCAAATACAAATGCTTATAAAAGTCTGATACCTGCTTGCTAAGGTGACAGTCACAAATAGATAAAGCTCTGGCTCTGTCTGGTGCACACAGCATGCAGCATCCTGTCTGTCCATATGACTGGCATGCGATGGCACAGGGTGTATTAGCGCATCACTGCGTAGCTTCTGAGACTGTCTCCATCTTGAGAGACATTGCCTAAGTATCTGTGTGTGTACTGACAATCACTCAAAAAGCAACTTATTCAGCATAAGCCCCTAAGAACATCTGCAGAGCTGCTCTCAGTGCCTGTGATCTGTGCCTAGCAGAAGACCACCGGGCCAAACTGAGCATCCTACTCCAGCGTACTCTGCAGTTCAGGTGACAGCAGCAGGGAGGAAGAGGAGAAGGAAGGCTGTGACATGGTGTCTTGCGTGCTCCTAGCTGCTGCCATTGCTCACAGCCTCCAGAGCTGCCAAAAATGCTCTGCAGCAGCCACGAGCTCATACCTGTCAGATCAGTGGGAGGTGGAAAGAGGGCAAGTGCGAAGGACTTGGTCCTTCCGCTCTGCCTTGTTGGTGGCTGCACAGGGCAGTGCAGGCTGCATGCAGAATTGAGCACGTGCTCTTAGTTATGCTGGTTAGTTTTGTGTTAGTGAGTGTTAGTTTTGCTCAGCTGCCCCTGTAGCAACCTCAGAGCAGCCTGTGGGCTTCTTAGCAGCAGATTCTGGGTAACTGTTAGCCTTCCTGTGCAGAAGCCCGGCTTTACGTATCTAGCACGGGTGTCCTGCTCCCTGTTCATAACTGCTAGCCAGCCCACTGCACAGGCAGGCTGAACTCAGGCTTGAGCATAAAAAGCATTTTGGGAGGGATTTAAAAAAACCCCTTAACTGTAGCCCAGTGATCCTTGACTTGAAGAAAATGGGAGCTGTGCTGTTGGCATTGCTGTGATGGAGCACATGTTTAGCTGAGCCCTGCAAAACACTGACCTGGAGCTGCTATTGGCTGAGAAGCGGCTGTACTCGTCTGCTGTCAGGGTTGTTTAAGATTGGTGACAACAATGGTTACGATGGCAGGCTTTAACTGCTTTCTCAAATGGATGTAAAAATACTACTGGAAATGTTATTTAATAACCTTAAGCTGAAGACAGTGTAACTGTGATGAATTAGAGCTTAAGTTAATATTGAAATCTGACAGTAAGTTGCATTTCTGCCAGAGAACTAGAAATATTTCTTTGGTTTATACAGTGATCTCACTTTTTAATCTAAATTTTAGACAGTAATAAAAATTTAAAAAGAAGTCCCTAATGTGTTTTTTTTTATTGAAAAATGGCAAGAGAGTTGATGGTGGTTTTCTTTCCAGTATTGGAATAAAAAAGAAAGACAGGCAGTCAACTGAAAATGTAAAGAATATGTGACACACTGTTGCTTATATATGAGCAAAATAAAGAATATGGGTGTTTCACTAACAATTTTGACAGGAGAAACCAAGACTGAGCTCTATGAGCACCACTAGTATCTGCTTCCTGAGCATGCTGTTGACAATGTGATTGCTCATTGAAACAAATCACAAATCTGCCCTTCTTATGCACAGTTGTAGTGCTGATTTTAATCTTTTCATGATCTTCAAGAGTTATGCCTGCACAACCAGTATGACACTGAAGGGCTGTGTAATTGAAATATGCAGAGAAACTTTTTGTGTCAAGCTGCACCAAATTCTTCATGTTGTTTTAACTGGGTTAGAGAAGCTGGATTACTCCATAGAGGTAATACATTTAATATTACTGAGGATAGGTTTAGGTAAAACCTGGCATGTAATTTAGTTTGGCATTAGACTGCACTGAAATTTTATATGAAAAATGTTGTATGCAAGGGTAAAACACAGAGAAGTCTGACTTTCCAACCAGATTTTCAATGGGTTTTGTCATTGTTTATGACCAATACCTTAGGTCAGCATTACTGAGAATAATAGTCAACGGTATTGCTGTATCCTACTTTAAGCTTCAAATACGTTTTCTTTTTAACCATTTTTAACCATTCTGATTCCACCTGCTCCCTAAACTTGACAGTTTAGACCCATTTCAGCTGGAACACTTCAGGGTGTTTCTAGAGCTGAGCAGGCTCACCTTTGTAAGTGTAGTACTAATAATTTTCTTTTGAAAAGCAACTACCCCATCCTCTTGCGTCCGGTGCAGGGCTTTGTACAGAAGCAAAGGTAGAGGAGAGAGAGGCTGTATTAGTGCTGGAGAAGCACTTGAAGGTTACCTTTTTTGTGGAAGGTCACTATGTGAAGGGATCTTTGCTTTCACATTTCCCATGTTCTTCAGGCTCTGGATGTGCAGGCATTTCTCTTGCTGGGCTTGTCTTCACATGACATAGCAGAGTGGGAAACTTTAGTGTAAAAGGACCTAAAGTTAGGAACAGGGTACTGCAGACCTGCTGCTGGATTTTCTATGGTCAAGAACTTATGTGGGTGAGGTCCAGGTGCAATACAGAAACTGTCAAGCAAGAAGAAAGTGTCAGGAGATGACTGAAGACCCAAAAGGGTACATCTGTTCTGAAGTGCCAAGGGGAATTGCTTGTGATAATATATAGTAGAACTGGTCAGAGGCTAAAGGCCTAAACTGAGCCTAACAAGCCTCATAGAAAGACTTATGTTTTATCTCACCAGTTCATATTGCATAGTTACACCTCCCTATAAAAGGAAGGGATGGTAGGGAGAGATGATAGGTGAGGATTTTAGAGTAAAAACAATTCTACCTTACAGGCCATTAAATGCACATTAGTTTGGCAATAATAACTTGGGTACTACTGTTATACACAGCATTACTTTACTTCCTAGAGCAAAATATAAGTGCTTACTTCAGCCAAGTTCTGGCTGTACTTGTCTCTTTGGCAAGCAGGAACTGCAAACACTACAGTTTCTGAGGGACTGTTAACCAAGGAGTGTTGCCTTTTCTATACATGGAAGTGGTGTTGGTTTAAATGTGATCAAGGTCCACAGGAGAGCTCCTGTTGCTCTTTTTTGGGTACCAAATTACACATTTCTCCTGCTGAAGGGAACCATGTCTTCTACTTCGAGTTTTCTTCTTTCATATCATGTGAGGAGCAAGAGATGGAGCTACTGAGGTGTAGCGAATGACTTGCAGGCCTCAGTAGGATGGCTGCAGGTACTGTTCCTCAAATAGAACAGTTCAGTTATTGCAAAATGAAAGCACAGGACTGTTTGTTTTGCTGAACGTGGCTCACTGTGCATGCTATTTCTAGATGAAGTCCAATGTTCCCAGGGTCTGTATTCATGAACTGGAAAGGGATGGAAATGATCTATTCTCCTTTTGCCTCAGACCTACGAACATGAACGTGAAAGTTTGCGCACCGCACGTCATAGACATCCCCGTCAAGCAGGAAATTTTTCCACTTCTCAGCATTGATTTACTAAAAAAATAAAAAATCAGTAAAATGTGTTCCTAACTTAGGTAATTCTAATATCACATTTCTCATTAACAAACTTAGAACTTTTTCTACTGCCTTCTTGTGTTGTGTCACCTGCTATTGTAATATGAGGACATAGGGATTTGCTGTCCAGCTGAAGAATTTTTCTCAGCATATGGAAATTTCTATGAAAGGAATGATATTATACTTCATAGAGGATACCTATTGAGGATTAGAGTGTTAAGACTTTCTTGTCACAGAAAGTGCTGTCATATAGTCTGTGTGTTATCTTAGATGCCTACGTATAGCACAACTCTATTCATTCCCATAAAACTCCTGTGCTTGTACACTTTCAAGCAAGGATCTTAGAATTCTTAGAAAAAGTGCTGCCCTAAACCTTCTTAAAACTAAGAGCAAAGTGGTTGCTCAGTTTGACACATGGTACTGGAGGTTAGGACTGAAGTAACAGCAGCATCATTAACTGTTATTGACTCATATTACATACACAACAACATTAAATTCTGTATAGGCAGCACACATTTGTCTCTGGAGTCCCCCAGGTATACCTGATCTGCACAGATCTTCCAGGATAGGATCTGCCTTCCTGGTACAATAGTGCAGTACAGGGAACAGCCAGAAACATTAAAGGCATGCCTGCTCCCAAAATGTAGGTAGTTCTTGTATTTGTATGGAGCTATTAGATTTTTACTATGAGAAGCAACTTCAATATTGTGTTAATAATATTTAAATCTTCAGCTTCTGTTCCGTCTAAGAGGATTTTACCTGGTAATTTCTAGACACCATAATTTTATATGTATATTATACTTATGTATCTTATATATATACACGTACATAAAAAGATATAAGAATACATGATGGTTTCCTAAAAAAACAGGAATAAAGCTTAAAAATGACTATGTAGTTTCTCAGAGAGTGAACTTGTTTCTTAAGATTGCATGGAACTATAATAGTAGAACCCCACTGGAACTGAGCCACAATTTTCTGGAAGGAATGGCTTTTCCTCCTTCCCTTCGTCCAAAAGTCAGTGAAGTGAGCAGCTCCCCTTCACACGCAGGCTGTGATGAGCTGTTCACCATATTCTCACAGAAATACGGTCTGTGCTGCAAAACACTTGCTGCAGTCTGTGACTAACCCTCTGACACACTGTACAAGATGTGCAGTTCTTCTCTGACCATATCTGTAAAAAATAAACAAAATTAGTCCTGGAAAATGAGTAGCCAAGACTTCCAGTCAGCTTCCTTCTGGATAGAATATTAAACAGTAAATGTGTCATTAGACTAAGATTGTTCCAGAGATACTCAAGTGTAATTTATTTTCAGACTATTGATGCTATGTGCATGTGTGCCTAGACAGAGTGATTAGATTCTTTAGGAAAAAAATCCCTCTATAGGTAGATTTCATTTTTCCACAGTACTTGAATATTTCATATTATTACAATTCAAGAAGCTGTATTTTCACAGGTTTTTATTACTGTTTTCCTGTCTGCAACTGGGTATGGAGACTCTTGATCTAGTCAGTAGTTTATTTCATCACTAAACTTACTGTGTAGAATGGTATGTAGGCAGCTGACAATAAAATGAATAGCTACACATAATGAAAAGAGAATACAATTCTTTTCTTTTTAACTGCAAATTATATCTGCTTTAAAGCAAAGTCACAAGCTTCTTTAGCTGAATTACAAATCAATGTGCTTTTTTTCCCCAGAGAGTTTGATTCCCACTAAGACAACTTTAAAGACTTACAGACTTAAGATTACTGATATCTCATTTTTGCATGCCATCTTAGAGAAACAGAGAACTAGATAACAAAACTTAGTAATTTCCTCATGAAAGAAATGAGAGAGATAAAGGATATCTTAAAAAAAAAAAAAAAGGGAGCCACCACCAAATGCCACAAATCATTCATTTTGGTATGTTTGAGTCCAAAGACTACAGACATGATTTTCCTGTGGGGGAAAGCATATCTTGTCAGCATTTATTTTGTGAATGAAGTTCTTAAAACTATAAACAATACATAAGCCCCTGAAAATAAGTCATGGATGAGGTTAAATTTTGCACAGCAAAGATGGACAGTGAGGGGACTATGGAAAATCTGCAAGTACTGCTAGCTATTATGTCAATATGCCATCTTAGTTTTTTGTAAAAGTTTCTGAAAAGTAGTATATTTGTCAACTCTGTCTTCTTATTTTTGTGTTGCATTCATGTACTTCCCAAGAGAAATTTAAAGAAGCTTGTACTTTTTGTCCTCTTTGGTCTTATAGAATGACAACCATCAGCAAGAAGCTTTTACGGATAACACTCAGGGATTTTATGATTATCCTATTTAGGTCAGCAAGACTTCCACACCAAGTAACGTCCTTGAATTTTCCTGCCCCCAAACAATCTTTCATTGCCAGGGATTCCAATAGTCTATAGTGGCTTGTGAGATGGGGAGAGGGGAGATTTCTCATGTCAAACATATGCACACTTGGGACTGTTGTGCCTGGGAAGCACAGCAGTATAGTTGTGTGGACACATGTTGTGTGGACAGCCTGGTTACATGCCTGATGGGACAGAGATAGCAGCCTGCACAAGACATTGAGACTAGAGATGTGTAGAAACCTTTGTTGTGGCCTATATGAGTGCTAGTGAAATCAGGATAAGAGGAGATACTCTCTAGTTTAAACTGTAATAGACTATTGAGCTTAATGGGAGGTTAGTCTGAAACTCTCACAATATGACACCTACGACCAGAAAGGCATTGGTGAGGAACAGTGCATGGAAGAGGGGCTTATACTGATCACAAATTGCAGGTATGGCTGGAGACATTGGAGAAGGAATGGCATTTCTTCCTAGCTTTTTCTAAACCAAAATGGAAACAGGCTTTTGACACTGAAAAATTGATAGTACAGTTATTTGAATTGAGGACTGTGGGATGATGAAGAAGGAAAGAATAGCATGCAGTTTGGGATGACACATTCTGTAGGGATGGAGATATAGGAGTTCTGAATCATCCAAAAACTGTAGGGCAGATCTTAAAAAAAAAAAATTTAGAAAATGGTGAAGAGTAGTTTCTACAAGAAAATCTTTTTCCACCACACACCAAAAAAAGGACCAAGACCAAGACTAAATATAAAAGTTCTGTGACAATATTAGGAATCTAGGAAGACGAGTAAACAATAATGTTTGGCTTTAAATGGGTCACTGATACAATAAACACTTAAGGAAGAATGAAGGAAAGAAAATCAGACTAAATGGGATTGAGAGAGTACATTAGTCAAGGAACAGCACTTCTGTCACTTCCTGACATATTCTGATTAAGAAAACTTTACGTCCAAATAAGGCAAATAGTTAAAAGTGTCAACAAGAACTGCAGAATATATAAAGAAATGAAGCCATAATTTTTAAATGGAAGAGTAGTAATTGTCTACTGGAAATACTGGCCAGCATGATGAAAGAGAGCAGAAAACAACAGGTTGGGAAACTTCATACTTCATGAACTATCTGCTTCTATAGAAAGAAAAAATTATGTGTTTAGACAGTAGAAATTGTTACTTCTTGGAAAACCATCTAGTCAGAAACTTAAATAAGGAGATAAGTTTGCTTTAGTCTTGATCAGTGAACGGGATCTTGTCCAGGATGTAACTATAAAAAAGGCACTCAGTAACAGTGACCAGGATGTACAATAGATGGGTACAAACAGGAAAGATAGAAACTTTCTAATATATCTGATTCTGAAAAAAGGGTAACAACATAGAAAAGATAAGCAGATTTTGAGGAAAAATTTGATAAGGGAGTAAAATAAAAACAAAGGCTAAAGACCCTTCTCAAATGAATTTAAAACAAGAACTCTGAGTGTAAAGGGCTGATGGAGTTAAATGTGTGAAAAAAAAAATCAGTAGCAAAGAAAGGAAATTATTTTTGTTAGTGTCACTATGGAAGATCATTGGGTGAATTCTGTATCTGAGCCACTGTTTATGAGAGAATCTCTGAAACATACAATTTCAACCACTTTTAAAATCATTTATTATTACCTAATCATAAAATGTATAGTTATCACTAGCAAGACCAAAGAACCACTTAGTGTCCATTTAGTTACTCAGAAGGCATTCTAATGTGATTGCACTAATCTGTTAACTGATGGCTAAACTATTTTACACTAAAGAAATATGAAGTGGCAAATGTGAGAGGAATTTTTTTTTAAAATGGCTACTTAAAAACTGTAGAAAACTACTTGCCTGGTCAAGTGCTAGACACTGTAATAAATAGAATTAGAAGGCACGGGGCTAATTCCAACGTAATGGGAAGAATCAGCAAAACTACTGAAGTTCTTTAAAGATGTTGTTGGATATGCTGATAACATGATATGTTTGACACAGTGTATTCGGGTATCCAGAACGGTTTTGAATGGGAATCTGATTAAACCTTCAAAAAGAAGTTAGCCATAAAGGGACAATAAGAAATCTGTCTCATTGATTGGTGACTGACAGGCAAAACAGAACATTAAATACTATTAGTGGAAACTCATGAGGTCCTATGCTGGAAAAAAGCAAGTTTAGTGCTTCTAGGCACAGTGCCTGTCATCTTTGAACTAGATGAAACTTTTGAAAACAGTAAACAGCGTAGAGTATACAAAGAACTCTGAACAACTTTTCCCTAGTTTAGACATAAAGATATTTTCTTTGAACTTTGTATAGTGCTTGCTTTTTCACTGGTGTCTGATAACCATTACTGGGTAAAAAAGGTCTGCCTTTACCATTAGCTGCAAAAACAGTACTGATGATGAACAGGTTAGTGCTTTTGCAGAGATGAAACCAAGCATGTATAGTCACTCCGTAAAGGAAAGCAGGGTGGCATTTCTGCTTCTCCACAGTAAACATAGCTTCTTCCTTGCCTGTGTGAACGAAAGCTATGAATGAGGAAATTTAACAGTGGTATATGAGGTATTTACAGTATAGCAGTTTTCCTTTGCAGAGTAATAAGCAAATAATACAGTCTGACCCTTAAAGTCTTGTCACTCCAGGAAATGGTAGAAAAACTATTGCCCTCAGCTTAGTAGAAATGGTCTCATTTGAGAATAGTTTTAATTTGCTTTTCTGTATGTTTTGTTTCTTATATATGTATGAAATTTTTGCTATGGCTCATGTTAGATGGGATGAGTAACTTACAATTCAGCACACAACTTCTGTGTGTGTGGCCTGATCCATCTATAGAAAACAGGGCTCAGAAAAGAACTGGGGAAATAGTGGGTTGTCCTGATCCAAACTATTTCACAAATCCTTGTTGCACGACTTCCTTTATCCTGGGCAGCTGAACTTCCTTGTAGATAAATCAAGTTTTCTAGCCTAAAAAGCAGCAGTCTTCAGCACTTCAGAAACTGCAACTTTTACCCATGAAAAAAGTAATACTCTTTTGCTTCATTTTTACAACTTCTTATCAACATAAGATCATCTTTCAAGGAGCAGAAGTCTTGCAAGATCTGTTGAGTATGTCCAAGAACAGCAAAGATGCCCATAAATTGTCTAACAGTTGCCACCCAAAATTGGCTTGAAGCTGTTTTTTCCAAGATCTTCTACTAAAAGTCTTTTTTACTTTTTGGTGGGGTTCATTTCTCCCAACACTAGGTGCCTTCACACAAAACAAGTGTTAAGATCCCATTATAGTTGATGGGCAATTTGTCTAAACAGTCAGGACAGTATAACGTATCATTCCTCTCATCATATAGCAAACATCTATATATGGTCAAATGCATCACCTCCTGGATTCTATTGACAGTAAAAGGACCATAAACACCTAGTGAGATATAGGTACCCCAAAGTTATGTGAGATTAATCTCATCCTGGGAGTGACTTACTTTATTTTTTAATCACAACATTCATGTTGAGAAGATGAAAAAGGCTTGATCTACTTGTACTTGAACCTAATTTATGCCAATGTGAGAAGCTGCAAAGTGAAATAAGGTGAATTGGGATGTTTAGCAATGGAAGCAATATTGATAGAATCAATACTGTCAAAAGTATACAAACGTGTGTTCGTTGGGGTGTCCTGTCGTGTTCAGGACAAGCTGACACACTAGTATAGTACGCAAGGACAGAAATAGGATATTGTGGGGTACGTGAATATATTTTCAAAATGTATTCAGACACATAAGGCAAGTAGCAGACTCCTAAGCAGGTTGGATATCATGTTTTCTGTTTGAAAATTGGCAAGTGTCATACAATGTTGTAAATGCTACAGGGCACCTACTTGTGATACTTAACACTGTTTTAAATCTGGTTCATAGCTTCTAATTAGATTCACCCATCTGGAAATATTTGTAAAAAAAATTCAAATATTCCCCATCATTAGCTGCAAACAGAATAGTATTATTAAGACACAAATTTACTGTCAGTAAAAGTGTATTAAATACTCTGTATGGAACAGATAAACTCAAAACCAACTCTAAAAAATATTAATAATAATAAAAATTAGCTGGCTACATGTAACAGTTGCATTAATAAGTAACCACAATTGAATGAGTAGTAAAAGCCATATAACACAGTTCCTAAAAACAACATCTGCAGTCGATACAGTTTGCCAAAACTAACATTTTATCAATACACTTTATAATAGAAAACTAGTTAAAAAATTATAAAGTTAAAAAAACTGAAGAATGAGAAATGAAAAAACCCTAAAAATTAAGAATAGGCAATCTTCCCTTGAGCTGTTCATTTTACTCTAACAGTGTCAAAGAAAGCACCCTTTCTCCTAAGCATAACTGGAAACAGAAAAGCTATTATGGCTTAAATGACTAAGTATTAAATTATTCAAGACACACAAACTGTCTTTGCAGTTGAAATTTAGCTAACCTGAAACCAGCAGATTAACCAGATACAAAATAGTAATACAGAGAAAGAAAGTAATAGGATAGTATCTTTCAAATATAACTTCGTCAAAATAGCATTCTGCTTATGGTAGCGAGATCCGTGAATAACATGGAGAGCACTAGTTTGAAAATGTTCAGACCCCAGTATTAAACATTAACGTGGAAATGAAAATAATTATGCTAAACAGAAGAGAAAAAGACCAGGAGCAGGCCCCAAGCCATCTTACTGATGAAGGTTCACCTACTATATTGCAAGCGAATAGTCTGTCATTATTTCTAGAAAGACTGCAAACCCTTCCCCTGAAATTCTAGGTTGGACTTTATGTACATTATTATATTGGATTACATATAGTTGTGCTGCTTGGGTATGGCAATTTCTGTGATTCTACCTTGAGGCATCTCTGTTGAGACACAAACACGAATGATTATCTCAAATCTGTAGATTAAGATTCTGGCTGTCACCATCTCTGGATTGCACCACTCAGAACTTCATTGTGTTTTTTCATAAAGTGGAGAGAAATAGTCTGGGACTCTGTGCAAGTTTAGAACAGTGAATCATGAATGACAAACCCCTATGCCCTCTTGCATGGCAAAAAGTATAATGTAGAATCTCCCCCAAAATAGAGAATGTGTGAACTGCAGTTTTTTCATGTGCCCTCTTAACATTCTGGTTACTTGGATCTGGTGTATTAAAATTGTTGACGGAAATTTTTTTTCTTATGGAACAGTATTTATGTTGGAATTTTTATAACTGGAAGAAGATCAACAAAGAATCTTTATTTGCCACCCTTAGTTTATTCTGATGTAAAATGTATTGGCTAGAGATACTTTGTATCCTTTTATAACCAGATCTGCAGGCACAGAGTAAATACGTAACAAGGATGTGATAGTTTGTGAAACCCTAGAAAAAAGGATATTCAGGTTCTGCATACAAATCCCATATTTGCGAATGCAAATGGACTTTTAAGAATACAAACTAGACATATGCAGAAGAGCCTATGTGCACACTAAATTATGGCCCAGCACTCACATTTATGAGAGCTGCTTAGAAAAATGAGCACATAGCTTTTCTCATAATGCATCTTGAGCTGCTTGTCTAGTGTACACGTGTCATCTGCCAGTGCCTTGGAAATATGAATCTTTCCATCCCCTCTTCTCTCCACTTCAAAACTATACCAAACAGTCCCCTTTCTTACTCGGCAGACGTCTCACAGAGAAACAAAGTGTTCTTCCCCTCCTTCTAACTCTTGTCCATCACAATTGGCCAAAACTATAGGCTGAAATGACACGGATATTTGCTTTTTTGCTTATTAAATACTGGCATAGCTTTCTTAACCAGTGCAGGCAGGACTGAATATTTGCAATATAGCAGTTAGGAGAGGAACTGGGAAATCTCTCTCTGACATCTACAAATCTAAGAAACAGAGACACAGTTTTCATAGCAGACCACGCCCCAACGAGGCACAATCCTGAGCAGAGTGTGTGGTGTCAGGACCTCAGGGTCAGGTTCTTCACTGCTTGAGACACACATGCTCTCTCTGGGGGAGGGAAGATATTTTCTTTGTGTTTAGATAGCTTTGCTCCACGCAGAAATAAATTCCAGAGTACGTGCATGGACAATAGTGCTGCACTCTGCTACCTGTCTCCTCCCTCCCTGTCTTGCCCTACGGTAGGATTTCAGCCCATAGCATGGCCTTGTGGCTCCAGGATGAGGGAGAGCTGACTTTGCAGCACTGGGAATGGCGGGCACATGGCAGCATGAAGATTGCAGGTGTGACGTGCTGAGCAAAACACTGCCAGCCCACGAGGGACTTGACAGGCTGATGGACACAGTGCATGGAATTAGTCTGAGTACCTTAAACCACAGGCTTGCTGATAATTTTTTAAAAGACGAAAACTGCTTAATACTGCTAGAAGCATGGGGCAGCTTAGGAGAGACTGTACACCAGGATCACTCCACAAAACAGAAGGACAATATTTAAGACAGAAATACTTGAGCTTAAATGGTAGAAAAAGTGAACTGCAAGGGAAATCCCACCACAACCTTTCTAACTACGAGGGTGGTCAAGCTCAGAAATGTCTTGCCTAAGATAACAGTTGTTCAGACAAAAGAAATGTTTTAGGTAAAGCTGATCTGCACACAGGCTTGAAGTAGGCCACATGATCTGTTTTCTAGTTTGGTAAGGCTCTTTGACCCACCATGCCTGTCCTCAGTGGGAGGCCTATCCCAAACTCTCTTATGAAGCTCCCACTACAGTATTTGAATTCACACAGTTGTCATAGCCTTCCTTGCTATCCAGAAAATCACGACATTGATGAGGCTGCTTGGAGACTGGGGAAGAAGGCTGTCTCATGGTCTTGTGAAATAGACAATGAGTATTTTTAGCCTGGTTTCACAGAAAATCTGCCTGTTATATGTGATTGCAGCCAAAGATAAATTGCTCTGGTAGTGTCAAACTTGTTTTGGCCACTAAACCTTTATATAAACCTGCTGTACATACTAAAATAATTTTGTCTATTCATGCCCTTTATTATCAATGTGTGAAAACAATTTGTGGATAGAGGAAAAAAAAACTAGTGCTGTGTATCCACAAGGATCTTGGCTTCTTTAAACATGACAGGATGTGGGATGTCTTCTCAGCAGTTGGTAAGAGAGAAAAAACAGAAGAGAAAAAGGAGAACTGAGGAAGTAAAGCCATGGGGATATTTATCTCTTACCTTTCAGATAACTTCAGACTGCACTTTTGTCTACGTCATAAGCATAATGGTATTTGGTCTGACTTGTTAAGAGTCTGCCTAAGGAAAAAAGGTCTTTTTGACACAGCGGTAGCGAAGAGCCATTCTTACAAACATGTTTGCTCTGTGACACATAAATCTTTCCAAGATTTATTAAAATTAAAGATTACCAACATGTATTCATGCCACCAAAACAGTGCCACCAGTTCACTCTTCACACAATTTACCAGCTAGAAATGTTCCTGTTTTTTCCATGTAATTTCCAATTTTACTTCAGCTTCTATTAAAAGCAGTTATTTTTTACCACTGGCATAGAGCTAGGGAAGTCTGAGAGGGCACAAGCAGGGGATTTATTTGCTTTACAATGGAGGTACAAAAGCCATATAGCAGAATGTATGATGCAGTACAAAAAGGCTCATAGGTAGATAGACTTTCTCTACACTAAAAGCATTTTCCTCAGGTGTTACATCTGCATTCAGTAAATATCAGTGACTGAAATTATTTTGTAATATTTCTCAACTGGTAACAATCTCAACTGATAACAATTAAACTAATAATGAGATTTGTGCATTCTGCTAAATACCGTCTTTTGATTATATCTTCGTTCCTAAATTCCAGGTATGCAGAGCCACACCACATAAATGACTCCTCAGCTTCTGCTTGGTACAACAAAAAAAAGGACCTCAGTGTTGTAGGATTCAGCTTTATAACCTCTGAATGTGAGGCACCTGGATATATGCAGTGAGCTAGTCAGTGAACCCCATGTTGAGAATGTCATGTCATGTAAATCCAGTGACCATTAAATATTTAACCAATGCCGTCATTAGGGATTAGACTGTTTACAGCTTAACTCCGTTCCAACTGCTTGTTGTCTTCTCTTAGAGTAGCCAGATATTAATTCTTTCATGCTGCCTTGCCATTTTTTGTCTTTACAAATGAATGCAGAGTTCATTAATTCAGCCTTTTTTTGATATTTTACATGAATCTGCATGTTACAACTATTTTATTTTGATACATCATCATCTCTGACCACAGGCCATGTGTTTAGCTTTTTCTAAACAAAACCTTTGTGTCACAGATCTAGCAGGGTTTCCCCTGCCTGGATAAACTCCAAAAATCTGTGTTAGATCTGACATATATAAAGCAGCTGGATGTAAGCAGGCTCTAGACATCACCCCTATTTTAGCACTCACAGACACTTTCAAAAAGCAGAGACTGCCAAGCCTTCCTTCCTGAAGCCTAGCCTTGATGATAACGCTGGTCCTACCTCTCACTGATCGTTATGGTGTATACGTGCAGTCTGCCAGAATCCCAGCCTGGAACAATCCGAGCTTTGATGCCGAGGGCAAATACTTCTGGTGTTACCACAGGGGTTAATGAAGACTCCATTGCCCTTAACACATAAAGCCTAAGGGCAGAGAGTTTATTAGAAATAAAAATCAACATGCCTGTTGTATCCAGGTAGGCATGTCTCCCCTATGTGATCAGATTCTTGAAACAGAAGTTCTTCTCTTGAGCTGTTAAAATGGTCAACAGCTAAATCAGCACAGCCCCCTTTCATAGCCTTTCAGTTTTCTCTGTCATGGAAAACTCCTCCTGCTCTTTCAAGAGGACTCTTCTTTGGTTATGAGAGCACACACAGCTTGGAGACCTAAAAATCTGGCTCTCCGTGAGAAGCACCCATCTCACATTTTCTAATATTGCTCAATCTAAATGGAGAGAGCTCAAAATTGAATGTCCTTCTACTATTGACACTGTGGCAACTGTCAAAGTTAAAGACAGAAATAACACCAAGAAGCTAAAATAGGCTCTATAATGAAAATGGAGTTTCCTTATTCAGCGTAGTATCAGAGCATAGTTTGCTTATTCACTTTGTAGTTTGCTTATTCACTTCATAGTTCACTTATTCATTTAATAGGCATAGTTTTCTTATTTATGTAGTATTGGACAGACGTCCTGCTTTATGCATAGTCATTTCCAAAGTCATCACACTGTGATGTTCTTACTTGGAAGTTTCCAAGTACTATAATGAAAATAGATACATTATTGCCACTTAAATTAAAAGATATGTCAGAAACTCTTTGACTACTTTAAAAAAATTTATGACTACTTTAATTTGGATACCAAATAGTGGCATTTTTCCAGGTAGTGGTATGGTGATTGATTCTGAGCCACTCAGCATTGCACTCAGTGAATTTATGCACAAAAATTTGTAATCACCTTTTGTTAAAAGGCAGAACAGAAACAAAGACTGGAGGTAGGGGAAAAAGAGAAAGAAATTAATCTTAATTTACTACAGGCCACAAGCAGGCCTTTAAAATGCAGTATGTGTGGGTGAGATGATGAGTTTTTCAATAAAATCAAAACACTCGTAACTTGTAGAGAAGGAACCTACAGAAGGAGGAAGCAGGCTGACAAGACAGTGGAGCTGGGGAGGCTAATGACGAAGGGTGGCTGCCTGAAGAGGACTCAGAATGCCCTTGACTTTGAGGGTGTTCTTAAGGTCAAAAAGATTTTAGAAAGGAAGCCAGTGGACAGAGCTGATGAGGGGAGTTAACATTCAAACATACAGACAATGGGGATGAAATCAAAACCAGTGATTTATGTGGGCTGATGAAGGCAGTGACTGCATTTTGGAGAATGCTTTACTAATCAAGGCAGCATGCATGAGGGCCTGAATGAAATGTTTGGTCATAAGGACGGAGATTATAAGGCTTGTTCTGTGGAGACGTTGAGGACAAAGAAGTGGCAGATTTTTGGAAATGGATTTGTCATTAGCAGCACTAGTGAGAATGGTATCAGTGTGGAAACATGGAAAGCCAGATTGGAAGGTATCCAAAACAGATGAAAGGGAGAAAATTGTTGCATTTTTCAGTATAATGAAGGATTTTAGAAAGAACAGGAAGGAGAGAAATGGGCAAAAGATAGAAATGGAAAAATCAGGGCTGATTTTTGAGGAACATGGAATCTGGAAATGAGACTTTGAAAGACTTATAGGGAAATTTGAATAGGACAGTAGGAGTAAGGAAGAAAGAGGATAGATCACCTGGGAAACAGGTCAATGCTGAGCAACAAGGTCAGATGAGAAATACAAAAGAGAGAAATAATTTGGTAGACTTTAGAAAGACTCATCAGCAGGAGTGTGAGTTTGCCATAGGAACAGCCATTCCCCAGTATCTGTATTCAGAATGACATTTCTTATTCTCTTTGGCTGTAACCATATCTGTAAATTAAAGTATGTGTGAAGCCAACCTCTGGCCCCAGCCATGTGCCACAGAGAGCCCATGTCCACATTATTAAGTCCTCTTACCTGCCAGAGAAGAACAGATCTGTGCAAATTGTATGTAGCTCCTCCTAATTCCTAAACTGTGACTTGGGAATTGTTGGGAAAGTGCTATTAGGCACAGGTTAAGTGTGTGTCATGGACACTCTAGTAGTTTGACAGTTTGAATAATAGAGTTCCAAAACGTCTGAAGTTTTATGAAGCTGCTTGTGTGCATATACAAATGTATTCTGGGCAGTCCGAAGTTTCTTGCTGAAGGTGGCTATACATGCCTGAATGGGTAAGTTGTATAGTAACAGAATTAAAATTGTAGTCTCAGGTTGCCAAGAAGGCACAGCGGGGTTCAGCATTGGTGCTCATCTGCTGGTTATTTTAATCTTTACCATAGCAGATTATCAGGATATGGGGTTAAACATATCTTTCCTTTGGTGGGTATTTTCATCAGATGGATTCTGAATGTCTCAATAAATTGTTAAGCTCAGAGTCTTTATGGGGACTGAGGCGGTAAGTTTAATGTAAAATTAATCTACCAGTTAAAGAATATTTCACATCTGCATGCTCTGGGGAAAAAAGGAGCCTTTCGTCACACTGGGCTGTAGCAGCTGTGAGTAACCAGCTGTCTCATTCCAGCTACCAAGAAGACCGCCACAGATCAATAGCTATTGTCCAGTGACTTTCTTTTGTAAAAATCACAAATAAGAGGATAAACTGGAAAGAAATTGAATGACTTTTATTTTAAATGAAATCCATTATCCAAGTGTGGAAGACTAGAAATACATTTAGAGGGAAGCCAGACTTGAAACACTTCTGAGCAGAGAAGAGAGCTGCTGTGCCATCTGAGCCAGAAGAGCATATTGCTTCCCAAGAGCAGACGAGCAGCAGCAGCTTCTGCAGAAGAAGCTGCAACGGACTGTGTAGAGAGGCAAAGCAATTCCACAGTGGCTGGGAAAACAGCTTTTTATTCCACACAACTTGAAGACTGTCACTGAGCAGAAGAACTAGGTATTTTATCTCCAACAACCTTCTTCTCGGTCCTTCTCTTCACTACTGCCTATCCTCTTTGCCTCAGCTCAGGGTGGGTTTTTTTACATCTCCAAATGTCTTTGTGAGGATTCACCTCTGAGCTGTAACTTGATAATCACAGTCTCAGTGTTGTCATCATTGTCTAGCTAGGTTGTACAATGAAAATAATCGGTCTGTATTCTTCTGCTAATAAAAGTACCCAATTACTGTGTTCTATGTTGCAGAGGCATTGCAGTTATGTGAGAGAATTCAGAGACGGGCTCTGCTTTTTAAAAAATATTTATGAATCCCAAAAGGTACAATTTTACCAGACATCACTTCTGTAAATAGGGAAATGGAACAGAAAGTGTTATTTCATATTTGTTACATCCTTTAGGAAAACAGTCATCCAATGCAACAGTGTAAACAATAGATAAGCAGAATGCTTGATGCAAACAAAGTTTTCTAGAAATTTCATGCTTCCCATCATCTGGATTAGGATGAATTGTTATCTTGGCTACACTTTTCCACATATGGCTGCTTTTGTTGTAGTATTTACTCTTGAGTTATTGCTGCCTGTTTTCAGATGATGGACTTGATTATTTAGCATACAGGACAAACAAACAGTAAAGGGGAAGAAAACAATAATTTATAGATAAACTATAATAATTTTTAGAACCAGTTTAAAAAAAAATCTTCATCAGTTCTTTAGGAAATTTCTGTCCCAAAATTAAAGTAAACTCATGAAGAATATTTGCCATAAATGTCTTATTGTGATTAAGGTTCGTGGTGTAAGGAGGTTACATATAATTTTTTGTTCATAGGGACAAAACTGATCTTCTGAGTATGTTCTCACACTGAGAGGCTCTTTTGGTTTTCCTGTTAGAATAGGTGATGGACGTGCCTTGCAAGCTTCAGGGACTCCTCATGTAAAAATTTAAAGAGGTTCTTTTCACCTGTGTTTTCCTTTCCTTAGGGAACACTGGCTCCAGAGTCCTTTGCTCTTTTTAAGTGCTCCATCTTGGCTTCCCTGCCTCTCCCTTCATCTTCGGTTTCCTGCGGTGCATTTATTTTCTGCCTGTTTGTAGAATTACTGGTGCAGTTGATCAGTCTCTGTGCTGCCTTCTGTATGCACATTGCGTAGTTAAAAATCTCTTCAGAGAATTCCCCATTTCTAGCCATTAGCCAGTAGTGATCCAACAGGGAGACCTAATGTCAGAAAATGGTGATTTGTCTTCAAACAGCTTGTAACAATAGGGTAGTGAATTATCCTAAGAGACATTTTCCATTTCTACAAATTTCATTCAAAGAGTAACAGTTCAATAAAAATTAAACCTTTGTGATTTGTAGCACTGTCCCAGTTGTGTAGGGACACTGAAGAGTCCTCATTAGAGCTGTTGCTTCTTCTCTTGCAGAATTGACCTTCTGCAGCTGGTGTGGCAAACCCTCCCTAGTATGCAAACTACTGCTGCTGCTTCTGGGTAACAAACACCAGTTCTTGAGTTTAATTCAAAGCCTATTGAAACTGACAGAAGGACTCTTGTTTCAGCACTGTTGCATTTTGTGGACTCCAACAAAAAGACTGAGTCCTATTAAGTCTCTGAAAGTGAGGTAGATCCACATAACGTACTACCAAAGCTAACCCAGCTACACAGCAATCAAATCATCCCAATCAAAGTGGCACCAGCATCAGCAGATGTATTTTCAAATACTTTTAGCCTCTGAAAACATACAAATATGTCATTAAGAACAAAATAAATCCTCATCAGTGATGGAGTTCAAAACAGACAAACTCAAACACCTGCTAAACTATTTGCATTCATTAACATCCAAGTATCACTGCAGTAGAGGTGGGGCACCTGCAAGACTCACTTGCAGAAAAGGATTAAATTCCTTAAGTCAGTTCCTTTCAGGTTTTCCTGATTTTGCTAAATAGTTTCCACCTTACGTTCTTTCTTTTTTCTTTTCTTTTTTCTCTTTTTACATTAAAAAGAACTAGGATGGAGATGATAGAGAGAAACTCTTAGGAAGCTCCATGAATAATAGTTTAATAAGCAGTAGAAGTTTTGAACTAGTAAAGTCCATTTCCAGCTTTCCTTATGTATGATTGATAAAAGACAATCAGAGAACATTTGGCAGAAAAAATGAAGAGCAATTGTGCTCCCCTACCCACTTCTTCCCTTGTCTATTCAAAGGTGAGAAACTGTTGGCAACTATTGCAACCAGAATACTAACTTGTCAGAAAATACATTATTCTAAATCAGATCTTTGCCCAAAAATACAGAAAGATATTATTTCAGTTGTTGCTTTTTAGTGTGACTCTGTACAAAACAACTAGTAAACTTTTCTTCTGATTTGAAGAAACAATATGATGATACAGTACCATCAAGAGAAAATGAACGACAATATCTTCTAATTCAACATTTCAAAGGAATTCTAAATATGCTAGCCCTTTGCCAGGTCTCATGGGAATTCAAGCAATATCCTGCCAGACATCATAATATGTACTTGAAAATTCTGGTGATTTATACTGTATAGATGCTGAGAATTGTGGAATATTCCCAATTTTTAAATGGATACTTGTATGGCCTAAACTTAATATTTTTTTTAGCTATTCCAGCCTTGCTGCAGGACAGATTTCAAGAGCTGTTCTTGCCATTAGTCTGTCCGATCAAGAAACATTAAAAAATGCAGCTCAGGTTAAAGACAGCTAGTGTTATTTTAGAATTGCGAGCTGAACATGACAGGATATTGGCTGACCCACAACTTGAGTTATATTGTTACTGTAATAGGACAAAATGTATGTTGGAAAAGATGAAAAATCTCTCCATCTTTTATATGGAAAGAAAAACCCCAATTCATTCATTTTGCCCAAAAGCTGAAAAACAAGACAGACAGTAAAGTGTTATGCTTATTACACTTTGGTATCATAGAGTCTGAATAGTCATCTTAAACTATCTCAGCTTTCTAATGTTATCATAGAATCATAGATGCATTTGTTTGGAAAAGATCTTTAAGATCAGGGAGTTGAACTAGATGACCTCTAGGGGTCCCTTCCAACCCAAAACATTCTATGATTCTATGATCATTGAGCCAAACTGTACCTTTCCACTACAAAACCTCATACAACTGATCCAGCCTTTCCAGCTCCCTCTGTAGAGCCTTTCTACTCTCAAGCAGACAAACACTTTTACCCAGCTTAGTGTCATCTGCAAACTTGCTGAGGGTGCACTCAATCTCCCTGTCCAGGTCATTGATAAAGATGTTAAACAGAACTGGGCCGAGCAGTGAACCCTGGGAAACACAACTTGTGACCAGCCTCCAACTGGATTTAACTCCGTTCACCACCACCCTTTGGGCCCAGTCATCCAAACAGTTTTTCACCCAGTGAAGTGTATGCCCATCTAAGCCATGAGCAGTCAGTTTCTCCAGCAGAATGCTGTGGGAAAGGGTGTCAAAAGTTTTACTGAAGTCCAGGTAGACAACATCCACAGCCTTTCCCTTCTCCACTAGGCAGGTCAACTTATCATAGAATGAGATCAGGCTAGTTAAGCAGGACCTGCCTTTCCTAAACCCACGTTGACTGGGCCTAATCTGTTTTTTCTGCATGTGCTGTGTGATGGCGCTCAGGATTATCTGCTCCATGACATTCCCTGGCACCAAGGTAGAGATTGAAAGGTGTGTAGTTCCCCAGATCCTCCCTCTGGCCCTTCTTGTAGATGTCTGTCACATTTGCCAACATCTAGTCAAGTGGAAGTTCCCCTGTCACCCAGGACTGCTGATAGACGATGGAAAGGGGCTTGGTGAGCACCTCCGCCAGCTTTCTCAGTACTCTTGGGTGGTTCTGGTTGGCCTTTAGCCCTTCTAATTGTCTCTCTGCATGACCTCGCAACATCCTTGTAGTCCTCCTGAGGTGCCTTCCTATTCTGCCAAAGCTCATAGACTTTCCTCTTTTTTCTGAGATCCAGCCAAAGCTTTCTGTTCATCTAGGGCAGTTTTCTTCCCTGCTGGCTCGTCTTTCGGCACACGGGGATGGCTTGCTCTTGAACGTCCAGGATTTCCTTCCAGCCTTCTTGGGCTCCTTTGCTGTTTAGGACTGCCTCCCAGGGAACCTTGTCAACCAGCCTTCTGAACAGTCTAAAGTCTGCCCTCCAGAAGTCCAAGGTGGCCATTCTGATGACCATCTTTACTTCTCCAAGAATAGAGAATTCTATCAGTTCATGACCTCTGTGCCCCAGGCATCCTCCAACCATCACATCAGCCCCAAGGCCTTTTCTGTTCACAAAAAACAGGTCCAGCGGGGCACCTTTCCTAGTTGGTTCACTCACCAGTTGTGTCAAGAAGTTGTCTTCCACACATTCCACTATCCTCCTAGACTGTTTCCTCTCTGCTGTACTGTACTTCCAGCAGTGATCTAGTAAGTTGAATTCCCCCACAAGAACAATGGCTAGTGATCATGAGACTTATCCCAGTTGCTTGTAGAATATTGAATTTCTCATTCATCGTGGTTGGGCGGTCATTAACAGACTCCCACTGTGATACTTGCCTCATTGCCTTTCCCCTGATTTTTACCCATAAGCACTCAACCCTATCATCACCATCATTGAGCTCAAGGCAATCAAAACACTCTTTAACATACAGGGCTACCCCACTACCTCGCCTTCCTTGCCTATCCTGCGTGAAGTAGTCTATAGCCATCCATGGGAGCACTCCAGTTATGAGTTGTCCCACCATGTTTCTGTGATGGCAACTATATCATAGTTTTCCTGCTGTGTGATGGCTTCTAATTCCTCCTGTTCATTGTCCGTGCAGGGATCGTTGGTATAGATGCACTTCAGTTGGGCTAAAGATCCCTCCATTTTTTCTGAGGGGAGCAGTCTCCTTCTTTGTACATATTCAAAACCCGCCTGGATGATGTCCTGTGCAACCTGCTCTAGGTGAACCTGCTTTAGCAGGAGGGTTGGACTAGATGATCTCCCAAGGTCCCTTCCAACCCTTGTCATTCTGTGATTCTGTGATTGTGTGACTGTATATACCATGTTATTGATCTCCATTTAAATTTTTAAATATTTTCATAAACAACCTGTATTGACAATTATCTCAGGTAAAGAAAAAAGATGATTTTGGTACTGTTGCACTCCCAAATCTGTGTGTCACCACAACCACTTCTTCTTTGCAACAGTTCCACCTTCTCATGCTGTCTTTGCTCTCCTACAGTGTGGTTGGCAGCAGAGTCCCATCCCCATTTCTTCTCTTTAGCAAGGTAAATATGGAGGAGTACTAGCAGGTTTTCTCTGAGAACCTTGCCTGTCTGGTATAGCAAAGTGATGCAGAGAGGAGCTGTCTTACCTGTCACTCTGCTTGAGCTGGTTATCTACTTCTGCTCTGTCATTTCAGCATATGCAGGTGCATAATTTTATGGGGAGCATGAAATTATCAGGTCTTCCTGCTCTATCCTTGGCACTTGGCTTGCTAACCTTGGAGACGTGGAAATAAGCTCTTTGACATGCACATGCCAGCATGAACTACAGAAAGTTAGTTGTCAAGGCAAGTCCACTTCTCACCTTAAGAAACACAGCTAATATTTGCTTTGAGCTCAGTCACGCCATCTGAGATATGAAAGGGAAGGGACCAGTTTGAAGAGAAACTCACACTATAGAAACATTGCCTGGAGAGCGACAGTGACACGTGTATGCCATGGCTGAAATGGATGAAGGTTGTGATCTGCTAGAAATGGATTTATAATCAAGTTTTCTTGGTGTCTATCTTTTACCAAGAAGAAGCCTTGGCTTCTGAGGAAAAAGGGAGAAACACCACCAGCCAGCTTTTTCTAGAGCACAGATGTCTTAGATCTGATACTTACAAACTTCTTCAAAGAGAAATCAGCCTATGTAGAAATCAAAATCAAACCAAAAATCAAGTAAATTATAAAAAAAAATTCAAATTAACATCTGATTGAGTCTTCCTTGCCTAAAGAGAGGATTTGGGGGAATAGATAACAATGTGATTTTTTAAAAAGCTAGATTGTCTTCCAGTTTATTAAGCAATTTTTTGCAGCATGCATCTCCACAAACATCCTGTTGGAAACATTCCATATTGGTTCCTAGAAGTCTCTTTAGCTCTTGTTCTCCACGGTCTGTTATTTCAGTACATCACCCTGTGAAATTCAGTACTGTGTTATTTCACATCTTAATGAAAGTCAGGAATGTCTGATCAAAAACAAGTGTATGGATACAATATTTCTTTTCAGCTAAAACTTAGCTTTGTCCAGTATTGATAAAGCTAAGATTTAAAATTGGATAAAAATAAGATTATTTTTATGCTGCAGGAGGGAAGAAGGCAGCCAGAGTAGCATTTTTAAATTTTGTTTTATCGCATTTGTTTATCTCATCTTTTCCCCCTCTCCCCCCCCTTTTCTTTTAATAATAATGCTGTTTTGCCAATAGGAGAGTAAAACCCTCTACCAGCTTTCTCAGAAGCCTTTATTAGCTACTATAGCCAAGAAGATGGACAGTGGGACAGGCAACTGATCAGGTTAACGTTTTATTCCATGTTTGCACCAATGTAACACAACTGAAAGAAACAAAAGTTGCATCAACATCAAATTAGTGTGCAAAGATGAAATCATGCTGTAAGACGCTAAAAAGAAGTTGGAGACCAGATCCTAGTTTATTCCAGAAAATCACATTGTGGGTGTTGTCATGGGGTGCAATCTGAAGCACTTGCCTGACATATATCACCACTTACCAAGTGAGGACTTGACTCCTAGAGATCATCCTCACCTCTCCCCTTTATAGCACTCCCCTTTATAGCACTCCCAGTTGCACAGCCTGTTTCCCAGGCTCTGGCCCTGCACCCACACCTGAGCTTGCATGTCCTAGCACATAACCAATTGCTTCATTGTGCTCTCTCATCTGGAGGGGATCATTCTTCTTCAGATATGTGCAGAGTTGCCCTGAAGAAATGTCTTGTCAGAGTTATCTTCTCAGATAATGTCAATATTTTAAAATTAATGGCATGCAGGACAGTTGGTTTTAGTTAATTTCCCAGTGTGAAGAAGTTCAGACACCGCTGAGACTTCACATTTTGACAATCCATAAAATCCTATATTTTTTTCTGTAGAAAAACTATTTAAGTCTGAGTGTTGCAAAAATAAAAAGGAGGGAATGTGGAAGAAAAATATGTTCACTGACCTCGCACAGTATTTTTTTCAGCTTGTAACATTTTAGGACTCTCATCTCTTATGTTGGCAGAGTGTGTGGGAGGGGGGAGAGAGAGAGGGTAACAGCAATTTTACAAAATGGACAAAATGGTCGCCAATCCAACCTATGAATTAGTTAGCCTTCAGATTTTATATTTTGCAAGACAAAATATATGCTCTTATATATGTAAGACATTTGTATTGTGAATGACAAAGCAAGACTCATGTCTTTCAGTGCAACATATTGCTGTGAATTCTTGATTCTGGAGAACTTTGTCACTGTCCAAGTATCCCTGTTAACAGATCCCAGAACAAGGTCAGGACCTAAACCTGGTTAAGTTTTGGGTAACTTCATTAGTAGAGAGAAGCACATGTGTGAACAAGAATTTCCCCATTATTCCCATCTCAGGAAATCTTCTAATGCTTTAATGGATTTAATAGACTGTAAATACTCCCTTTTGTAACTGAATTTAAAAATGCCATGCTGGGAGAAATTATAATTTGAGTTATAAATTACTCTTAAAACATAATAAAACTTTAAAAAAAGGCAGTAAGCTTACAATATTTGTACATACTAAACTACAGTAGTTGACTGGTATTTCAAAAACATAGTAGGTGTTCTGTGGCTTGATACTCAAGTTCTTAGTTCAGTAATTAGTTTGCTGTTTATATTAATGTGGAGCAATGAGTAAATCCATGTAGTACTTCGGTTTACTGCAGATTTGTATTTTCCAAGTGATGTTCAGAAAACCTTTCGTAACTATTTAACCCAGTTAGAAGTGTCAGTTTAATTTTGCAAGGGTGTCTGTAACTTGTGTCAGAAGATAGTATGAATGAGGAAATTACAAATTACAGGAAGCAAAGGAGGTTTCACAAAAAGTTAACTTTGAAAGAAGTAAAATTTTTTTTAATATATTTCAGGGTTACTAAAATGGGTGAGAAAAAGAATTCTAATTTCAGCCATGGCTATATTTCAAAGTCTTTTTTTCCATGTTTCTCATGAACTATTGTAATCAGATCTGCCAGTGAAGCCATTAAACAAATCAAATTTGTTGACAAACAAGTCAAAGTGACTACTTATAACACTAAAAACAACTGGACACTGGAAAACTTCATGGCAATAACCTGTTGTAAACACCAGATTATGAGTTACCTTGTGGTTTATGTAATTCTGTGGCTACAAAAAATGGAGCATTATGAATTTGCTATGTAGACTTTGAATGAAGTGGTTTTATTTTAGAGGAAAAAGAGAATGAAGGAACTAAAAAAGAAAGCCCTCCTTTAGGAGTTTTGAAGTGCTTTTCCATGCAACCTGAATAGTCTCTGAAATAGCTTTTGGTATATTATTACACATCTAAACTTTAGACTGTAAATCCCCCAATTGAAGAACCAAAGTACAGTAGTGTATGTCTACTGGTTTTAATACATCAGTTTTTTTAAACATTAGTTTGCACCTCCATGAACATTGTGATCTTGTCTTCTCTGCACTTAGCGTAGGAAGAATGATCCACGTTTTCTAACTTATTGAAATAACCCTGGTCTTAATAGTTGTTCAGGTTAATGTCTGAGGAAGTGACCACCTACTGCTTGATGAAAAGGGTAACTACCACAGATCCTGTTAGAGTCAAGACCAGAATTACTGGATTACTTTATGTGAAGAGAAGACTGTTTCTTCTTTTTACATAATTTGCAGTGGTGCAAATGTTCTCATTTTCCCTGTTGGTACAGTGAGAGAGGCTGCAGGAATGGCCCTGGAGGCTGCCAGGTAGGTGGGAGGGAAAGCTATGTCACACTGGTGTGGGACTGAAATGTCAATAGGCGGAGAGAGCCTTGCCAAAATATTATGCTCTT
The DNA here is from genome assembly GCA_023375905.1 of Nycticorax nycticorax. Classification (NCBI taxonomy): domain Eukaryota; kingdom Metazoa; phylum Chordata; class Aves; order Pelecaniformes; family Ardeidae; genus Nycticorax; species Nycticorax nycticorax. The sequence continues at coordinate 1,852,829 of JAKFQP010000011.1, forward strand.
CCTAGTCTATCACAGTAAAATCATTACCCAGTAATAATTTGGAATAATTTGTGTTTAACAGAAACACAGATAAACTAGTAAGGATATGAAAGGGGACAGTGGAAGCCTGATTGGAAGAAGGTTGGTGGTATCAGATGCACAGAAAAATAAATACTAGGGCTGTTAGGATGCCAAAACTATGAAGGATTTGAAGTTTACAAAAATCTTAGCTAAGGAAAAAAGACTTGACATCAGAGACAGGTGCCATTCCCTTACAAGGAGGCCATTCCTTCTAGGATCTCTACCCTGGTGCCAAATGTTCTGGAATTTACAGCAAGGAATCTCCTCTCTGCTACCAAAGAAGTTAGAAAAGCAAATCCTCTCCCTTTCTTTGGTAACTATTTCTTAAAGAAGAGTTGGTGATGAAATATGAACTAAATTTGCATGCTTATTAGTATGAGTAAAGGTCTGGTGTCATCTCATAGCTGCTTTCTGTCCACAGCAGGAAGAAGGTTACTCAAAATGGCCAAACGCATCAGTATTGTGGTCTGTGCATTAAAAAAATTATGTAATCCATATGATTTCAGATGTCCTTGTCACTCTAAGAGTAACCTTGAGACTCGCTGAAAAATTTAGTTGCATAAATCCAGGGCATCTAATAGTGTGAGATGTGGATTGGTTGTAGGTCTGTACAGTAAAGAATGTAACTACTTATTTTCACCAACCCGACATCCTGTATATGCTCTACATGGTCTTCTGTGTTTTGCACTTATTTATAAACTTTAAAGATTTTGGGCCATGATCAGACAGGAGTACTTGCGTTATTTGAACAAAAACTAATAAATGATAATAATCCTGTAGACATACTTTTAGCAGTCAAAAGAATGGTCTTTTCAGCTAATAAAGCCAAAGCCAGTCTATATAAAGGTCTCTTTTACTCAGAAAATGAAAGCTACCGTAGTACTTTTATGACCTTTGGCATTCCTGAAAACATTCTTCCAAAGCAAAAAGTCCTGCATATCTCTAGTAAAACACTACCAAATTCCTTCCAACTATGGCAGAAATGAACCCTGTATGCCTAAATGATTTAGCAGATTTTGTCTAGCACTCTGCTGTTATTTTCAGATGTGCCAAACGAAGTCATGTTTGCTTAAGTGATGGAGCTTTACAGTGCAATATCAACGGCATTATGTCTCTTCGCCCAGTAAGGATGTGCCATATAAAGGACTAAGAAAGCAGAGAATCTATTCTTGTGTGTTGCTTTAGGAGAACTCTCTCAGCCCACCTCTAACAAGCCTACCATATTGTGAGACCTCAAACTACATCAACAAATTTTGAATACCTGACAAGTTTATCAGTGGGCATAAGCACAATTAAATTCATGTACATACAGAATTCTATTATAGTAGATTACAATTCTATCAGACAACCATATGGTAATTAAAACATCCCTTTCTTAATTAACATTAGTTCATTGGAGGCATATTAAATATTAGTGCATTGAACTATGAAAAATAGGTAATTTCATATTCTGAAATTGTAATGTTTGACTTTTTTACAAGTGCTAATGTGGGTTTATTTTAATTTCAGGTCTAACAGTATGCAATTAGGAGTATTTTCACAGAGTTAATCCAAAGTGCCTTTCACAAGAGCACTATATTATTCATGTGTTGTCAATCTCAGAGGTATAAAATGACAAGAACAGGGATTTCATCTTATGTCTGTACTTCCATTTCTACATCCAATTGATTTATAGAGCTTCACTTACTGCTTTTTCAGGTTTGCTATTAAAGACAATAATAACCATCAAAATAAAATTGACTGTGACTGGCAGCAAGTGATAGGCCTTTCGAATATTGAGAAAGAAGAATGGAATCTAATTTTAGGTTTTATCTTTATAAGCTTTCCATTAGTAGAGGAAATAAATACCGTGGTAGCAGTTATTTCTGAAATTGCACATGCTGGGTTCATTGGGCTGAAGTTGCATAATAAAGCTGTATGCTTGATACATTAAACTGACTTGAGAAGGAAAACCATTTACACCCCACATCAGAAAAGCAAGTTTATTTTTACTGGACTGTTCTCATTTCCTTTTCTTCTCATCATGTATTTCTTTGACAAGAAGTGACTGGTAATCATTTATGTACACCCAAAGTACTGCGTAGGTAGTATATCGTATATTTCTTTGCTTTTTCAGGTGAAGGTGGCCAGTATCTTTAAAGTCAAAGTAAAAATACTTTCTAAATTGGCCATGGACAATTTTCACCTTAGCTAGCTTTATGACCTGAGAAATTTAAAGGAAACTTTATCTATGACTTTAGCTGGGGATGAAGTTAGGCCATTATGCTTTCAGGCACAATTAGGCTTTCTTGGACTCTTTCCTTAGGATGAGCATAAAGTCTTCCTGGAGGATAAATTTCTTATTTGACCTTCTGTTTCCCATTTGCACTACATGGTAGGCTTATGAAGTGGCTTGAATGACTTTCACTGAGAAAGTATTAGAAAGACAGTAAAAAACTTGCGTGGGGATAGACAATTCTGATGCTTCTGAATATTTGGTTTGATCGTCCATATATGCTGTCACTTATTTGGAGCAGAAATAAAGCACACTCATTCAGTGGGGTCTTCAGGAGACAATGTCTCAGGCGAGAAAGAAAATAAGATGAATCTATTATTGTGTTTCGTGCTGAGGGTGGAAAAGAGCTTTAGACCTGCTTCTTCTGTCACTCTCACTGTGCATGTCAGAGCTGATTTCTCTTGCTCCTTTTCCCTTCCTTGCATGTACCTGCCAGCCCAAGATCTCAGAAGTGACATATGTGGTGAGAAAAGTTCCACTCACCTTCCTGAAAGTTAAACCATGAGCACCATCAGACCTTCCTCGCTGTGTTCAGCTACTTAATTTATTTGAGCTGTTCATGGGATATATGTGCATTTTTAGAAACTGAGTCAAAATAGACTATAATTTTCTACTTTTAAATTAAGTATATAATCTCAAATTTTGCTGATGTCTTTTATCTTCACTCCTACTACACAGCTTTCTGTGTTTGTTTTCTGTCCTTTAGTAACCTTAGACTTTATGTTGACATATTGAAGCACTTTGTTTTGTGGCACTAATTATAAAATAGTATGCTCAATGAGAAAGGCTCTTTTCAGAGCATTCTGAATAATCCCAAAGCTTGGGAAGGAAGAATAATTCAAATGATCCAATTGAAAAGCTTTTTAATGTTGAGCTTTCAGTGTCTGTGCAATAGAATATTCTAAAAAGATGTAGATTACTTTAGAGGTGAATGTCTGCATCTTCAAAAGAGACATCAATAGAATTAGGTGCTGAACTCCTTTGAAGCTGCTTTCAAATTTCCAGCTTGTTTTGTTTACTCCTGTGGAGTCAGTCATCTGAGTACAAGAGGAATATAAAACAAGGAGGGCTCACCCTTTCCAAAATATGTATTCATGGCCTTAGTCAATCTGGAAGGAGTTCAGAGGGTTTTATGATCTCTTTCATCCTAGGGTGCTCTTTTTCCTCCATGGAGGTTTTAATGGGTCACAGTTTAAATGCTGTTTCCTGCATCAGCATTATAAAAAGAGGTTCAGTCATATTAAGGAGTTGGCAAGCAAGACAATCCAAAGGCATGGAGGACAGTGACATAAAATGTGTGGTCCCTATTCCTCCATTCTTAATGACATGTTCTTGCTAGAACAGAGGCAGAGAGAAAGAGAGGCTTTGTCTTGCCTCTTACCTCAGAATATGGGCTGGTGTTGGATGAAAAAAATCCACCCAAGGAAAAGTGTTCAGGAGTTTTCTGGATTTAGACAACACAATAGACAACTGAAAAATACTATAAAATATAAGCACCAGAGATGTTTCCCTCATTCCTGAAGGAGATACTTCTACTACAAAACCTCATCCTTGCATTAAGGTGCCATGAAAATTTCAGGCACCATCCCTTAGATCTTTTATACTATAAAATTTCAAATTTTTTTTTTATTATTTTAGAGTATCAAGCTGAGTGCTTTATCAGCAGGTTGAAAGCCTTGGAGTATGAAGGTTGTCCCAAATGAAGGCTTTTCTGAAAAGCAAGAGAAGTTCCAGAAGCAGCTGAGAGGCACAGAACATTATGCACAGTATGTAGCCGTGGATCCAGGCAGTAAACTGGCAATGTTGATTTATTTTTTGACAGACATTTTAATACAAAGCCTAAAAGGCTCTTAGCATCCAACCAACAATTGCTTACATCTGTAACTCCTGGTGCAATAGAAGTTAGATCCTAGTTACAACAGGCAGAAAAATATGGTGTCATTATTCGTTACAAAAGGACAGCTTTTCATTCAGCTACCTCTTAGGTTAATTGGACAGTCAGAATAAATATTTCCCTGGATTCTGAAGCAGCATCAGAAGATAAGGTTTTATAGTACCGATATTGTGGCAAATATTTTCACCATGTGGATACTTGCCATTATATGAAGCTAGATTTTAAAAAAAAAGAAAAAAAAGTGAATTTGAAGTACTTGAGCAAACAAATTCCATTTTAATTCTTAATGGAAGCAGTCAGCCAGGCTTTAATGGGCTTGAGTAGTAGAATAGGTCAGCTAACTAAAGACAGGAGGTAAGAGATCTCATTCTGCTTAGAGAATTTGTCTGCCCTTAGTCATTGTAATGGGCCCAAAATACCTTCAGTGGCAGGAAAAATCTATTAATTAGAAGTGTATAGAAGCACACTAAACAACTGACTCTGTTTAAATCTTGTCCTCTTAAAATAGACAGAAATCAGTGACATCTTTATGTGCCACATTAAGGAAATGTAGTATATAGTTCATTAAAATCAGTACTCTCTGATGGTACTGAAAAAGTGAGAAGGCAGGGATACTGAATGACTACTATACTAAAAGCTCCCCACACCAAAACAGCATCTCTTGTTTTGAGAATTTGTATCTCATTCTTACTTATCCAGGCATTAACCCTCTAGTTCCTCTTAGCTACCACTTTTCTCCCCCCTCACTGCACTGCAAAATTTGATCTTCCTGTGATGTTATGAACTTACTGTCCCACCTGTGAACTGATCTAGACTTAGCAACATAGCAGCAGCATATTCTGGATATATACACCCAGGAAGTCTTTCCTTCCTCACGTACTCAGCCAGCTGAGATCTGGGGACTGAATAGCTACATTATTCATAAATTTGATAGGCTGTTCTGTGTTTTACCACTGTTTCCATTAAAATGCAACTCTCAAATATTCATCACTGAAGAAATAGGTCAGCTTAACTTTTTTCCCCTGAATAAAATGCTGAAGATTTTTTTTTAATTTTCCCTTGTACCTCCATTTATATTTTTCTTCTGTACAGAATGTCCTAAATAATGACATTTAAATCTGAATTTTCCTGATTTGCAAATTGGGCCAGCTTAGGACACCATACATTAGATAACATACTTTGGATCATTGGCCTTTCACACCCACATCTGAAAATGTTGAGAAGAAACTAGATATACACAGAGGTGTATCATTTATGGCAATCTATTTTCAAATTGCCTCACAAGCATTACTGCCTGCTTTTGTCATAATTCAACAGATTGTAACAACTACCTGCATTTCTCCCAAAATGGAAGTCTGTGTCCCCCTTTGTTATAGCTGAGAAAGAAAGTCAATGATGCTCAAGAATTGGTCAGTGACCTGATCACTTACTACCAGGTATGCTATGAATGCATGCAGTACAGTCACTAACAGACTCTTCAGTGGTTTGCTTTTGTGCTACCCTCTTTGCTATTAAAAAGGCTGGTTGTGGAAAAATCTTCCCTCCCTGACAAAAAATTAAAGTCCCTCAACCCAGTGGCTTGTGGGAAATTTTGGGTGATAATTCCTTTAGCGGTAGAAAAAAGCGGGAGAAACTGGTACTGAGATCATTTTTTATTTTTTTTCCCCAGAAAAAGTGGTATTGCTCACAATTGGAAGTGAAAAATTATTTCAAATAATTAAAAGACACAGTGAAGGTATTAAGAAACTACATTTTGTCTGAATGCTTCCTTGAGCTATTCACGAGTAAAAGCTACTGTTTAAAGAGAAGAAATGTGTGGAACTGCCTCAGGTGGCAGCATCAATGTAACCACGGAGCAGAGACTGAACATGTTTGCTGCAGAGAGGGTAATGCAGAAAATTAAACAGACTACTGAGGGCTTGGATTTACCAAAATCCAGTAAGATTCAGAAGTTTTGTATACAGCAACTTGGTTCAGTTTGGTCTGACTAGTTTATTCTGCATTTTGATTGTCACTGTTCCAGTTGACTACCTGGTCACTCTCAAACTCAAATGTGAAAATGATGGAGAGAGTGATTTCAATTTAGTGGTTTGTGATTCAGTGGATTCAACACAATTAACAGTGAAGGAACTAGAAAAAGGCAGCTGAGTGAGTGAACTGAAAGAACGACAAGTTAAATCCTACTGAAGCGTTAAGTAACATGACAGAAAGATTGTTTTTTATCTCCAAGTGCAGAAAAGCACTTTCTTTTGAGGTTAAAATATGTCATCAGAAAGATTCACCTGCTACAGCAGAATAGGGCCTTGATGACCTTTTTGAAAGAACAGTTGCTATCCTCATCCTTGAAATATAGCCACTGTGGTAATTTAATGACTCTTTGGTCTCTCTTCAAAAACAGCTTTGCAGGAGCAGTCTTTATTGATAAAAATTGCCAGAGAAAAAGCATGAAGTAAGGACAGAAGAAGAACAAGAACAATGTAAGGATTTAAACATTATAAGAAAGTTGCTACTTCTTATACCATCATTGCTTTCAATATACCAAAACAGATCACAAAAAAGAAACGACCAAAGTATTTTCTCCCTGAACACACTTCTTCCAGACAACCATAACTCTGGTGAACCACTAGCTGTTGCAAATAGAAAAATAAATGTGAGATCCATACTTTCGCTTCTCAAAGCCCAGGACTGACATAACTACAGGCTTCCTTTAGGGAGGTATAAATATTCAGAGCTCTTTATCCTGTGTTGAAGCTAAAATGCCCTTGGGATTATTTCCTGTGAGACCAGGCAATGCTGTAGATGTAAAGACTGAAAGAAATAGTGACAGGTTCATGTGAAAGCTATTACTCTGCCATCTGGCAGATACCTCTCATTAGACTCTCTTCATCTTTGCTATCTACAAAGAACAGGCTAAAAGGAAAATTCCCACCATCCTCTTTTCCTCATGCATAGTGTGTCTCACCCTAACCAAAAGCCTTGCTTCTGCAAGCACTTCAGCGGGTGCTTCAGTGGAGATGTTTGTGGACTTAAACTTTTACCTCACATAAGCAGAGCAGGAATCTAATCATTGCATGTTGCAGCTTGGACATTTTGATGCTTCTTCCTGTTGGACTAATTTTTTTCCTCTTGGGAATACACAGCTGTTGGTCCAGGGTCACTTTATACAGGCAATATTACTCTTGGCCAACAAATGTGGTGCAGAAAGAAGCAGTAAGGGTTTTGGAGACAGAGGAAAACTGAGGAGCTGTCCCTGTTCAAAGTACTTCTGTTTCACTGCAGGATTATTGAGGGAAGTAAAAGTTACTGCAGGACCATGAGCGAGTTAAAGACCACTAAAATGGATGGATTCAAGAAGTTTCTTCTGGTTATATTCATATCTTCTCAGTCACTCACCCAATCACTGGCATTTGGGAGAGATCTCTTGACTTTCTGTCTCTGTGTTCTAACACACAGTGAGTCAATGCCCTGATCTTTTTCGTATGCCTAAATCAGGGCAACAGAAGTAGCATTAGGCAAAGTTGTCTGGTGCACTTTTAGTGTCTGCTTTGAAAGTCAGGCAACCCTACCTTGGCCATTACGGCTAATGGCGGTCCCCGAGAGGCATACACAGAGGGTTTCTGCGGTGAAGCACTCTCGTCCCTGAAGAAGCTGTTCCTCAGAAACAATAACCTCTATACTGTGCAAATGGCATCTTCTGAATTGCCTGCAATCTAGATTCATCCAGTCAAAGAATTTGTCTGATCAGATGCACTGCCCTCAAACTCCTCTTGGTTATCACACTCCTGTGATGTGTGCTTAAAAAGCTAAGTGGTTCATCTCTTTGTAAAAGGTGTTAAAACATTGTCTGGCACGACGGTTAGACTTAAAAACCCTACAGTTTTCAGCAGAAAATCCTTTTCCTTATTGAAACTGGCACAACATTGGCCTTCATCTACTTCTTTACCATCATGCAAGTACCCTTATGCCAGTTTTCTAGGCATTTTACATTATTCTGTACAGGCTGTACAGGCAAAAACTGAGTAAGATCTTTTCTAGACAAACAATTCTAGTGAATTCAGTTACATGTCACAGCATCTTGCTTTAAGTGCTTATTTAAAATGTGTTGAAAGTTCCTCATTGTTACCTGCCATTTGTGTGAAATATTGATTCTGATTTTGTATCTCACCAAAAATAGAGAATGGCAAGCTTAGGTGCAACAGGAAAGCTTTTCCACTTGCTATTGCAATTCTCCAAAAGCTGTAATTTGAATACCGTAATAGCTAGCTAGTATTAAAAGATTAGAACAAGAGAAAAAACCAATTTAAAAGATTACATAGTCTGCAAAACCTATATACAGATTCCATGGATACTATACATTTCCCTGCGAGGAAGGACTTCTATTCCTCTTCCTAATGCTATTGTGTCTTCTCATGCAGCCCTTGAATAAAATGGACCTTGAAGTCATTTAGGACATACCCCAAGTGGAGCTTGCCAGTAGAAAATAATTTGTACAGGCTAGCAGTCTGACTCAGCATGTTCTTTATAGTAACAAACAGGATCTCCTGTATTGCAAATGTTAATGAAAATCTGGCTGTGATGCAGAGACTAACGTGTTTTGATCTAACTGAACATTCCAAATGCAAAATATTTCATAATCAGAATACTGGATGGATGTGCCTTTTTCTGCAGTCATAACTAAAGGTTGTTAAAACATTAATTGAATTGTACCAGTCTATAAACAGTTATGTCATCTGTGACAGGTACTTTATTCAAGTGATGAATAAAATTAAATCAGCTTACCGGTAACATTTAAAAATATGTTATTGTCAGCTGTTTCAGAATGCTATTTAAAGGACAGCATAGCAGAAAGCTATGAAGCTGCACAGTGCGTTTGTGGCAACGTTCCTGCAAGGGGAGACAAGTCCTTCTTCTGTCTTGTTTTATGGTTTTTTTGAGTCACACTGGAGATGAGGTGACATACCAGAGTGAGAGAATTCAGCTTAAGACATGATTTGCATTTCAGTGAGTGACTTTCCACAAAGTGCTGTGATGATGACTACAGTACACAGCAGTTCATATTAGGAACATGATACTGCTGGACTGCAGTGAACTTGTGGTTGCAGCAATTATAAATAGGTTATGCAAAATGAAGGCATTGTATTATTTATAGCTGTGCATTGCATATTGCAGTGTAAAAGCAGGAGCACAGACATCCTCACAATAAATGTTTTGTTTCTCAGAGATATTCAAACAAGAGGTTCATTATTAGACATGCAGGTTTGTGCTGTGGCTTTTTAAAGATACACAAATGCTCTGCCATAGCATTTTAATACCACTGAGGTGACTAAGGTCCTACATGTGTAACAGTAGGTAATACTTGTCTTAAATGCCTTGTTTACTTTTGGAAAGCTAAAACAAATGCCTTGGATCCAAAGAGAGGTCTTGTAGTTTTGGAGCACTATAAGGGATTCTATGATCTCTGGGTTTCAGTGATTTAATATTTTCACATATTGTGTTTTTTCCATCTGGCCTCTGTGATGGTAAAGTGTAATCTCCATTCACCACTGTATATTCCTGGAGTCTGCTGGCACCAAGGCATGACTCATGTCAGAGCTCAAAACCTTACCTAGTCATTTCTCTCTGTCCAAAATAGCACTGCATACCTGGCATTTTAAGAGAAGGTGCATAGCAAAATCTGGGGCAGATACCAACAAAGTAGCCTGCAAGAATCTGCTTATTGGTAGGAGGTTTTCCCCATTTGAAAACTTGACTAGGGTAAATTTGCACCTTTTCTAAATTACCCAGCAGACATTAAAATGCTACAGAGACTTTTTCTTTAATTGCTCCAACAATCATTTGACATCTTTGTGAGGTGCAGACCAAATCCGGGTGACTTTCTGTTACCTTGGAGTATATGAAACTTTGAACACCAAAGAGGAGAAAAATTCAGAAGTGGCCTCTATAGCGTTGAGGATATTTCAGCTAGTCTCACTTATTAGAAAGTCAGTCATATCATTTGTGGACTTGGGGAAGACTCATCTTCCCTGCTGATCCAGATGAGTTGCTGGGTTTGTTAGACATGTGAAAAGGAAGAAAATTAGGGCTTGTGATCTTAACTTGCAGTATAAATGAGTCTTGAATACACTTAAAGCACAGTAAGTACTGGTCAAGACTAAAAGGGGGACTTTTATAGACTTTCCATAGTATAAAGAGAACCTACAGTGATGCAGTACTAGATTGTCAATCTATCTTCTTCATAGTTGCACTTAAAATATTAGTTTTGCAAGTAGGCTGGCTTCAGAGAAAGGCTGGCGTCCAGCAACAGTTCCAGCTCCCGGGAAGCAGCCACAGCTTACATTTTCTTTTACACAGAAAAGAATTGTGATAACATGCTCCTTTCCAGGCATCAACAGGTAAATCTGAAAGCTGAGTTCAAATCTGCATGCAGACCAAAAACCACTCTCCTTGGGGAAATGTGGATTAGACAGTTCCAAATATATATTAGATATGGCCTGACAAAAATGTATTGATCAGTGCTGAGGCCTAGTTACTGGTCCCGCACAGTGTTGTACCACAAAAACATATTACAGTGAATTGACACCTCCCTAGAAGAGCATAGAACCAGTTTTTATGAGTAACTTCAGGATTCAGTTTAAGTGATGTGAAAATCAAATTCTAAATTATATTACTAGTTTACATTGTCCCACAGTTCACAGAGATGTAAGTAATAAAATGCCTGTCACGCAAAATATTAACCCACTTCTATTACATGCTAAGAAAATTATTATTTTGCCTCTGGTCACAACAATATTTGTCATGATATAAAGTGTAAATGTTAATTGTTCTGCTTTTTGACTCTGGTAAAATTGTAGACTGCCAGATAGGCAGTTTGGAAGTTGGTAAACACACACATAGTGAAAAAACTTATGCTACTTTGGCAATAAGCTGGATTTGCTGCCTGTCTTTGTTGAAAATTTATGTCTTTCAAACTACTATTTAAAAGTGACTTGGACTTAGAAGTCAAAATACTTACTGAGTGGGGGTGAACCAGGAACATAGTACTTTTTGTCTCCCTGTGATGGGCCATTTGTAAGCCATTGTGCTGTTGTTTTAATTTCAAAACTATTGCTAGTAAACATTACCAAACACTCCAGATCCTCCTACCTTAAGGTTTATTCTTTTTTATATTCTATGGAAAATATTTTCAGTCAAATTAATTAATTTACATTAAGTAATACTACTGATGTATTTTAAGATACATGAATATGATAGAGTCTAGGGTGACACAAGTTAGAGTGATCTTAGCCAGGACTAAGAAAAATTAAAAAGCAATTCCTAGAGCAGGATATTCCTGCCTGCTCATAAATATGGAGAATAGGGTATCACCTTGTTTGTTATATTTGCTGTAGCTTTTCCTCCATCCCTTATTGCAGATAGCTGTTTAACACAAATTGTGACACTGAATTAATGCATCTAGTTCGATATCCTGTTTTGTAGCTCCACTTAGGTGAGTAAAATAAGCAAAAAAATCTCTTTACAGAAGTTATAGTCAATATAGTCATCCTCCTTTGGAAAAAGCTCTTCCTTGTAGGTCTTCATGAGTGCACAGGTCTGTTTTCTATTAGGATTCTTCCATGCTGGAGACAAATAATCTGTTCATACAGGCCTCCCTGCTGGATCACAGCTCTGCAGAAGGGCTTTGTCTCTAAGTTCTTGGAAATGGTGTTGGGAAGTTGAATGACTCAATTCTTGTACAGAAGTGAGAACTGTAGTATAATAGTTATTACCAGTGGTTGTTTCATGGACCAATGGTATGTATCAGACTCCTTATGTGGGACATTCTGTACTGGCTAGCACTTTTAGCCTCAAATGAGACAAAATTAGATTTTAATATCTACTCCTAAAGCTAGGGTAACAAATATAGAAAACTACTAAACATCTCCTGAAGCAACATCTGTCATGTTTTGTACAGATCTGTTCATCTGTGTAGAGCTTCTGCTATTGCCAGCGGGAACTAGCGTAATCACAGAATGAGGTAGCCACTTCTTATTTTGCAACAGACTGTTGACTGCACATATTTCAGGTCAAACTGAAGCATGCAGAAACCATCAACATATTAACTGTATTTTTCTTTGGTATCTGAAGCTTGGGCCGCTACTTATCCTGTCTGTTAAAACTTCCAAGTTCAGTGAGGTTCCTTGTGTTCGGGGATACTAAAAAATCTGTTCTTCATCAATTAATTTTCATATGGAATTTTTACTAATAGTACTTCTAATTCTCATTCCAAACTAAAACAACAACAACAAAAAATAATTGTAGCTCTACACGGATTCTCAAATCTCTGAACCATAACAGTAGTAATAAAATTTTAGTTGACCTTACTTTAATAATTCCATATGACACACCTGTTGCAGTTTGTCAACTGATGGTTTATTGAATACAATAACTAGACTGTGTAACATGCAAAACTCTGAACTTTCCTCTAATTATCAATACTGGGTCAGTAAAATATCTGTATATTGTTCTTCCTGATTCCATGAGTAGCCCTTGGCATAGCTTTATGCTGAACCTCAGCAGTTTTAGAAGACTATAAATTTCCAAACAGAAGTTACTCGCAACGGAGACCTGACTAGTACAGGTATTTAACTTTCACAGGTTCTGAAAGAAGTCAAATCAAACTGTTAAACCTCATCACAATACTGTCTAAATCCAGCAAGTTGGCTCTGATGATAACAGTACAGACTTTATGGTACTAAGACCTTATGGGATCTTATAGTAGTTGAAAATTACAACAATCTCATGATATAGTATTAGAGTTATTAAATAAGCCATTACAGAACTAGAAAATCAAAACCATTTGTTCTTATTCAATAGGCTCTGCCTTTTTCCTAGAAGAACAGAATTTCTATGTTTGGTGCATCCCAGTGTCAGGTAGACCACTGACAAGTTCCACCTTTAGAGTGATTCTTCCCATGAAAAGAGATCTTATACCTGTTTAATGGAGCCTGGCATGAGTCAACTAATTTTGTATCCAGACATCAGAAATACAGAATTTTCTGTTCAGCTCAGGAATGGTTAGGTGGATTTGAGTAATAACAGAGCAGTGTGCTTTAGGCTTTTCTGATTTAGGACTAATGAATGGTCAGTATAATATATGCATACAGATGTATTGCATTTCCTGATATATTTTGCTGCTGTAATAAATCCATATATTTATTTTCAACACGAGTAAGTATTACATCTTTAGCAAGATGTCTAATTGTTGTGGCTTAACCCTGGCTGGCAACTCAGCACCACACAGCCACTTGTTCACCTCCCCCACAATGGGACGGGGGAAGAGAATCCAAAGGGTAAAAGTGAGAAAACTCATGGGTTGAGATAAAGACAGCTTAACAGGGAAAGCAAAAGCCACTCGTGCAAGCAAAGCAAAGCAAGGAATTAATTCCCTACTTCCCATCAGCAGGCAGGTGCTCAGCCATCCCCAGAGAAGCAGGGCTTCATCATGCATAACAGTGACTTGGGAAGACAACCACCATAACTCCAAATGTCCCCCCTTTCTTCTTCTTCCCCCAGCTTTATATGCTGAGCAGGACATCGTATGGTATGGAATACCTCTTTGGTCAGTTTGGATGAGCTGTCCCAGCTGTGTCGCCATCCAGCTTCCCGTGCTCCTGGCAGAGCTGAGAAGTTATATTTAGTCTAAGCACTACTTAGCAACAATAGAAACATCAGTGTGTTAGCAATATTCTTCTAGTACTAAATCCAAACCATAGCACTATGCAAGCTACTATGGAGAAAATTAACTCTATCCCAGCTGAAACCAGGACACTAATGCACTTGACATTGTTGATATGGCTTCATAAGTTTTCTATAAGCTGTTTAAGCAGAAGGCATCTCTATTGCTCTCTGCTGAGAGACTGTAATGAATCCACAGGAATATTTTAGCACTGCTTTTATTTACAGTGAGATATGACTGCATCTCATATTGGCAGAAATTAATTTTGTACATGTGTATGTGATTATCCAGAAGTTGAAATAAGAAATTTTAATGAACCTCTGAGCTGATTTGTATAACCTAACTAAATAGTTGATTTAATATCACATTCATATACATCTGATAAAAAAGTAATTATGGATATTATTGCCAAGATAATAATATTTATTTATGTATGCTTTTTCTCTGTATCAAGCACCATCAAAAATATTCCTTTCCCTTACATTTTCAAAAGCATTCACTAATTTTGTTTACTGTTATGATAGTGAGGAGCAATGAACTGTTGTGTGGGAAAGCATCCAGAATTGGTGATGCTTTTAGAAACCTGTGCTACAGTGCAATCTTGACAAAAGTATTAAAAGACAGTATAAACACTAGTAGAGATTAATTTCTAGCTCTGAATTATTCTCACAATTTAAAATTCACAAATTTAAAATTTATACTAATATGATTAACTTTCAGTTGTGTGCTCTAATATGGTCTGTTTTACAGTTTGTTCTTGACATCACAGTGATGACAGTTACTAGGCTAATCTGTAGACCAATTTTTGAGCCTATTTTGAAGGGAGAATAGAAAAGAGAAGAACTGAATCAGCAGAAATGGCTGATTGTGCTCCACTCCCTCTCTTTCTTCATACTGCTGCATGTAAGGGGATGGATACTGGCTAATGAAGTCAAAAAGCTTAGAGGATGGGTAAAGAGTTGTGATGGAGTGGAAGTTTGTTCAGCACATTAGCAGCTCTTCTCAGGAAGACATTTTCTGGGAACTCAGATTCTTATCATCCCTACACACTGTGGATTTGCCTGCTGCTTTTTATTTTTGTCAGTGTTCTTGTTCCTCTAAATGTGGCAACATCAAACATTTTGTTTGTAGCTGACTGTTTTTCTCTTTGTGAACCTTTACTCCAGGTTATTTGTTCCTCCATTCCTACTGGGAAAAAAACGTAGTCTAAATGTAGCATGCACACTGCATTTTCAATTAGCTGAAAGCAGTTCTATTTTACAAGTGGTTCCAGAGAAGCTGAAAAGTCCTACATTTCCCTAGAGCTCACATCACAAATGTTCTAGTTCAACTTTGTTTTACTTCATTGAGGCAAATCCTTTCTGAGTAATTTGTTTAAAAACATCATGAAATTATTAATGTCTCTGAAACCATGGATTACAGTGGCTAACTTGTGTGAACACTTTGCACTAAACCCATGTGGAACTGAATGTAACATGAACATATATGTACAAGCTACAAGTTTATGTTGAAACCAAAAAAAATTAATGTATCTCCTCCCTCTTATTTTGCAGATTAAAACTCTGAAGAATTTCTCACATGGTTTGGCATTTATTAAAGCCAGATAATGCATTTACTCTGGAATATAAGTTCATTTGTACTTGGTAAAGAGAAACTCCTCGATGTTCATTTGTTCTCTATAGTGGAAGGCAGAAGACTTACAGGCATTCCAGACAGGACACAACATCAATATTCACTCACCACCTTTTACAAAGATGTGTTTCTGTTCTCTGTATTCATCTGCTTTAACTGCAGGTCTCAATTGTAATTCTAGACCTTCCAGATTCTTTAACAGGGAAGATAAATCTCATAAATTACCTTTATTGAGAGGAACAAAACAGCTGTCTGTCAAGCTGCTCCATCCTGAATGCTGGTGGGACCAATCTGCAAAAGTCATGTTATCAGATGCGTGAGGATGCTGAAATAGAACATTTACACAGAGGAAGCAAACTAAAGTTACACCATAAAACTCAATTCTGTCATTTTCCAGCTTCTAAGTATTTGCTTCACAATGCTCTGTTCTCTGTTACAGTGTTTTGTGTGTCACTTCCTGTTTCTTTTTTAAAAAGAAAACTGAAAAAAATGCTCGAAAACTTATGAAAATTTTACGATCATATTGAAAACCATCTGTTATCTGTAGATGCCTGCCAGCTGAGCTGCTACCATAACTGAAATCAGTGGTAGGTTATTCTCTACCACTGAAGAAGCGAGCACTTCCCTTGCAGATTTCACTGGAGGGACCTGGGACTCCTCAGTGTCAGAGTTTGCTCCCCACATCCTGCTGTCATTTTCTTCCTGCTCCAGCATGTCATTCCACTTGCTTTGCTGAGCCTGGTGTTCTCCTTGTATCCAACTTCTTCTTGAAAAAAGAAAACATTCTGTAACAGTCAGACTCTTGACTGGTTTTCTTTCTGTTTCTCCTACCACTGCATTTGCCTTCCTCTGTACAGCCTCTTCAGTTCTGTCTCTACCTGGTCCTATGCTTTCCCTACTCTTTTCCTCAGCCTGTTTCTTTGCCTTATTCTGATTTTCCAATGCCTTGCTCTTCCTTGCATTGTGTTGTGGGAGTAAGGATAGGATCTGCAGGTGTGGTGGCTGACCTGTAGGATCTGCAGGTGTGGAGACTTTGGTTTGGGACCAATGAATGAGAAAAGGGATAAATAGCAATGCGATCGCTCTGATTGTGTTTGCCCAGGAACATGGGGTCCCTGCCTTCTCTGTCACATGCCTTTGATGCCACACCTGCCTTCTCTGTTACATACCTGCAATGCCACAAATGGTGCCCCATATGAGGAGTGAAAACTCAACTTCCGAAGGTCTGCTCAATGATCCGGGCTTTCATTGCCACAAATAGTGCCCCCTGTGGGGAGTGAAAACACAGCCTCCGAAGGTTTGTCTGGTGGCAAGCCCCACAGAACTTAGTGCTGCTGAAAGGAAGCAGAAAGTGGTGCTGAAAGGAAGCAGAAGCCGGCTTTAATCATCTCTGGAGATGAGGTGAGCTGTGGGGAATTTTGGGCAGTTATATGTCTGCAAATGACCTGGACTTATGGAGGGACCTTTGCAGAAGTATCTATAATTTGAATGGACACTTGCTTGTTTTTCTCAAATGTCTCCAAGTTGGTTAATGCCCCGACAGATCCAAAAGGACTTTTCTTTATCTGCGGGACTCGAGCCAGCGGCACCTCCCTTGCCCTCCCCTCAGTCCTGCTCTGGTTGAATGATGCATGGCTGAGACAGTAATCAAAGGAGGCATTATGATTCCAGAAAAAACTCGTGGGAAAGCGCTACAAGCAACAGTAGCAGCAGTTGGATCGGGAGCCAGGGGAAAGAACGGTGACATTCAGTCAGTGAGTGAGTGTGAAAGTTGGTGAAAAATTTTTGCTACCAGAATATGGCAGTACTAAGATTGTGCTAGAAGATAAGGACTACTATCTGTTTAGAGACAGTGACACTCTTGGGAAGTATGTGGACTAAACTTCTTGCAGTATCAGTCATCCATTCCACTAAAATGCTGAAATTTTTCTTTCATCATGTAAAAAATGTCCTTTATTTTATAATAAGCAGGCACTGAGTCTCTGAAATAACTTGTGATCTCAGCAGCCGTGACAGCGGCAGCAGTAGCAGGAGGCTGGGTAGCAGTGCTGCTGCCTCATCCTCTTCATTACCCCCACGCCACACACACACACACATACACCCTGCCCGGGGTACGATGCAGTTTTTGTTGCTCTTTAGTCACCAGGGGAAACTGAGATTCCAGAAGTGGTATGTCCTATTATCTGACAAAGAAAAGAAGAAAATCACAAGAGAACTTATTCAAAGAGTATTAGCATACAAACAGAAAATGTGCAGCTTTCTGGAATGGAGAGACCTGAAGATTGTCTATAAAAGATACGCAAGCCTCTATTTCTGCTGTGCTATTGAAGATCAGGACAATGAAGTAATATCTCTGGAAATAATTCTTTGCTATGTAGAACTTCTTGACAAGTATTTTGGCAGTGTATGTGAACTTGATATCATCTTCAATTTTGAAAAAGCCTATTTCATTCTGGATGAGTTCCTTTTAGGAGGGAAGTTCAGGAGACTTCCAAAAAAATGTTCCCAAAGCCATTGAATAGGCAGATCTTTTACAGGAGGAAACAGAGACCCCACGTAGTGTACTTGAAGAAATTGGATTGACATAGATCTTCACTTCAGCTGATGACCTCTCAGTGTTTTGTACTGTAAATGTTCACTGTTTTCATTGTAATGTTTAGCTAATGGTGTAAGATGCTGTTTGTCAGTATTACCATTTAGCTAAGCTCAGGCCTGTAAGTAAAATGCTCCTTTGAAAAGGGAACAAGAAACTAGAAGTCCAAAAAACACAAATAAAAGGGAATTAGATTTAATTAGATTTGATGTCTCCCTTCACTGCATTTACAGGGAAATTGCGTTTGACTTCAGTAAGTGTACTGTTTTTCATAAGCAAATCAAGAACCTCTGTTTTTGTTCTTAGTAAAGAAGGGGGAGCTGTTGTGGGAACAAGTCCAGAAAATGGTAGCACATTGGAAACTCAAAAAATGTGTGTTTGACATCCACTGGTTCAAAAAAAAAATAATTGTTCTGGAAAAGGAAAAGAGGTTAACAGTATACAACTGACAATTTCCACTTCTCACAGAAGAAAATGTCTGTTGCCAGCAGATGATGTAGCATTCAAAAAATTAAAGTCGGCGAATGATGAAAATAGATCGCCACAAAAAGGAAAAAGAAACAAAACTAAAGAAGAACTTGGTGAAGAAGATGATGTAGGGGAGGCTACTCAGACTGCTAGAGGGATGGACAGGAAGACAAGATCGCGCACAAGAACAAGTGCAAGAACAAGAAAATAGTCTTAACCAATTCAGTAATTAAAATTGGAGGTTTCTTTGTGAATTGATTTGCACTCAGATTTTTAAGTTCAGATTTTGTAAAGAAAGCAATCACAGAATTATGATATTATCAAAATGTATTCTTTAACTCTTTATATAGTGTTTCCTAAACCAAGGGGCGCTTGTGTAAAACAGCAAATGTAAAAATGAATCTCTTTTGTATTTATCCCCCTTTTTCTGTTGATCATACAGTAGTTGGGAAGCCATATGACTTTACTGCCAGTTATAATTATAAGCTATTTTCAGCTTCTTTGTTCTTGGTAAAGAAGGGGGAGTTGTTGTGGGAGTAAGGTGTGGTGGATAAGGATAGGATCTGCAGGTGTAGTGGCTGACCTGTAGGATCTGCAGGTGTGGAGACTGGTTTGGGACCAATGAGAAAAGGGATAAATAGCAATGGGATCACTCTGATTGCGTTTGCCCAGGAACATGGTGTCCCTGCCTTCTCTGCCACATGCCTTCAATGCCACACCTGCCTTCTCTGTTACATGCCTGCAATGCCACAGCATTGCTTACCTCAGTTCCTCTTTTCCAATCTTCCTTGGGGACAACCCTGGGGCAGGAAGCTTGGCCCTTAGGGACATGGTTTAGTAGCAGACGTGGCAGTATTACGTTTACGGTTGGACTTGATGATCTTAAGAGTCTTCTCCAACATAAATAATTCGATGATTATATTCTAAGATTCTTTCCAAGTCAGCTCCCAGCATGTGTGATCTCCAGGACCCCACCACCAAGTTGCAACGTCAGTGCTCTCTCCTTGGCCAGGCACAGCTATTTCAACAGAAAAGGGATCCCAGTTCTCTTCAGCAGTGCTTTGTGGCATAATTTTTCCCTGAATACAAAAATTGTCCCACAGCAGATAATCATATTTCAGCCCAAGCTGGACTTGTTTGGGGCTTTTTTCCAGATTATATACAAGTTAAAGATGTCTTCTAACAAGGTATATTGGGCAGACTAAGAAAAGGTGGTACCTGGAGGACCTATACTGTGGGTTATCTGGACACTTTGTGTTGCTCCAGTGGTACTGAGCAGCTACAAATCTCTGTCTGTTTCAGTGGGATGTGTAGTGCCTTTTATATCCATGCAGCAATGTAAAGCTGCAGAGTACTGATGGATCTTAGCTGTACATTTCATCTAGATATAGATATGTATTATTATGTACCTGTTAAGATAAGGTCTGCATTAACGATAACTGACTTACGAGGAAGTTCAGGATGTTTTGACTGGTTACAGGTGCTTTGTAAGAGCAGTTGCTTTTCCATGGTCTTGTGTGCAGCTTCAATAATGAAACAGAAAGCAAACTATGGAAAAACAACATTTTGGTGAAAACTTTCAAGCTGCCAGACTTTTCTGGATATGATATAACTTAACATAACAAACATAACGTACTGTAACATAAGCTGCCAGACTTTATTGACCAAGTTTTACTGGACATAACGATATTTTACTGCGTATCTCAGGCAAATGAGTATATCTCAGTGGCTGGACCGTATCAAGTTTGCTGTTGTAAATAAGACCTGGTCTCAGTGGGGCTGATCCTATAGGCTTAAAAGAGAAAACAAGTCTGCTCTTTACTGCCAGGATTATTTGTTTAGTGCCATATCTAAAATAGGAGATATTGGGGTCAGGTAGAAAACCCAGCGGACACTGAAGAGTGAGCAGTGGCTTCCCTCAGAAGCCTTTGGAATAAATGTGAGTGACTGTATAATTGTGTGTGTTTGTCAGTTTGTCTATTAGATTTTAAACTATGGAAATACTTGTACTTATCAAGAGTATGAACAGCTAGAGCGTTAGAGCACATATACTAATGGTGTTTTCTATAATACTTTTAACCTTTAATTAACATAAATGCATTCAGAATAAAATAAAAAAACCCATTAAATTCATCGTCATAACTCCACTGATGTATTTAGGTCCTAAACTGAATTTTGTCTTTTGCTTTCATCCCACCTAAAATTCTAGTCTCTCTTCCCATGCAACAACTGCACATACCAACTCACAATAATACCAGCCCTGATGCTGATGGGACAAAAATACAAGTTGAATAACTAAAACAAATGACACTTTTGCGTAAAGCGGGGAAGTCCTTATTGTAATTACCAGGTTATTTCTTTGCTGCCTGATGAAAAGATTAGCAGGCATTTGTGTAAATGCTTACTGATCATTAATGTTTTATCTGTTAGCTGCCACCATTACTCTTCTTAACATTCACTTAATAATGAGTTCACATAATTCAGCTGGTCAACCATGAAGTGCAAATAACAAATAGGAATACTTTTTCAAACAATACAAGTGCTGAGGACTTTAAGCAAAGACTTACAAGCAGTGCAACTTTTACTCTGTATATATACATTTTTGTGGGTGTATATACAGGGCTTTTTTTTTTAATTTTGAAAAAAAATTTAGTCAGGTCCATAATCCACTTCCAAGAAAGTATTTTTTTCAAAAAAGTCTTGGAGAATCCAGTATCTCTCTCATGTAAATTCTAGATATTCTAAGTAAAAATAAGTTTAGCCTGACTGTTGCTATAGCTTTTAGCACAGAACTAGAAGGATTATATTGTATTATATTTAGTATATAAATCATAAGGTATTAAAAGATTAAATATCTCTTCTGTCCTTGCATTTAATGCATCAACATTCTGGGGGAAGCATGTGGCGGGGGGAGCCCACCAACCTGTGTTGCTGTCCTGTAGGGGTGGGTACTGGCTGATACCTGCAGCGGGGATGGGAGCTGCCCTCAGCTGCTCCAACTCTGAGCTGCCCTGGGACCCAGCAGCAAAACCCACAGTGGCGGCCAAGATGCTGGCCAAGGTACATGGAAGCTGGGACTTTTTTTGGAGTGAAATACTCAGATGTTGCTAAGCATGAACTGCAGTTTGCATTAATGGGAAAACATTTGTTTAAATGTTCACCAAAGCTTGAAAACGTAAAAACTTTTAACATAGATGTTAACAAGCCTATAACCAAGCATTTTCTTAAACCCTGTTGAGCTATTTTGAGTTTTTTTCAATATTTGAAGCTATGAAAAATTTATACATTTAGCAAGTAGACTTCTCTCTGCTGACTTCCACAGACTTTATCTCAAGAGCCATTAGGTTAATTTAAGGGGTCAAGTTCTTTTCTTTTTATTTTAGATGGTGAAGCTAGTTTCACTTCCTTACATGGCGCAACAAGTGGCTAGGAAACTCGTATTTGTGAAAGTTCAAATACTGCCCATTCAGCACATTGAGGTACACCAAAGTGGCAGATAGCAAACAGGCAACTTGGACTTTAGCTAATTTTGCTTCCCTCTGTGCCCCATTCCTTGCCCTGTATGCTCCCTCTCTCTCATTCCACATTTCCCAGCTGTGCTTCACTGCGCTGCTCATACTGGCCCAGAAGTGAGCAGCTCGGATTTGTTAAGTACTCCTGCCTGTTGCAGGGGGCACTGGCTCCTTCCTGTGGCCTGGGCAGCATGGGAGACACAGAGAGTGTTTGCGTATGACAGGCACAGTGAGAGGCAGAGCTAATAAAGCCTGCTTACCTGCTGGGTTACCATCATTTCTCATTGTGAATTCCTCCTTCTTCTGCCCTCAACGCCCCCAGCAGCGTAACTTCTTCCTCAGCCACAGAAAGCAATGTTGCAGCCGAGTGGAAACAATTCTACTAATCAGAATAATTTCTAATAATTTAATTCAGTAGCACATTTTTAAAGCTGCAGTTGGTGATGATTGAATAATCTGTTGTTAAATTCTGCTTGGTAAAAGCAGCATAAGTAGTTAAGATGTTTATTCCTTTAGACCTGAGAGTTTATTTCAGATGCACTGTGAGGCAGTTTGAAAGCAAGATACACTGCTTTAAAGCTTACTAGATTTAGAGCAGAGTTAAATACCTTTATTAACAGAGAAAGTCAGGATTAAACATTGATTTGCTTATCTGCACCTGTAAAGTGTGTAGGAAGAGGTCAGAATGATTAATTTTTGTACACATATGACTCCACTTGCA
This sequence comes from Nycticorax nycticorax, assembly GCA_023375905.1. Taxonomy (NCBI): domain Eukaryota; kingdom Metazoa; phylum Chordata; class Aves; order Pelecaniformes; family Ardeidae; genus Nycticorax; species Nycticorax nycticorax. The sequence goes on from JAKFQP010000011.1 coordinate 1,875,699, forward strand.
CTATGCTGGATGTTGAAACATCTATAAAATTTTGATTTTATGCTTGGTGTCAGGTATTTTAACATACTATTGTAAGACTGTCCTCTAGGGCTAAACCACAGAAAAGAAAGAATAAATACTTAATACATGGAAGTAAATGCTAATTCAATTCATGCTCTGGAGCCATGAATTTGCTAATTAAGTTCTTTAAATAAAACTCAACTATATTTCAGACTGGTGACTTCAGCCTCCCAATTTCAATCCTTCTCATTTCTTTCAAATTACTATCTGTCCTATTTCTCTGATCTACAGCAAGATTGCATTTGTTTTTAATTAGAATGTCTTGAAAAGTCAAATGAGAATCGTAGATATTTCCTGATGATTGTGACTGGTTTACCCTGAGTATGCTGAAGAACTCCCAGATTTTGTAAGAGCTTGCAAAACATTTCAACCGCTCAATCGGAACAAGAATTTATTAGTTTACATCAATTAGTACTGGTGAGGCATCAACTCCAATTATGTGCATAATCTCTTATAATGGATGGTCAGAAATTTGTGCAGTGGGTGAGAGAGAAAGCATGGCTCACTCTTACTCATTCAGTATCTGTGCACGCTTGCCTGGGCGCATGCTTTTGTGGACAAGCACTGTTGCTGTCTGAGGCTGTACAACTGATTATCATCTGTTCACTTACCAGATCCTTTAAAAATATTTGACCACAGAACAAATTCACAAGAAAAGTAAACATACTAATAAAGATGTGAACTTGGCAAAATGCGTCAAGGTACAAATACTAGACTTTAGTTTCATGGAAACCCTAAATTTGCAGATGGTTTTAATTTCTTGGAGGTGAAAGTGATGCTGGTCTCTTCCCAACGTACAGAGGTAACACCCTGCTGAAGCAGGATGTGTTTCAAGTGCCTATGACTATCTCATTTATAATTCTTCCCAGTGACCATATTCTCCAGGACTACTGTACTGACTCAGTCTGCTCTTGCACCATTTGCAGGGGATTTACATTTGTGTTGTTAAACTAAACCAGGTTTTTGTTTTTGTTTTTAAAAAACCAAACCTGAAGCAGAATAGCTTCCTTTAGGTTTGTGCTCTTCCTCTCCTTAACCAATCTGTATCCTCAGTAATTTTCATTCTCTCTGTACCTCTAATAGAACCACAACACGTAAGACAGAGGAGGCTGGAAGAGCTGTCAAACAGAGCGGTAACGACTGAGTTCTGCCTGCAACTCTCTTGGGGAGGGGATGGTAATTTCAGTCCCTCTCCTCTGATCTGCATTACAGGATCAAACATTTCAGGGACCAACTTTATAAATGGTAGTAGCATCTAGGAACCCAATGTCTTAACAAGGAGATTAAATGGAAATAGTGGAGGAGTAGGACTTCAGGACCACTTTTAATGCATGTGGTGAAATTTGCTAAACTAACCATTGAAACAGTCTTAAGTTTTAGGACACTGTGTCTGGTAGAAAATCTCAGCTGTCCTGAGAAAAATGCCACCTCTCAAAGTTAGGAGTTTTTACTTGGTTTCAGCACATCACTTTCTTCTGTTTCAGTGCTGTCCATGGGCGCACTTCTTCCCTGCAGCCTCAGTAGAGTTGTTCGTCTATGCTCATTCTGCTTGAGATGGTTATCGTCAGGGTTTTGCCTCCAGCCCCTCATCACACCAGCCCACCTTTCACATAGTCATACCTTACCAGCACCAGCCTTTTCATCACAGAGAACTCCAAAGATTTTTAGGTAGGACTTTAACTCTCGTTCTACCATAATGAAGTTTATAAGAAAAAAAAAGACACACAAGGATGCTATGCAGCTTCTAACAGATCCCAAAATCTCCTCACATAGGTTTGTAAGTAATCTGGGTGTTTAAATGATCCATAATGCCTATAAATAACTTTTTCTTTTCCTTAGAAGGTTAGTAGGAAATTCATGAACTGAAACACCTGGTTAAGGTAGAGTTAATTATCTGAGGGCTCAGCAGAACTTTAAGAAACAGAAAACTTAGAGTTTTAGACTTCCCAGCCCACCTCAGATGACTAGGTCAGTTCTGTGAAGCTAAACCTAGCACAGTAAACACAGCCAAATCGCTTACAGATGTAGGCACTCCTACCTGCAATTCCCAGCTCTGACAGGGCCAAGGTTAAGGGAACAGAACTTATCTTGAGTTATGCTTAAATCTGTATTCTGGAAGGGAGATATCACTGTCCAGCCTTAATTAATTAATTAATTATGTCTTACCAGTAAGTTGTCAGGTCATAAAACTGCAGTTCACTGAAAACTAAAACTGGGGACAACAAGAAATTAATTTAATTAATAACACTATAAACAGCAAAGGACATTACAGAAACTGGATTATTCATTTTGATATATAATTACATGAAAATAGAATTTTTTATTTTTAGAATTTCTATCAGAATTCTAAACAATTCCAAGAAATTATTGTAGTTTCTCTAGGCTATGGGGTGCTGTTTAATTGTTAGGGAGATATACTGTACTTGCCTTACTAATAAAGAATTTACAGTTGAAAAAATAAGGTGGGTTTATTGGTTTTGGGTTTTTTTACAGAAGAACACAAAAGGGAGTAATTGTGCACTATACCTTGTACTCCCCGCTGTTCTCTGTAATATTGAGTGGCTTCTGTCTAGTTTTAATTTAGCAATTACTGATTATTTGCATATAAATTTCTTAATACTGAGTTATCTAAATATTCGTCTAACACCAAGTTTTTGAATTCTGATACACTGCAAGAGTGGTAAATCGCCACACTTCTTTAAGAACAATCGTATTTTCTCTCTCATTTTAAACCAGCTAAGGAGCATAGCTTTTTTTAATTCAAACCTCAGGTTGTGACTCTGAAGTATAATTTCTCTTTTCAATTCAGGACTGCTTGCCATTTATAGTGTGTAATTCCATGCCTCACTTATGAAATATTTTTGTCTAAATAAATGTCTGGTTACCGAACTTATTTGAAGCTGGTTCCCATAGAAACAATTGAGGGGGAATGATGGTTTTATCCCAAATGTCTTTTATTTTCATTTAAGACAAGCCACCAACTCTACTGATTGCTGCCTGCAGCTGGATAAATTTCATTGTCGTATTCTCTGGCCTGTGTCCTTGCCTGTCCACTGTGGCACAGCATCAACAGTGCCACTGTAGTGACCGCCCTGGCAGAGCATCCCAATCAGTTTTACACAAAACTGAAGGACTGCAGGTAGAGCTCAGTTGAACTTGGTTGACATATCTTCATGCTGACTCCCTGCAAAGTGAGGCATGTCATCCTATTAGAACAGATGTCCAAAGTTAAAATGAACATGCCCATTTGGAAACAGCTGAATTGGAAAGCGTGCTCTTCTCTTATCTGCCAGGTTAGGAGCTCAGTAGTAAACATTGCCCCACCATTGCTGACTCTGACACAAGATGTAGCTTCTTTTACCCTTCTGATCTCTAAAAGTACCTTATTACAATCCCCTGATTCTCAAGTTATCCATAATGGTGATTCTCTGCCTATTCTTCTTTCTACACAAAACCCCCCTAAGTTTATTTGAGAGCCTGTTGTGAATTCATGCTTTCTCAGAGCTTTCCAAAGACCTATCCCAGGGATGCTACTCACAATACCACCATACAGCCCTACAGGCATCCCATGAACACCTATTCTCTACCACCTCAGGGATACCACTTTTCCCATAAGCCTGGACTGCACACATGTCAAGGTTTCTGAAGTGTTTCTGCTAGGTGTAAGTCATCTGTGCCTTGATTCCACCTGAGGCAGAGTCCTTATCTGCCTACATCTTCCAGCACCCATGCTGTTCCACCTCTGCCATCATGTGTAGACATCTGCAACTCTCAAGTCTGCAGATAGTGAGGCAGATAAGATACACAGGGGGCTCTGAGCACTGCCATGACCTGTTATCAAGACCAACCTTTTGGCTCATTTCCTGGGCCTCAGATTGGTTACTAGCACCAGTCTCAAACTAGCAGTTCTCCAGCACACCAACAGCTTTACTTAAAAGCTGGCAGGCTTCCTTGGGCCATATTGATGTGCTACAAAACCTCCACCAGACCTTCTGCTGGAAGTAAGTGTGAGTGGGAGGAGGCTGTCTCCTGCCTTGGTATGAAGGGAAGCCAGAGTACCACCAGACCAAGGCTGCAGCTGTTCAGGTCTTCCTTAACTTCTCTGTCTTTTCCTTCCATCTCCTTCAGAGGAGCTTTAATCAATTAACAATATTAAGAGATCCCCTTGTCACCTGAAAATTTGGGCACAGTTATTTGGGTACAAATAACATATTTTATCTCAAAATTCCTCAGTATTTAACTTCAGTGTTAAAGTAAATTTTTTAAACACATCGTTGTGAGGAGGCTTTCATCTGTCCAAACTGTGCTTATTTCTTCACTGTCTGTGCAGCAAATGTCAGATCCTCCTTTAAAAAACTCTAGTTATGCAAATTTTTGTACCATTTACTTCCTTATCACATAGACCTGCATAATTTTTTTACCTGAGTCAATAACTTTCTCTGACAGCTTGTAGGACAGTGACTTTTCCTTCATTAATTATCATGGAAAACACATTTATCTTTATGGCAGTCAGTAAATAATAATTGTGAAAAAATAGCACCAGAGTATTAATATCTCATGTACATGATTAGAGAAAAAATGTAGGACAATAGGAATGTATTCCATAAACTCAGTGTCATGTTGTTTTCCTATTGTGTGTGGTATATGTAAAGGTGCTATGTAAGTTTCCCAGTGTTGCCAAAGTTATGACATAGATTCTGCTATAGTTTCTACTGCAAAGGGAATTGCTGGTGCAAAAGCACCATCTGAGGAACCAGTGGTAACAGCTTCACAGCCTGATGAATAGCAATGCCTAGGTACATGCCATTGGTAAGTAGCATTCAAAAGGCGCAAGAACATTTTCACAAAAAAAGATTATTTTCAATATGAAAGCGATTACCTGAGGCACCTCTCTTGCCATTGATTGCATGCCTGTGCGTCTGATTTCTTAGATATATGAAAAGGCGGTGTCTGCATTCTTATCTGCTAGAGGAAAATATAAAATCTCCAACAATGATTTCCTTTTATTTTTTTAATTCTGTAAGTAAGAATAAATTACTCATAATCAGTTAGACAACCTGGAAAGATGAATATGGGAAAAGATTTGCTTGTTAAACATGTTAGCTGCTTTCAGAATGATGTCTCCAATCTGCAGTTCAACTAGGTTCTTACTCTCATATGTGAGAGTAAATATGTGAGAGTAATTTCTGCAAAATGAGATCTTAGTGAATTTACCTGTGAAATCTGAATTCACAGCCAGAGTGTTCTCTACTCCCCGGCATGTTTGGTGCACAACCTAAGGACAGTAATTCCCAGTCTGGTTGGTTGAATTAACCTACTGCCCCAAACTTGTCACTTTTTGTACTAGATCGTTACTTGTATAGCTCATTCTGAGCCCAAATTTTCTTTGTTTGGCCCACTATTGATCTTGGTATGGGTGAGTGTCAGAGCACAGGTTATCTTCTCTGAGGCAGAGGAAAACTCCTTCTAACGCAGAAGAGCTGCAAGTGGTTAATCCCGACTGTTGCTGCAGAGCTGCGTGGGTGGAACTACCAGTCTTGCTCCAAGAGCTGCCTCAGTAGCACGCAGCTGACACCTGCAGACATGAGGTGCAGGACTATGCATTCACAGGTAAGGCTTCCTCAAATCCTACTCTACAAAACTACTAAATTAAACTAAGATGCCCTGTGGCTAATAAAAGACTTGCAGAAATCAGGTTTTCAAAGATTATAAACTTTTCAAAAATGAAAGTCAGTGTTTGTGTTCCAGAGTTCATAGTGTAATAGGCAGACATCCTTTTCCATCCTTGGTGAAAAGCCTCAGGGAAACACATATCCTGCTATGGTAGGATAGGAACTGCACTGTATTGCTGTGTATTTGCAGCAGAATTCTTTCTAAAAGGTGTATTTGCCCTTCTCTATGCCTGTTCAAATGCTGTGTTCAAGAAGCGGACTTGATACTGCCCCTGTTGACACTAAATCTAAACTTCATTTGGCACCAGCTGCTTCAGATTAAATAAATTTGATTCATAGTTACTAAATAAAGTTGAAAAGGCGTTTGCATGAATAGAAACATAAGACTCAAAATGTGATGCAGCACATCCTCCTGTGGACCTAAAGAGACAGAAGCAGGAACCTGTTCCAGTGCTCCTGCTCACTGAAATGCCTTCCTGCTGAGCACTGTACCAAGCAACCTCTCTACCCATAAACTGAAGGGTGAAGGGAAACTATCTAAACTATTGATCACCCAGCACAAACTTTTCATTCTGAGGTGTCTTCCTTTTTCTGAGCTGTATAGATACTTGGGTATAATAGGCCAGGAGAGAAGTTTTGTGTTTGGCTTACAGGAAGTAGTCCTTTCAAGTTCTGCCTGGGAAGCTGCGCCAGTTGTTGTGGGTGCAGAGCTTAGAGAGGCCATGGCTTTCTGACGGGTCGGTACCATTGCTCCCTGCCCAAGCTGGCAGAGCTTCAGCACCCTTCCTGCACGCCCTTCTACACAAACTGCTGTGTCACACCCCATGTGCCCACCTTGTTGGTGGTGCTCCTGGTCACTGGACTTCTTTTATACATGTAGGGGACTTGGCCATTTTTGCTCTTGGACCTGACCAGGTCTTGTCAGCTGCTGTCATGCAAGCTGTGTGCTCCTGACAGCTCTCTCTGCTCTCCTGAGGCTCTTCTGGTTCGGGAAACCCCCCTGTGCATTGTGCTAGATAGTTCTGCTGTGGATCATTCTGGAGATGCTCACCTTGGTGACTGAGTGCTAGTTTTGGTTACACAGCATTTAAATCTCCCGCCGTTGCTCCTGGCCCCACCCAGGTCTTGTCAGCCGCTGTTGCAGTGGTCCCACACAGGTTTATAGTAGGTCATCGTGTTGACAGGGTTATGCAAGTTGTTAACATAGCAGTGGACTTCCCTTTATCAGAGCTGAGAGTGGAGGTTTTACTCATACATACAAGGTACAGCCTTCCTGCTTTAGCTGTCCATAGAGTATGAAAGTTTGTCTCTACAAACAGAAAGATGGTTTTCATACAAACTGTTACTCCACAAAGTTTACCTATGCATAAATAGGATAATAAAGGATAAATAGCACAGTATAGCTCTTTATGCATCTAGAATAACATTATGTTTGCAAAATTAAACATGGGACTCTTCTCTCTGTGCAAAGAAAGTATGCGGCTGCTGGAAGGGGAATTTGGTAAATGTGGAGTACCACCATTTTAAGAGATGCATTATTGTTGTTTCTGTATGAGATTTTTAAAAGCACTCTGACAGACTGTTTGGTATCCCAGTGAAATCTGTGTATGTCTGAGTTCTTCTAAAAATACCACTGTGTCCTAGAAGGCCCAAAAAGCCTAAATGTAGTAATAAATCATATCTACTTCAAAAAGTTTATATACTGTATTTGAAAAATAAAGTGGGTTTTCATTTACACTGACTTTTGCAGAGAGCTAGAAGTATCATTTCTAACCTACCTAAATTGCTTGGAGATGTTTTATTTGGGAAATTGAATTTCATTATGCAGTCTTTTTCCATTTTGGTTTTGAAAGATATGTTCAAAGGAATGATCTTTAAAAATCAAAAGGGAGCTGATAGCAAGATATTCTCTTTGAGGAGATCTTGACTTTGCAAACTGGTCCAAAAGATTGGAGTCCATCATTCCCTGCATGCTGCAGTCCCATCCACCCTTACATGTTCTGGCTCATATAGAGAAACAACTGTGGGATTTTCTTTAGCTCTGTGGGATTGTGTTTGCTAGGAATTGAAATTGTGGCTGTTCTGTCAGATCATTACATGGCAAAGAGAGATGGAAACATGCTGCTTGATAGGGTTTGCAGCCATTTTAGTAGTTAGATTTGAATTAACATTAAGAGCGTTGCATTTAAGATGGAAGAAAATGTATTAAAAGTAAGATAATTGGCATGTAACACATGGAAGATTCTTATTCCATGGCAGTAGATAAATGATTTCTCAGCATTCACAACATGTGGGGTTTTTTTCTTGTTGTAAAACATTAGAATTCACAGCAAGAAAGGGATTGGAGTTGTGACTGAATTTCTTATGTTAACTGTGGAAGAACATTTGCACCTTCATACATGTATCCAGATGTTTTTCCCATCTTCGCTGGGGATCCTTGAAGCAATATTTGATTGAAAAAAGTCTGAGCTACTGTGATTTTCTTGGGAAAAAATGTCTTGCCCTTGATGTACGCATTGTCTGGATGAGAAAAAAAATAGATCTAGTGCATGGGGTGATACTGACAGTTGCACAGAGGCAAGTTGATACACAGAACCCGTATAAAACACAAGAAGAAAATGTTGCATCTGGAAAAGAGTAGTATGAGCTACATTATTTGTAGGTTACTCTGGTTTCTCCTGTCTCTTACTGTCCAGCTTATTATTTTTACTTCTGTTCTTCTTTGGGTCGCTGCAGAGGCACTAAAGCTAAATGCCACCTCTTGGAAATGGAAATATATGGACCATTTGGCACTTGTGTTTTTTCACCTGATGCTTAAGCTTTTTAGTCTTAAAAGCTGACAAGAAAATATATGTGACAACCTTAGCTGTCAGGTAGCATAATTTGAAAACATGTATATTCTCTCTGCTATTAAAACCCATGTTTTTCCCTATCAAACAAATCTAGTAAAAGGAGTGCAAATGGACAAACATTTTGCTTAGATTTTAAAATTACAGAGAATGGAAAGATGTCTTGATAATTTGGAAGTCATCAGTATAAACCATGTATTATCATTTCTGTACTGTGACATTTCACGTTATCTTTTGTCTTAAAATTTAGATTCAGTTTTGTGAAGTCGATCTTTTTCTTTGCTTTCACAGCACTGTTGTTATACTGCTGATATATCATCCTGCTGAATAACACCTCTCTTTTTGTCTCATTGGAACCAGCTCTGTGCCACTTAACATTTCCCCATAAGGTATGATTTGATATCCCAGAATAATCACATTTTGTTTGCTTAAGCAACCGTTAACTTTTTGAGTGTACAGAGCAGAAAACCCTGCTTCAGTTCACTAATTTTTTTTCATATCTTTTGTGAGAGGATTGAGATTTGTCAAGAAAAATCTCTCTATATGCTTTTCATCACACTTGTCCTCTCAGAGATTTCTTCATAGCAGAAATCACTAACTCTGTGGTTTGAGATTCTTTGTTTTTCTTTTGATGTCCTTTCCACCTCCTTGCTGCCCCCTCAGCTAAGCAAGTTCAGCTGCTTCCATTACTGCACATTGAACCAGGCTGTGGATCTAGAATAACCTCAAAATACCTTATTTGGGCGTCTTACTTTTACCTAGAATCAGTGACACAGCCTTGTTCTTCCTGTCACTAAGCAAACACTTGTACAACCTGCCACTGAAACTTTTTAGTGTTTACTTAGATTTTTTACTATTTCCAATGTGCAGCCTTCTCATATCAATCTATTTGGTAGCACCCAAGCTGGAGATTCACTTCAACACTCCTTTGCATGGATGAAGCTCGCTTGGCCTTGAATTGCTGCTGTGGTGAAAAAGGAATAAAAGGCAAAGATAGGACTGGCTGATCATTCTTGCTAATGCAAAAAGACTCAGGAATGTATTTTCTAGGAATTCACTCAGAGACAGTGGCAAGTCACTCAGGTTGTTATGCTTGACATTTGAGAAATGTATGCTTCTTCACAGTTCAATAAACTGGCCATACACAGACAGAGGTGGGCCTTTTCCATCCAGCAGCGTTGGGCTTCAAACCTTCCACTGAAGCCACCTGATGTTCTTCAGCAAGACCTGAAAACGAGGTTCTTGGGTTACTGCAGGACATTTTCAATCTTTCTTTGAGACTTCAATCTTATTCTCTTCTCTTCATACTGTTATTTCATTCCTTTTATTCATTTAGCAATTCCACTGAGCTGTGAAACTTATGCTTATGATTCTTCGGTACCATTTCTATTAAAAAAGGAGATTTGTATGTTGTGCAAAATAAATGTTTGGAAAAGCTTAAAGGAAGCTCACTGCTGAAGAATACACAAGTGGAAAAGACAGCCATCAGGTTTTTGTCCCTTCATAGAAATATGGATTACTCTCAGTTGCATTTGTTCTTTCCTTTGGATATATTTCTCTGAGCATTTTTCACTCCTCATAAATCTCAAAGGTGAATAAAAGGGAAATTTTCTTTTGATAGGGCTAGGATATTCATGAGCTTTTGAGAAAGTTGGAGGTGTTCAGACAATGCTTGCATTTATTATTGCCTTGAGCTACTGGAACCAGGGGAAAGGCAAATCCTTAAATTTTGCCAGATGATTCTGAGACTGTAGCTCCTGCAGCTTCTATATTTGAGTGGATTATGCATGGCTTAATTCAGCTGTTTAGTATCAGCCTGTTAGACACAGAATGTGCACTTCTAACTGTTCAGTCTGCAACTCAAAGAGCATTTCACAGCTTGCGTTAGTCTTGGTCTCAGAGCAAAATTAATGCTGTTTTGATTAAAGCATTTTTAAATTTCTCCTCTTGGACTGGTGTAGTTTGCTTGCAGTTCCAAAAGGAACATTTCAGGTCAGTCAAAAAAAATTCAGCAAAATAAAGTCAAAAATTATTTGAAATAGAAAGAAACACTTGATTTGACATAAGATGATTCACGTGGATTTTGAACATCAGGTTAAGGCACATTTGGAGGGGTAAAAATCTGCCCTCAAATTAGGAAAATTAACTGCTTAATTTGGAATATGTTAATACTTTGCATATGTCAGAATTTTTGTTCCTTGCAGTGCTACTTTTTTCTCCAAAATGATTCAAAGAAAGATCATGAATTTTCAAAGGATTCTGCTCCTGCCAAACTCTCATTTTCAATAAAAAATTTTTATGATCATCTTTGCTACACATTTGTCTAATGAACACTTTCTCATGTATATTAAATGTATAATAAGTTATATCACAATCTACAGTATGAATAATTTTTGTAACTTATTTCACATGTGTAAGAGAGTTAAAAAATAAAATCTTAATACATTGTCATCAGCTTTTAGGAATTGGCTTGTATTATAAATTTTATCTGAAACAACTTATCCAAAACTCTCTTTAAAGTACTGAACTACCTACTTTTTTTTTTCTGTTCCAACTACCTGCACAGAGCAATATCAGTTAGATCAGGTTGCTGAAGGCCTGAGATCTGATTGTCTCCAAGGAGAATTCACAGCCTCCTCAGATAACCTTCAAATCTGGCACCAGAGTTTGCATCCTCCAGCTGACCCACAACCCTCCCTGTTGACCCACACTTGGCTAGCTTGAGCTTCTATGTTCAATGGAGGAAGGATCCCTTTGACATTTCTACCCCTTGTTTATTGAAAATGTTCTGCACCAAGATCTCCAACAAGGAAAGGCTTACCATCATGACTCCATGCTGAGGCATCAATATAATTATGAAATATCTTTCAATGTTGGATGTTTTTCCAACTCACTGCTAATGTTCAGAAGTTCACCTGCTCTGATCCCTTTCTTATGCTGATTTGTGTTGATTTGTCAATACAAAATCATCTCAAGGCAGAGATGATTCTTGGTTCACAAGATATATTTAGGGTAGTGACTTATGATTACTTACCTTCTCATGACCATCACATAATCTCTAGATAATAATTTCTTTTCCTACCCTAGAGGATGTTACATAAGAGAGGATGTTGCATGCATTTGCTTCAGAGATTACAAAAGCAGAATAGCGTTTCCCACTGCTAGTGTTTGAAAAGTACAGGAATCTTTCAGGGCCATGAAAAACCAAAAGCATCTAGAACCAGTTAATTTTCTTTGCAGAATGTCCATGCCCCCAAGAATGGATAAACAGCCTTCCTCTCTTCCTGTCTCTGACATCTTCAGAGGAATCGGTCTTTCTTCAACTACTTCATCTTTCTGATTGTGCAGCAAGGCTGATATGTCCATTAAGCAGGTAACGTGAGATGCTTAAATGGTAGGCACATAGTAATCAACACTTATATGTTCCAATTTACTTAGCTCCTGTCCTGGGATTAACCATGGGTAGCTCTTTCACAAGAGTAATTTCTAGCACAGAGTGTATAATCTATGGTATTTAGGAGCTGTGGCACTACACAGCACAGAGGTAGAGAGGGATTTTAGTGTTGAAAATGAAAGAAGATGAGATCATTCTGACCTCTGCAAGTTGGAGCTTAATAAATGTTGTCTTGCCCCTTCAGTCTGACTCAGCACCATTAATGGAGCAGTATCTTTTCTTTCAGATTTCTCTCTAGCCCACATAGCTTCAGCAGAGTGCTAAGTATACTGGCTGATCATCATGGGTAGGATGGGATATTTTTTTATATTTGGATAACTGCTTGTTGAGAGAACTGGTCCTTCTGTTCCTGCAAAAGAAAATCGAGGATTCAAGATTAATATAAGTCGTTCTTTCACATCTCATCTCCTTAGCCCAGATAGGTGACTGTTGGCTTCATGTTAGCAAGGTCCTTCCAGCCTACAGTCTTCCGCCCAAGTCAGATCTGCTTCTCCATCCAGACACTTACTCAGTCCCTGTGGTAAAATTCTACCCATCCTTCCTATGCTACCTTACCTCCTGCACTACAGAGATATCTCAGTTGTCTTGGACTAATTCAGAATATTCTTCAAAATGAAGGAATAATCTAGCATGGGCTCTTCCTTTCTTGGTTTAGTGGTGGGATGGCAGTGTTCTATGATTCTAAGTGGTGGAAATGGGATGCATTACAGACAGAGGGGCTGAGGGAAGGGGCTTGGAAAGTTGTAAGAGACTTTAAAAGTCAGGATCCCACTTTTTTCCCCAAGTGGCCTTCAGATCTGACTCTGTTACCAGACAATATAGTACCAGGACTACAGACGCCCTACTCTACCTTTACTCTGAGTACCTACCTCTAGCCTTATCCCCAAAACAAATGGTCTCATCCTCCATTTTTTGCACAAGTACCTATGATAGGAAGAATATAAATGGGGTTAACGGTCTCATAGTGCTCCAGCTACTGGTAAAACACCTCTGTTTTCTGGCATATTTCACACCACCAGGAATATATGGCATTACTGCCATCAGTGCTTATAGGAATGTTAAATTTTCAAGTAAACACTGCTGATAGTGTACTTTTTAACTCAAAGTCAATTAAGTGTTTTAGAATACTGCTTTCAAAAATTGCACTAATTGCTCAGAATGAAATTTAATCTTGCCTGTAACTGTGACTCAGATACGCAAGATTCACTGGCAAAAATTGAAGAAGTTGGAATTTTTTCAATAAAGCTTTTTTCCATGAGAAAATTTCAGGTTGCTCAGCCTGAACCCTATAAGGAAATATATCTGCTTCAACAAAACTCAGCTCCAGAATGTTTTATCTAATTTTTTTTTTTTTGGTTGACCCTTCTGCCAGTTTTTGGTCTTTGCATTTTGATTCAGAATAACATGCTAAATACTGAAGCCATGTCATTTTTTATGAGATAAAAATCACAAAATCAAGAAATGACAAGGGTTGGAAGGGACCTCCGAACATCATCTAGTCTAACCCCAAAATACTTGCTTTCTAGCTAGCTTTGATTAAACCTATACCTTAAGGCAATCTTTGAAACTTAATAAATTCAATTTTACTGTGAGAAAGGGAGCAGAAACATAAGATGTACTGCAAAATAGATGTGCTTGTTTTAACTACAGAGTCTTTATTATGATTATTTTGTTTATTTTAGTACATATAAAAACATTAAATAAGATGCAGCATGTGATTAGTGATAATTAGCTGAACATAGCATTAGAATAAACTGCTTCTTACTGCAGATTTTACCTTCTTTTTCTTGCTATTTTGTTTTTCCATTTCAAAGCCACTTCCATTTAAATCACATTAACACATGTTAATGTTTATAACTTTTATTTTTACTGATTCAGGTCCTGTTCTGAGTGTTTAGCATTAACAGCCCAACTCTATCTTATTTCATTCTGCTTCAATGACTTTGTAAGTCTTCTGTCACAGGCCTTTATGTTTTTATTGGTGCTTCTCTCATCAGGATTTATTTTCATGCAGAATTAATTAGAAAAGAAAATCGCATGCTCCTGCTTCATTAGGAATATTACTATTTTTAAAAATGATAATTCAGAACACTAGTGGAAATATTATTCCTGATTTAAGTAAAGTTATCAAGATGTAATTATTGTCACATAGATTGAATGTATGTTCATTCACTTGTATAGCCAAATTGTACCCTCTCCAGCACCTGTTAATAATTCAGAATCTCTGCTACAGTTAAATACCTGAAATAAACAACAGGACAGCCACAATCACCAGAATTAACAAAAATAATGTGAAAGATTATTCTGGTCTTTAAACTGAGGTGCATGAAATCTAAACCATAGGAATTACATGGTAAATTTAAAATAGAAAGCATGGAAAATTAGAATATGGGCTTTCTTACTAGCAGAGAAATACATGTTATTAGCTTTTCAAATTTTCATTTCTTTGTATTCTCTACACTGTGAACACACAACCTCTTTTGATGATTTGCACTTTTCTTTTAATGACGTCTTGCCATTGATCTGTGTAACCTAATATGTCATATGTACTGTCTCCAGGGAGTCATTCACGTATCATGAATTGTAAGTGTATTTCCTTGATACGTATTTCATAAAGCTATGGAAAATCTCGAATTCCAAATGTCTGCAAAAGGAGGAATTGGAGGAAATTTTAGTTCATCTGGCTTCTTAAACCACCAGGCAAATCTAGAATGGAATATCAACATAGTAAGTAACCTTTGCATATCAAAAATTATGCAGTTTCAATCAAACTTAAAACAGTACTTCATATGCTTTTTCACCCAAAGCAAACCATGTCTGTAATATAATTAGTTTTCCTTAGTTATTTAATTTGTAAAGCAGAAGAAGAAAAGGAAAACCTCGAGAACTGTCTGGAAGATTCCAGTTTTTGTAAGGATGGTATTATAACCACAAGTGCCTAGTTATAAAAATGAAGTAAGAATTGCTGGTATTTTTAATTATGATGTGTTATCCCAAACTTGCTTTAATTGGCACCGAACAGCACAAGATAATCTGCTGTAACTTGTTTAGTGGAACGGGGACAGATCTACTCCCTGAAATACGGTATTTGGAACTGGAAATGATTCCTTCTCTTCAGTCACAAGGAGCCTTATACAAGCTTTATATGGCAGCTAATCCAACAGAGATCAATGTCAAGTGTACTTCAAATTTTGGCTTTCTTGTGGCTAACTTCCCTTCTTCAATTGTTTTGAGCACTGAAACAATTAAACCTTTAACTCTGTTAGAATCAATCTTGTTTTCCTTTTAGGCTTGCCTAGCAGTTAAAAAGATTAATTTAGACACAGTGACGGTACAAAGAACTGTATGAGTTTTTTCAGTTTCCACAGGTACACAAAATCTGGTTCATGACACAAGATACACTTACATTATGAGGTACCATGCATTGCAAGAGAAATTATTCCTGTTGCGTTAAGCATTTTGCTCAAATTTACATGAAAATTTGAAATCACAATTTAAGCTACAGCATAATGCTACTAATATGCTGTCACATATATCCTGCACAGGCACAGGACAATGGGATTTTCCTGGCTTCTCAGTAGTTTTATCAAGGATGTATTTTTCATAGGCAGACATAAAAAGTTTTGCAGGAGAGGTATTAGTGCACAGTGTTAATACACTGCTGTAATTTATTTTGTTCTTTCATGGCATAGAAACTGCACAGAGACAGGACTTTCTTGATACATGGGGGGCTATCATCACACTTCTGCACTGGAGTGGAGAAGACTGCATCATAATTGCTTTAAAAGCAAATATTGATCTTTGAAAAGTCTTTTCAGATTTCATTATAGAAAATTGGTTTTATTTTAAAAATAGGAACAGCACGAGAGCTAGAGGATGACAGCATAAGCAAGAGCTTCATTACCATCAAGATTACATTAAGTGAATCCATAATGTCTCAGGATCCTCTTGTATGTTACATTTATGCCCCAGCATGCCCTTGAGTCTCCTGGTTTTAGATAAGAACATCATGGTAAAATACATACCTTCCTCTAGTGCAAAAATGCCAAGTGTCAGCCCACAAATGAAAAGATACCCTGGTATCTGCTCTTTAGACTAATAGAAATACTAGTGTCAAAGAAAATGAAGACTAAAAGGTTAAAAGACTGATTTGCATTTTTGTTAAAACAAAGACTACACTAGAACAAAAATTAATGTAATATGCTTAACACATAGAAACCATAGTTATGGTTTGGCCAGAAGGCACTTAGCACTGTTTTGACATGTAAAAAAGGATTACAAAACCAATTATAAAAAAAAAACAACTGAGGAATCATGTTATTTAGGCACTGGTAAAGTCACAACTTGTTGGTGTGTAGCCTGAAAAGCACGAAGGCTGTTGTACAGTTCCAGACCAAGAAAAACAACCATTTATCAAAAAAAAAAAAAAAAAAAAAAAAAGAGAGAGAAAAAGAAAGAAAGTGCACAATATCTCAGAATCTTTTTTCTATTCTAAAAATGGATTCACTCAATTCCATAATATCAGCTACCACCACTGCAAAGCAGAAAATGCGTACAAGTGGTCTAGGCCTTGGAGCTCATGGAACTGATGAAAAGCTTTATTTTTTATCCTGATTGCGCATAACCTATGTGGAATTGCTGGTTAAATTCCTTCAGAACTGGTCCTTAACGTGTAAATTTCTGCTACTTCAACATTGATTAAAGACACAGAAGAGATCGTCTGAAAGCCTTAGGAACAATTCACACAAATGAAAAAGCAAATATTTATTATTCAGCGTGATAGCCTAGTGCTTACTTAATCTACAGCTTGTGTTTCAAGAAGATTGTTAAGTCTGACCAAAATTCTGTAAAAATAAGACCTAAGGATTTGCAAGCACTTTGCAGTAAAAATATACTTTCATTTCCATTCAGCTACTCTCTGACACTGTCTCTGAGCTTTGAGGGACAAAATTAAAAGATAATGACCTGTATGGAGCATCACGGAATGGACCAATGGAAAAGTTATTTTTTTTGCTAAACAATGCATCAGTACATTTTTTTAGCTCCCAGACTCCTTCTGTATATTTATCCATTTGAAATCTTCTCATTTTCCTGATGTTATAACTGCATTGTTACAACAGTAACAATTTCAAATGAACAATTGAAGACATTCTGATTTAGTAAATATATCCTCATATGTTTTGTATTCTTAACACGTACTAAGTCAAATGAAATTTTGTTCAGTCATTTTTATTACACAAGGTAATTACAGAGGGGTAATCTGGAAAACTAATTTGATGTTTGTGGTATTCTCTACCAGAAAGCTGAAGCAGGAAATGGTTTTGTCATAGATATAAAAAGCACAATTCAGTAAAAGATACTGAGCTTTTACAAGTTTATAGCTGATCTTCTCCCAAGCGTCAAACCTGAACTTCACTATCTTTTTTAAACTGTATTAACATTTGCTTGGGTGGTTTTGGTGAAGGAGTTGTCACATAGTAGTTACAGTCCATCCCTGTCACCCTTTCTTTGGACCAGCAGCACCACTGAGGCAGGGAAAGCAACTTCATTTATTTGAGAGTTGCCTTAAACATGGTAACCCTTGGAGGAATGATAAAGGTTTCAAACCCTTCCATTGTACAGACGTCTTAGTGAAGGACTTTCAACTCAGGCAGAAACCATACTGATTTCCATTTCCGTTTCTTATCCAGGAGACACTAAACCTCGTCTAGTTTGATTAAAAGCTGGTCTTTGGGGCAGAAGAAAAGCTGAAAGAATGTGAAAGTTAGTAGTATCCCCATGGGTTTTAATGAGAGCAAAATGGAGCAGATTCCACAGAAGAGGATAAAGACCCTCCTGAATCCAGTGCTACCACAGTTGTATGGAATGGCTCTAAGATACAAGCAACCTTTTGTCAAAGGTTTGCTCCTGTCAGGCAGAGAGAGGATTTGCACTATGATCATCCCATGCCGGGTGATTGCCTCAGGCATAACTTACTAAGGTGGGACTGAAGGAAGAGAGGGTAGTGTTTTCTCTATTTCATGTGAGGCCAGGAGCTCTGAGCAGGCCTGCTCAGCTGAATGCCCAGTAGTGTATAGACGAGGAAAAGCCTACCAGAATTAGCTGTGATGGGTGGATATTAGGTGTGAGATAAATATGGCATAAGACAGTGCTATAAAACCTTAAGACATTGGGTAGTAAAAAGCTGAAGACATTTGGGCCCTTTTTGGTGTTGGGGACGAAAGAAATGCCAAAGGGATTTGCATATTTCCAGGATTAGGAAAAAATTGTGAAGATCTAAATTCTATACAAAAGTACCCCAAATGCCTGTTCATTATTTTAGAGGACCAGGACATGAGAACCACAGTGCTATTTTCCCTTTGAAATCAGTGGCTCCATGCAAGGGTTTAATCTGAAACACCTGGTAACAGTTTTCAGGAAGAAGACCAAACATTGGGACAGCAGAATCCCTCATGTTCACATCTGATGTTTGAAGCCAACTGAATGGTCCATGGAACAGGAGCAAAACATTGGTAAGCCTTTTGAAAAGCCTTTCACAATAAGACAAAAGAGATGGAGTCCAATAAACTGCTGTGTTTGGAGAATGTCAAATAGAGGCCATTCAAATAAGGAAAGAGAATAGGTGGGGTTTAGAGGATTTTTTTTTTCTTTTGCAGATAAAGACAAACTTGCTACAGAAGTCCAGACCAAAATAAGTCTATGTAATTCAGTAAATAATAAACATGCAGTTGAAGATAACCTAGTCTGAAATGAGATGGAGGGATGTTATAGCAGGTACAAAATAACTGCTGCTTTACTTTCTGAGGCATCTGGAAAGGTCTTTTCAGATTAAGTAAATTCACCTGCACTGTGAGTAACTGACTGCATTATTAAAGCAGCTTCCCAATTAATATGAACAAGCAAGAAATAGTGAACTCATTTCAGAAATGCTTCCCAAGCCATTCTCTTTGTTCTTCACTCATGAATTTAGAGTACTGTGAACAAAGCATTGACATTATCATTGATTTACCATTGAAACATATATTATCTACTGCTAAGTGCTGACACTGAAAAATCCACTTACATGAAACCTATCTGCTATCAGAAAGAGCTACTAAATGGAAAGGAATTTGGAAAAATTTGTCTCAGGTGTTTTCAGTTTTAAGATAGTGACTTTAAAATAACTGTCTGCTTTTAGAGTAACTGTAAAAAAGATTTGTGTGTCTAAATTCTTCCAAAAAAAGTGGATTTTCCAAACATGTATCAATAATTTTCTGTCTTGCAACAACAATAACAGAACTTAAAACAGTGCTACATTTAGAGACATGAATAGAAGCTAAATGTTTTGAGGATGCGAAGGCTCAGTTGTGCAGTTTAATCCACAATATAGGATATCCCTAATTTCCCCTCCTACTTTGTGTCCAACAGTGGTTTAAGGAGAAAAGGAAATGGCCTGTCTTGATTGCAAAGATATTTAAAGATAGAATATCCATCATAGCCTTGGTAGATTTTTAAATGGCACGTTTTGACTTTTAAAACCTTTTAATCTTGTTAAACATTTGTCTGATAACAACATCCATACCATAACATTTTGGGTCCTCAGGCTGAGCAAATCAGCCCTTAACCGCCTACAAGAAATAAGGAGATAGAGTTCCCTGAATTGGTCACTACACTGATGCAACTGCCTGAAAGGTCTCATACTGAAGGGAGGAACAAATTCTATGTGTGATTAGCTTATCTGATTCACAGAAAACACTGTAAAGCTTGTGAAATTAAATTATCAACAGCAATATTAGAAATATCTCATCATCGACATTCTTCAAAAGCTGGGCCTCAATGGATTCAGAGTACAATAATCTAGCGTATTCAGTACAAAACTAGAGCCCACAGAGGAGCTGGGAGCTTAAGCATGGGCCCTACTGGGAAGCCCAGATGACAGGTGCTGCTATCTGAACCTTGTACTGTACACTGAGACACAAATATGACTCTAAATTTTGGGCAGAAGTAAAGACAGGAGGGCCAGCACATGTGAGTCTATTTGGACAAAGAGTCCCTTGATGCAAGGAGGTACCCCAAGAATTGCCTGAACTCACCAGTAAACACAAAGTAATAGTTATTCAGCAAAGAAAGATGAGGCTTCTAACTACAAGATTGGAAGCTACAACTTACTACTTTGTCACTTTGGAAACACCAGCCTCATTTAGGTCTAGCAGCTAGATTGAAACATGTCCCAGGCATTACTCTGGAGATCTGACCTGTGCAGCAGCCTTTTGACTTCGACAAGATGCACCCAAAGTTAAACACCACCACCCCAGGGTGTAATTTCTGATTTCCCACAGCTTGTGGGTAGCATTCTGAATGCTGCCCTGAATAAGGAGATTTAGGATTCAAGCTCATGGGAGTTTGTGTTTCTGGGGGAAGAAACAATCTCTTCCTCTTTGATAAGGGAAATGAAGATTAACTGAAGCCTGTAAGAAGGCTGAAGAAAGCTTATGCTACCTTGTTAACTTATAGAAGCTCTATAACATCAGCTCTGGATCCAACTGAAAAAAACCCAAAACCAAAAGGTGTAGTCAAAACCTGTCCTGGTATTGATGGTTAGCTATATGCCCGAGTAAAAAAATGCGTTTATTAAAAAACGATCACACAAAAGCTGGGCTTGCATCCTATATTCATCCACAAAATCAAATATTCAGATCAATAAAAGAAACTCTCTGAATGTTATTATTTGTAAATTAATCCAGTTAAGAATTGACATAATTTAACTGTAAAGTAAATTATTACAGACTATGGTCTACCATCCGTTCCAGCATTAGAATTAGAATTTCAGGTAATTTTAAAAACATTGTCAGAGATTAAAGCCTATCAGTAAAAGCAAATAAAGTTAATGCTTTACAAATCAGACTCCTGCTTCAAGCAGTGCTCAAGAAACTGAATAAGAAGTCTTCATTAGTGCTGTATGCAGTTTCCAGGAGGGCTGTCTTTCTTGCCAGAAAATTTTAGTAAAATTTAGGACTGGGGAAGGTGAGGGGGAAGCGGGGAGGAGGAAATTATGCTGGCCAACTCACAAAGTGCAAACTATATGCTTCACCCAGACATTTCTGTGTTACAAAAAGGCACTGCTTGCAGGTATAAAAGCTCCTTTTCTTCTTTCAGGGAAAAATACAGAATGCTTAAATTTAGGTCCTGAGAAACTATAGGGAACACAGCTTAAACAGGACATGTTATCATCATCACAGGAATCTTTGAGATGCCGTGAGAAGGTGGTTCCCAAGCTGTTTTCTGTCAATGCTGTTTTGGATCCTTTTTCTTCCTTTCTGTTCCTACTTGGTCTCTACTTTTATTCTGTCCTAAGTACTTTCCTTCCTCCTCCTTTTTCCATTATAGGATAGAATGTGACCGCTCTCTTTTCCCAGGATGCTTTCCAGTGATTGCCATTGCCTTTTTTAGCCCCACAGGCAGCCTCCTCTTTAACCCATAGTCAAAACTGCCCTCTGTGTCCAGGTAACGTTTGTTTATCTAGTACACTGATGGTACCCTTGTTTTTACTGAATTGTCTCTAAAGTTTTAACTGATATGGGCTATCTCCCTAAATTTTTTATAAGGGAGGACAATTTTCTTCAAATTGGGTTTATCATCTTGCAATTTAATTTCTCAGTGCAAGAGGAAAAGCTAAATGTTTACAAATTTACAAGAAAAATTAAACCAGCTGTACTTGGTATCCCGAGTCATATATCTGATTTATTATTTGTATTACATTATCTGAAGCTGATTAACTCTGTATAACAATCATGTTACTGCAAGGACTGAAGATTGCCTTTAATTCTCAGAAACCCAAGCTCCTCTAAACAGATGTTAAACATTCATGGTTACTTTCAGAAACATGCTGATCATCGCTTCAAGCTTAGTCTGAAGGTGAGAAGGAAAACAGAAGCCATCAGTTACAAAGGCCAGATTTTTCGTGTGGTTATTTAGAAGAAAATAACCTCTCTAAATTGCAGCATAACTCTGGTGCAATAGAACTGTCTCCTACCAGAACCAGAATTTTTATTCTTTCTGAGATCATTCCAGCATAGTCAATAGGCTGGATTGCAGCATCCGTGGCAACTGCCACTATAAAGACTCAATTCTGCTAGTCAGAGCTACTTGGGCTTATTCAGCTGAAGCAGTTCTTTCACTGGTCATGCTTCCAGACATTTTGATTTTCAAAAGTATTTATTTTTAATAACATATAAAGAAAATACAGGAAATACCTGGTAAAGAGAGAACTGCAAAGGCAAGAACTAGTATCTGATATTGTTGCATCTCTTATTCTAGAATTTGAAGACCAGAGCAGGAGGGAAACACCAGCAGTGAATGAGATAAATGAACAAGAGACTGAACACAAGGTCTTTGGCTTGTTTTATAGGAGTAAGGAAAATCCCCAAATGAATAACTGCATACTCTGTGTCAGATCAGACAGGGATGGAATTTGATTTAACAACCCCACAGATGTGGGAAGACATCTAGTCTCTTCCTCTTGTCCCCAGCTGTAGCATATAGCATATAGTGTATAGCATATAGCAAGCATCTTTTGCTGTTTATAAAGGGGGGAAAGCAGATCAAGTGCATTAAAAGAGATTAGCTTACAGTCATAAAAAATGGCTAGACTTCTGGGATTTTGGGTCCCAGTCCTATGCTACAGCCCTCTGGAGAACTCAATCCCTAAAATCTTTGTAAGCTCTTTCCATCAAAAGCTGTCAGGGAGACAAGGGAAATGTGTTCAGACTGAGACTCAAGTGGGATTATGTACTGAGCGCATGTGTAGAGCTCCACTGTCGCCAAAGAAGTATTCACCCTGTAGCTCCAAACCAATCAGCTCTCCACCTCTACAAAGCACCTAAGTGCAATGATTGAGTCAGCAGGCCAGCTGCCAGTGACAGACAGGTAACAGTACCCATCCACCAAAGTCGTAACTGCTGTCCCTCTGCTGCTTTTGTGGAGAGCATCAGATCAGGAGAGAACAGCAGCTGTTTAAAACCGAACCTAAGCAGGACAGAGTTGATACTAGAATCATAGAATCATAGAATCATAGAATCGCTTTGGTTGGAAAAGACCTTTAAGATCATCGAGTCCAACCGTTAACCTAACCCTGCCATCCCACCACTAAACCATATCCCTAGAAGGTAGATGCCAGAAGTCTATAAAAAATTCAAACCCATGGTACAGTCTCCTTTGCTATGGCATGTAGCCCTTTGCTCCTTAGTTCAGATGTTGAGGAATAGCTTGGATTCAGAGGATCTGGTAAACAGAATGCCTAGATATTGTGGGATCATTTTATATCCATAGAAGCAGGGATGGAGGGAGGTGGGATGGAACAGTGATTGGATTCTATTTAATGAAAATATATTTGAAATGTCTATACTTTTGTGATTTTTTAAAAAGGGTACCTTTCAAGTGTCAGTGTCTTAAAGGCATGACTTGCAGAAAGGTTGCCAAGTTCACTGAAGTCTCAAATGATCAGGCCTCATGGGATTCGTAGTTGGATTTACCCCAAATGTATTTTAACAGGAGTTTCTACAACTCTGTAGAAATTTGATTACTTCATTAACATGCTCATAGAATTTTGACACAACAGAGTATTCATTATATCATCTTTACACCTCATTGTCACCAATAAATGAATGTTGACACATTGACATTTATGAGAGGCAGTCAAGTGCCTGAAAAATTTGTAGGTCTTCATGATGACCTGTAACAATTAGACTAAGGTAAACTCCAGAGAACACTACATTTATTATTATATTTTCATCTAGAATTTCCTTTGAAGAAGCAATGCACTGACAGTATCTTCTAGTGTCAGATGGTATTTCTTTTGCTTCTTGGTACAGAAATTGAAATAAAAGAATAAGTAAGATTAAACATAATTTTAATAATCATTAATCTAGAATTAATTCAACCTTTTGTTCAAATAATTTTTTAAATAAACTTATGTTCTCTATATTTGCACAGGAAAAAATGTATTTTCAATCCCTGAAAAACATAAAGCTATCTGATACTACATTGTTGGACTAATATAAATGACATGGACATACCATAGCTCCAGTTGTGCATTATTTGAGCAGTAGGGTTGCAGTGGCTCTAGGCAATTTTAATAACTTCATTGGGTTTTCATAGGGCTATTCACATAGTCACTCATGTGGAAAAGCAATATGAAATCTGACAGGCAAGAGCTGTTTATACTGGTCTACAATTATTTTAAGTCCATTGATTTCAGCAGAGTTGCTCCTGATTTAAACCAGTTTTGATTAGTGAAGAATCAGTCTTCATAAGTTTGCTGCAAGTGTACATATTTTCAACAAGTTCAATAAATCTCTGTTATTGCAGAAACACAAGAGAGTCACTGGAATCATATGAGTAAGCCAGATCTTGTTCCCAGTTATGGAGAAAATTGAAATGTACTACCTTAATTTTTTTAATTACTTCTTTGGATGAAGCAATCAAATTATATGAACCTGGCTTGATGTCTGTAATAAACAATTATTTCTAATTAAGTAGCTCAGTCTTGTTTTAAACATTTATTGGAAAACGCATCAAAAAGTTTAGGGTTTACTGAAAAAAAATTTTTCTGAAGCACTACTGCCAAACACAATGCCTTGTGATAAAATAAATATTTTTTAATCTGAAAAGTGACAGGAAGTCAATTCTTTAATGAAAGCTGGTACCTCTTGCCTCTCACCAAGATGACCTCTTCTTCCATTATGCAGCCTGAACTTGTGTAAATTTAGTTAAAAACCATGCACCTTCATCACATAGGTATGATTCACCCACACTGTAGTTTTTAAGTATCTCACTATTTTTAATGTAAGCGAGGAAATGGAAACTTTCCAAGGCTCAAATTCCAAGAATAACTATGAAGCAGATTGTGAAACTGTCTACATGGTTGTCAACATGTTTTGGCAAGTTCTCATAGGTTTGGGTTTCCTCTAAGCTTGTACACGCTATAAAACCCCTGCATACCACCAGTACAGCTAGGAAGACAACCAACCAGCAGCTCCTTCTGGAAGGGATTCCACCACTCCAATAGACATTGCCATTCAGCAACAGGATGTCATCACTTCCCAGTGTGCTTGGACTTGAACTGGATATCAGATAAGATAGATCTCTTCCACTTTGTTCTAGCACTACCCTGTCATCACCCTTTAAATGTGCTCCATCACCAGCACCGAGTCTGAAGCAGGCAGTCAGGCATCATCATGCT
This sequence comes from Nycticorax nycticorax, assembly GCA_023375905.1. Taxonomy (NCBI): domain Eukaryota; kingdom Metazoa; phylum Chordata; class Aves; order Pelecaniformes; family Ardeidae; genus Nycticorax; species Nycticorax nycticorax. The sequence continues at coordinate 1,900,953 of JAKFQP010000011.1, forward strand.
CCTGCTGACAGGCTTGTATGCTGCAGCCTTCCACCCCAGGCAAGGTGGCCTCTGCTTCTTGGTGAACCCTGAAAAATCCCACCTGCCAATATGAAAGAGGACACAAATTACTTGGGTAGTCTTCAAACTTTTTCAAAATCTGGTGATGAACAGGACCAGAGTTTTGGTGGGTCTGCCTCTGGACCTTTTGTGTAAGGAAAGTGTGAGCCAGAACAGAGCCTCTCTAGACAGCCAAGAGGCAGACCTACAAACCTGGTGAGCTAAGTGTTCTGTTATGGCAGCACAGTGACAGGTTGGGGCAGGGACTTGATAACCTCCTTATTCAAGAAGGCATTGAAGATTTTGTGCAACAGAATTGTGTTGCTATTTGATTGTAATGGCAGCCTTATGCATATGTGAGAGGCCACGCACATGAGCTGTTTCAGTCCATCTGCTGTCCATCTCCACCATGTTAGACAGCATCTGCTTTCTTATCTGGTAGGAAGGGACACTTTTGCCCCAAGTTTTGACATTCAAGCCAGAAGGCAATAACTATCACAAACCTTGTAATTTTTGGGTACTTTGCCAGTAGAAGATGAGGCTGCAGAAGGTGTACTGCCTTCTAGATGTTAAAAATTTTCTGAATATTGCAGAGAGATCACCAGACCATGGAGAAATTCATTCAGAGGGAGGATGATTGAGCAGAATTAATGCATTCAGTGGCAAATGCTCCAGAGTAATCACAAGCATTGGGAAGCACCATGTCACCAGGGCCTTTTGTTTAAAGAAAAACAGTGTTGAAAGAAGTAGCTGGAAATCCTAACATGGAAAGGAGCCTGCAAGGGATCTCCACAGCCTAACCAGGGGCAGCACCACCACACTGACTCTGGTACAGACATGTGCTCAAGGTACAGACATGAGGCTGTCATCGCAAGCTCCCTTGCTCTGACACTGAAGATACCTGTCTTGTCTTCCCAAAGGCCTGAATCAAAGAAAATTTGGAAAACAAAAGAGCTTTTCAAGTGTGTATCTGGCAAAGTAGGCAAAGGCCACAGCTGAGGCTGCAATGCTGTCCCTCAGGTATTTTGTTTTCATGTTTTTGGGTTTTGTCCTTTGTGGAATGGGAATGTGGCAACCCCCTGATAAAGTGTGATATATTTTATGACAATGGAGATTTTTAACAAGTTTTTGGGCAAATACTCAAAGTCTGAATACATACGCTGGAACTGGATGGCAAAAGGGAAGTGCTCTCATTTTAGTTTACAGCTGAAATACAGTCAGGTTATTGTTGCTTCAGGGAACTCTTTCTCAGACACCTGAAGAAACAAAAGGAGAACATATCTGTGGTTTTAACCTTTCTTATAATGTGCCAAAGATGCTTGAGGTTGATACAGCGTGAAAGGGCTCTGAAAAGCTGTCCGAGTATAAAAGTACCTGCTGTTGCTGAAAAGATCCTTCTCAGGCAAACCCCAGCTCTACATCAGTTACTTACCTTGTTATTTCAGCCTCTGCAGTGTTCCCCTTTGCTGTGAGCTAGACTTCTTCTGACAAGCTACTTTAATTAGAGACAGTGCTTTGCCCACCTATGTGGTCCTGCTACTGTCAAGAGCATAGATGTACCCTGAGGTATTCTTGGCCCCAGTGAGCAGGCGGGGGATTAACAGTCGGGAAACAGTTTCAGCTACCAGCTTAAACTAGTGCATATTCCTCTCAGAAATGGGACTGTCCTTCAGCCTCTCAGTGCAGCAAGCAATCCCTGGACTAATGCTTGCTTTCACAGCGTAATTTTGGCCTGCTTGTCTAGAAGGAGACCAATGCAGTCTGCCTGCACTTGGCAAAGGAAGATTTTTTTATATTTTACAGCAATCACCTACATTTGTGCTTTAGTAAGAGGATTTGACCCCTGCAATTATGTTCACTGGAAAAGCTTTTAATTCTGCCATTTCTGTCATCCCTTCCATTTGCTGACAGGGTGCAAGTGCCACACTCTGCAGCCTGCCCGTGTGCAGGTCACACCTCGTCCCACATGGTGTCTGACAAGACAGGGACTGCACTTCACCGTTATAATGTTGGAAGGTAAGGAAGGTGTCCTGGTTTCGGCTGGGATAGAGTTAATTTTCTTCATAGAAGCTGGCATAGTGCTGTATTTTGGATTTAGTACTAGAAGAATGTTGATAACACACTGATGTTTTTAGTTGTTGCCAAGTAGTGCTCAGACTACTCAAGGACTTTTTGAGCTTCTCCTGCTCGGCCAGGTGCATAAGCTGGGAGTACAGCACAGCTAGGACAGCTAACCCGAACTGACCAAAGAGCTATTCCATACCATGCAACGTCATGCTCGGGGGGAGTTGGTCAGTCGGTCCGTTGCGGGGAGTGATCGCAGCTCGGGAACTGATCGTGGCTTGGGGAGTGATCGCGGCTCAGGGACTGATCGCGGCTCGGGACGGGCTGGGCATCGGTCAGCGGGTGGTGAGCAATTGCTTTGTGCATCATTCGTTTTGTATATTCTGTATATTCTGTTATCATTCTCATTATTACTATTATTATTTTCTCTTATTAAACTGTCTTTATCTCAGCCCTCGGCTCTAACCTTTTATTTTCTTCCCGATTCTCTCCCCCATCCCACTGAGGGAGGGGGAGAGTGAGCGAGCGGCTGCGTGGTGCTTAGTTGCCAGCCGGGTTAAACCACGACAGAAGGAGAATACCAGGGGGCGAGGGCTGGAGGAAAGGGAAGGTACAGCCTGGCCTCAGGGTCAGATGGGGCATAGGGAATAAGGAGGCTTTGGGCCATTCTTCAAACTTGAAGAAAGTAACGAAGAATCTCAAGACCTGGAAAAGGCAGAGTAGGTAACAGTCTCAACCTTAGGAGAAGACGCAATGCTGCCTGAAGGTGACCTCACACTAGCAGGCATGCTGAGACTGCCCCCAGGGACATTCTGAATCCAAATGATCACAGGAAGCTCGGTTTCTCCAGCCATCACTCAGATATCAAGGCATCACGTTCTGCTTAGAAAAAAGGGGGGGGAGGGGCTTAAAATTGCCTCATTAAAAATGAAGTTTTGAAATAAGTTAGTTCCAAAATTGCAGCTACACAAAATCTTGCCAAGACCGGAACATTCTGGGAACTCTGGCAGTTATTCTGCAGATCTGTGCTACCAAATTCTCCATGGCAAAGACAACACTCAGTTTCCAGCTATAACATTAGGAGCCTGGAGCACTCAGCAGGTCAAGTTTCCACAGAAAGTATGGAAACCTGAGACCTGCAGGTGATACTAAGGCACAGATTAGAGGAAGATGTTTGATTAGACAGAGATTGCTCTTGTCTTCCTGGCTCCTATCTCACCATGGACCTGAGAAACTGGAAGATTCAAAACCTAGAAGCTAGGCCTGGAGCCCTGTAGTGGAAAAGAGAGAAGCCTTATGGCCTCTGCTGGGATTCAGATGCTTTGTGGTTTTAGGTCAGTGCCTCCACACAGACTACCCAAGGGCCAAGGACCCAAACCCTCTCACCATGCAAGGCAGCTGGCTTCCAGAAAGCCTTTAGAAGCCACTGGCCCTCAGGTGTGACATCTGTGTAGCACTGTACAGGGTAGAGCTGCACTGAAGCCATGGGCCTGGCAACCCAGCAGGCATTGCTCTGCAGCAGCTAACAGAACTGGGCAAAAACGCAAAAAGCAATTTGGAAACATCTTATATTAGTATTTCTAAAATCTTCTATTTGGCTCATAGAGAATGAAGATTTGGTTCCATTAATAAGCAAATATTAAAAAAAAAAAAAAAAAAAAAGATATATCATAAAGTTCTACAAACTTGAAACATAGGAGTTTCCAGCAGCTCTGCATTCAGTCCTGGAGTGACAAAATTATTTCATATGGCCAAAGGTGGGCTTCCCTCAGTTTATAGGTCAACATTCAGAAGTTCTATGTTCTAGTAATTACATGTCCATGCACTAAAGTGTCTGTATTTTATGCTTGGACCTCGCGGTCTCAAAACACCAGTTTAGGGAGAATTTAATGTAAAAGAAATTTGGTATTACAAAATGGAGAAAGTCACGTCTTTTTAGTGGAGAGTAGAATGAATAAAATGGACGTTGAATGCAGTAGTAGATTGTATTTTCATGGGAATGAAGTTCTGTTGCATAAAATAGTAAGTATTAACTACTGGATGACATTAAGATGCATTGATTTGGCATATAAACACAAAACAGAAAGAATTGTTTGTAGCTTATCCTGCTCATAGAATAGTAATTTAGCTTATTCCATGACAGATTACATTGACTGTTATCTCCAGTCTCAGAAAAGGGATTAAGGACTACATCGAGTCTGGGTAATAACTTTCACCGTGGTCCCTCTGACTTGATGCGGTGCCTGAAGCTGCAAGCAGCAGGTACTGCCTGTCAGTTGCCAGAGTTTAATCCAGCCTGATCCACCAAATAACTGCACTTTAGCCGTTGCACTTCTTCTGCCCCTTCAAGGACATCTCTCAATGTTCCACATTTAAAATGTGTTTTCTGCAGCAATCAAGTCTGTTATTAAGGCATCTTTAAGTTCCTGATTATGTGTATTAAATGTTTGTAAATCACAGGGATTGTAATCAGAAAAAGAATAAGAGTTTTGCTTTCTTCTTTTTTTAAATCAGGTAAGTAGCTTTATGTAATAGAAGTGGAGAGCTAAGGCAAGAGTAACGTTGATGGTTTTTTTTGAAATCGAGGTAATAGGTTTCTATTTATCTGTCACTCTTCCCTGTGGGCATCAGGGTCATACTGGCCAGTCAAGAAAATCTTTTTCGTATCCATTAAGTTTTCCTGTGTGGAATAGACTTTTGGAATGCTTTTTTTTCATAAAGTCATTTGAAGATACTTGCTAACAAGTCTGTTTAACTCTTATTTTATGTCTCCTTGTGCTGAAGCTGATCTGTTTCTGGCAGCCCTAAACCCATGTGCCTCTGTTGCTCTGGACTGCTCCTGGCATGGCCAGTTCTTCTGAAGCTGCATCCTAGCTCCACACCCAGAGAATCCTGCTAGGAATATGTGTGGGGATGCCAAATGTTTTGAAAATCAAAGTGCTGGGGTTTCACTGATGAAGAACCCTCAGTAAATGAGATTTGAGTAGTGAGGACCATTTTTCAGGTGAACTGTCAAGCCCAGAGCTACAAGTTTGAATCAGAGGGAATGGTAGGGAAGACTGACGGTACCCAGCAGAATGAGCATAAAACATCTTCCAGTTCACCATAGTCCATTTATGAAACAACCAATCTGCACCTAAGCCATTTAAATTACCTGAAAAGAAAACAAAAAATTTGTTGTTTGATTCTTACATTTTCATACCAAAATCTATGTATCATCATGGTTGATGAGACTCTGTGGGTTCTCATAATTTTTTTTTTAGGTTTCAATTTTAGGCTTCAAACTCAACTATCCCAGAATGAGTCTGTCAGAATAAGGGTTACGACATTCATTTGGTTTCCTTGGCTACATCTGTATGACTAAGTAAAACCACCCAGGGACCATTTTGTGGTCCTGAGGCCAAACAGTGTGGCTAGCTTGGGCTTGGACTGCTGCATGTTCTGTCCCTTGTGCCCTCCAAATGGCAGGGTCCAAACTGCAGGGTCTTGTGCTAGGACGTACCCCGGCACATACAGTTGCTCAGACTGGACTTAGGCAATGTCTGGGAGAACTGGCACTGCAGGAGCCTCTGGGATTTTGCTACGGGCATGTGACAGGCTGGTGCTCAAGCCCTTGCCCTGGTCCTGTTTTATTTAGTATTATTATGACATACCTACCTACCTACATATTTATCTGTGTACATATATGTATACATCTATCCACATTGTGTATTGAGTATATACTAGAGGTTTTATTCTACAGTACTTAATTAGTACAATCTACTGCATTGCGCCCCCCCCCCCCCCCCCCCCCCCCCCCCCCCCCCCCCGCCCCCTTCCACATGCAGCAGGGTTCCTGATTTCATTCAGCACATTTTAGTTCTGCATAGTGAGAGTGAAATGTCAGTTTCTGGGAAGTAGCAGAGCAGTATAAAAAATTCACACAGGAGAACTGAACATGTAAAGTACAGAAGAATACAGAGCTAAACCTGTTTAGAAGGTTTGTGAGATGTCCAGGTAGGAGGGTGGTCCTGATGACACCTTGAGGTCCTTCCGTGTCCCGTTTGCTCTGATCTACAGAGAAAGGGTAAGAAAAAATCAGTATCTGATCTTAATGTTACCGGTCACTGAGGTTCAGTCATAAGTCCCTCCAAAAATACTTACTGCTTTGAAAATAAGCTGTTGTCACCACTGGGGAACCATCACAGAAAAGTAATGTTTTATTCTCTTTGAAAATATGTCCTTTCTACTAAAGTGACAAACACCTTTTTCTTTGGGAGCACTGGCAAGTTTCATTTCCTAATTAAATGCAAAGGCTTTTCCTTCTGTCATTCTAGACAGTTAACAGAAATTTGCAGATTGCTGGCATTCCTTTATTTCAGAAATGACAGTAATACAACTATATCATCTTGGAGTTACTATTATTAATACTGAATCTTCCTACATAAGGGAAGTTTAAAAATTACTGCTATTTTTAGCTTCAGCACATACGACTGTAAGATGGATAGCTAAGCCTACAAAAGCTATATTAGGAATATTTTGAAACACACCTAAACTAAATGAATTTGATCTGATGAGCATATACTTATTCAGTCTTGAGAGACTGAGTCTAGGAATACAATCTGCTGCTCCTTGTGCCAGATCAGACTGGTGATCAAACTGATGAAGTAGAGCCAATTTTGCACACATCGCCAGTAAAACCAGAATCTATACTTAATAAAGTCTACTTACTTCTATTTGATTCAAACACACGTATTACTTATTGTCCTGGTTTCAGCTGGGACAGAGTTAATTTTCTTCACAGAAGCTAGCATAGTGCTGTGTTTTGGATTTAGTACTAGAAGAATGTTGATAACACACTGATGTTTTTAGTTGTTGCCAAGTAGTGCTTAGGCTACTCAAGGACTTTTTGAGCTTCTCCTGCTCGGCCAGGTGCATAACAAGCTGGGAGTACAGCACAGCTAGGACAGCTAACCCAAACTGACCAAAGAGCTATTCCATACCATGGAACGTCATGCTCGGGGGGGTTAGTTGGTCGGTCGTGGGCAGAGTGATCACAGCTCGGGCAGAGTGATCGCGGCTCGGGGGGAGCGATCGCTGCTCGGGACGGGCTGGGCATCGGTCGGTGGGTGGTGAGCAATTGCATTGTGCATCACTTGTTTTATAGTCTGTATATTCTCTTACCATTATTATTAGTATTACTACTGTTATTCTTCCCTCTTATTAAACCGTCTCTACCTCAACCCACGGGTCTTACTTTTTTTTCTTTTCTCCGATTCTCTCCCCTATCCCACTGGGGCGGAGTGAGCGAGCGGCTGTGTGGTGCTTAGTTGCCAGCTGGGTTAAACTACGACACTTATTTACTGTGCAAATAAGACAGTCTGGTCTTACTAATTTTAGCCCTGGAAAGCCCCTGCTGACATTCATAGGACATGGTATACGTTAGTTCTGCAGTGTGAAGCATGAGGGGTTTTTTTTCCTAGCATTAGGTAGAACCATGGAATAATAGAATCACTTATTTTGGAATGGACCTCATGAGGTCATCTTGTCCAATCCCCGACTCAAAGCAGGGATGGCTTCAAAGTCAGAGCCAGCTTCAAAGATAGAACTTGTTGTTCAGGGTCATATCCAGACAAGTTCTGAAAACCTCAAAGAATAATTAGTATTTGAAGAGTCAGGGAAGAGGAAGGAATCTTTTCACCCTTTTTTTGTTGCTGACCAATAGTCATACTGTACTTCCAGCTGCAAATCCTGTGATTTCCACCCTCTTATGCCCTTTTTACGACTTCTCCTTTCCCTACATCTGAAGCAGTAGGCTTTATATTAACGTCGGCTGTGTTATTTTGAGGTTTCTGTTTGGTAGTCATCATGTAGATTTGGCACAGAATACCCAGGAAAAGATTTTAAAAGATATTCTTTAAAAACTATACCTTCTCCATGGTAATCAAACATAGCGCTGGGAAAAAAGGCTAAGGGGATCTGTCCCCTTTTTGTATGAACTGTTTTAACCAGCATCCTTTGGCAAGTGCATTTTCAGCAAATTCAGCTTATTTACATTCTGATAGTAAACCCTAGTGCCTAACTGTGCCATTTTCAAAGGGACAAGAAACATGAGTTTAAAGGGAAATTGATTATAATTTCCTTAAAGGACTTTTTTTTTTTTTTAATATTCACACCATCTACTTGGCATAATTTGATTTTGGATATTGAGATAGAAAAATAGTATGCATATGTACTTGATGATCCAAGAATGAAATCAGAACTGACAGGACTGATTTAATAGTAAACTTAGAGTGACTGATTTCATCAGAGGCAAGAAAACCTGTTCAGTAAATTCAACTAACTTGGAGGCTGAATTTTTAACAAGGTCCCATCCACCATGTTTGTGATTAGATTTTTCAATGAAAATCTAAGTATTACATAGAAGATAGCCTCTCTGCTGTCTGGTACTTTTGCATGTATCTTGGATTTTCTGAATATTGCTGTTCTCTGTGCTCTTAATTACCCTGAGTAACAGAGATTTGAGTGAGACACATCTTTGCATTTTGGCAGTGCTATTTTACCTGTAGTTTTTTTCAGAAAAGTTTTGGGGTGGTTTTTTTTTTTTTTAATTGAAATCTTTCAAGATGGATTTTGAAGATTTTTCATACATCCTCAAGTTCTGGACATCTGGTAACTGTCAGCTGGAATGTTATTTCACACTCAGAATAGCTGTCTGCCTGATGTATGGTTGGAAAGCCAAGAGGAGTCTGCTAAGCATGCACAGGTCAGGTGCTTGGCCCATCTGTGTCTGCACCCTGCGTGCTATGTGCAGCATTTCTCAGCAGTAGGAGGGAACTCCTGTGGATGTGCTGCACATCAGCTGTGAACATAAATCCCAAATACACCTGGTTTCAGGAGATGAGCACTGGGCAGAATCTTCTGTTTAGAAGGCTTTACCGTTAACACAGCTGCATGTGTAAAACATTGCATTGAAAGAGATATGTATACACAAATGAGACAGAAAGCCAAGGCTGGAGGTTCCTATCTGTTTCAAACTGGCCCAGCAAAGGAAAGAACATAAAGCATTTTATCATGAAATGCTCAGGCATGAGGAGATGAGAATCATTGGACTGAGGGCTTTGTCACTCTGCATTCCAGATCAGTTTCCAGAAGCTGTTCTAACCATTACCCCTAAACCCTCATGGTAGGGCCTCCTTTGAGGTTTCTGTTGAATCTCCTCTCCTGTGCTCAAAAGAACAAAAGTAATTGGAATGTAGAGAGGAGCAGAGTGTGAATATTGTTATGTGTCCTGGCACTCAAAGGACTCACTTATGCATAGGAAGCAGGGTGCTGATACGTTTTTCAAGATTTTTTTAAACATCTGCTCAAATGACTATTTAATCTATGTGGAAAATATAGTCAGCTCTGAACTGTTTAATGCAAAGTATCTCCAACCAGGTATTACATCTGAATGAGCGTAATGCCACCTCCAGTGGTGTTCCTGAAGGAAAGAATGACATAGAGTTTGTTTGCAGAAAAGCAACTCCAGGAGAGGGTTGGGAGCTCCAGGTGCCAAACAGGAATGATGAGTAAGGTATCTAAGCCCTGAAGTAAGGCAGAGGCAAGGCTTGAGACAAAGGCTTGTTTCTTCTATTGACTACTGTCCTTGTACAAAGCTCTCACTCAGCCTATCAGTTCTCTCTTCCCACCCATTGTAGACCCTAACTGTGTAATTCAGACCGTGGATTTGTTATGGGAGCCACACCAAGTCTTAGTAGATATAAAGCATTGTAGGCCAAGCTGTACAGGAAAGACATCACAAACTCAAAAGCAGGAGGCAAGAAAGGCAGTGAGAAGAACTGGGTGGGGGAGGCCAGGCAGCAGATCACAATAATTTATGTGAAAACAGACATCTTGTTTGACAATTTAGTGTTCAAGATAAGGGGATGGAAGTATAGATATTGAAAACCTCTGCCTTGGACTTGCTGTAGTCTTTACAACTGTACAGTGTAAGTATAAAATTAAACCCTTATATTAAACACAAAGAAAATCCTACTACATACCATACAGAATTCAAACTTACAATATAATATACCCATTTTTCAACTACGTTAGTGGCTTTGCAGATGTCAGGCTTGGAAAAAGAGGTTTGAACAAGTTGAAAAGGTTGTGAGAAAAAGAGTGCATAAGGCACAGGAGGAAAAATTATGTATTACATACACACACACACATACAGAGTTTTTCTGTATCTTACAAGGACAGGAGTGGAGCTCTGCTTGAGCCAAAAGCAACATATTTATCCACAACATTTTTGTCAGCGGATATGATTAAAGCGGTACTCAAGAAATTCCACAGCCAATACCCAGAGTATGCTGATGGGATCTGCATCTAGCTGCCTGTCAGAGCAAGCATAAATGTGAAGGGAACCTCAAAACAGAGTTCCTTCACTCAGAAAAATAAAGCATCAAAGAATGCTTGCTCAGCAAGCAGTTTTCTTTGACAAGTTCTCCTAACCTTGCTGCAGTTATTGCACTGCCTGCACGGCTTTCTTTCACCATTTATGTATTAGTTATGTCAATTATCAGATGCAGCCAGGCCTTAAGAATGATGGGATTTCTTCTGAAGAGTGACTACAGACTGCAAAGTGGAAACACCACAACTAGTCTTAGAGGACAGGGCAGGAGAGAGAACTCAAGTTCATTTTAGCTAGAAAAAAAGATGTGCTATAACATGTGAGAGTATCTTTCCACGTTAGGTAAAATGAGATTTTAAAACAAGACATTCCATCAAAACCACAGAAATTCAAATCCTTCTATGTGGCTGTGGTATAGAATCATAGAATCGCTTTGGTTGGAAAAGACCTTTAAGATCATCGAGTCCAGCCTTTAACCTAACCCTGCCATCTCACCACTAAACCATGTCCCTAAGCACCTCATCTATCCTTCTTTTAAATACCTCCAGGGATGGGGACTCAACCACCTCCCTGGGCAGCCCATTCCAGAGTCTGACAACCCTTTCTGTGAAGAAGTTTTTCCTAATGTCTAGCCTAAACCTGCCCTGGTGCAGCTTCAGACCATTCCCCCTCGTCCTGTCGTCCATTACCAGGGAGAAGAGGCCGACCCCCACCTCACTACAGCCTCCTGTCAGGCAGTTGTCAGGCGATAAGGTCTCCCCTCAACCTCCTCTTCTCCAGGCTAAACAACCCCAGTTCCCTCAGCCGCTCCTCAGAAGACTTGTGCTCTAGACCCCTCACCAGTTTTGTGGCTCTCCTCTGGACAATGTATGTATCCAGTGCTTTTAACAGGTAGAAATGGATCTCCTTGTAGTACTGTATGTACAACATCTATGTGGCTGGAGAAGTTTGGGTTGGTTTTGTAACTATCTGGTACAAGTAAAGGTAAGCAGAGGAGGCTCATAGTCTGGCAGATGCAGACTGCTCAAAAGAAGACCTGAACTAATGCAAACTAGGAGTTAATTGGTTACTGTAAACTGACCATATGAGTCACCATACTTGCCATCTTTTTTGTTTACAAAAGCCATTCCAGTTCTGAAACTTTAAGGAAAAGAGGTGGGAATACAATCTAGACACTACAGCAAGATCAGGACAGGTGGCTCTTTTACAGCTTCTTTTTTTCTAGCTAGACTAAACACCCAAAGTTAAAGAAGTGGGTCAAATTAATTACAGTTCTCAGAGAAAACCATTACAGAAGAGCTTTCACGTGCCAGCTCCAAAGTACTTCTCTATTAGCCCCAACCATAGGGCATACTTTGGTGTCTTTGGGATACAGTGCCACATTCTTAAAGTTTTTCTAGCCAGGAGTGACAAATAGAAAAGAACAGAAATTTGCTGCTGAGAAGGAAGTATAGATGCTGACTGTGGGGCCCAAATAGACCCTGGCTTGTGAAGGGCACATTTACTCATTTCCATCATGCATTGGTCGTCTTTGGATCCCCTTGATGATTCTTGAGGTGGTGCTTAGGAAAATATTGACTACTGTTTATGATAGAAAAACAAGTCAGTGAATTCAAAAGTGGAAAGGCATTAAACTGGGGGGTGCTATTTAAACAAATAGAACTCTGATTTTGCTAAATTAAGCTGGAAGTGTTTGAAGAAGAGGATTTTTATAAATACTACTTGTGCTTCCACTCTCTGGAATTGCAGAAATTCCGTGAGGTAAGACAGACTCCAATGGATAAATTTGAATGAAAGGCTTCAATAACTGAATATTTGCATTTCCCACATTCAAATGCATTTAGATTTGAATGCTGCTAAATAGAATAGAGAAGATTAAGAGGAAGACCAAAGTGCCTCACCTTCCACCAGCACTTTGAGTATTAACAAGGTACACTTGCAGGGACAGCTAAGCCAGTGGAGAATAATCTAAGCGAAGAAATCCTTACATGACAATTTTATTTCCAAAAACATATTGGTTATAATATTACAAACCAGGAAAGGATTTGAGTGCCAATTAAACATGCCGCACATTTTGAAATGAGAGATAGTAACACTTAAACATTAGCCATAAGATTAAGAGCTTTTGAGCAGAGCTGTTTCAAACAGATTGGAAAAAAAAAAAAAAAAGTGTATATAGCTTTAAGGCTGAGGCATCATTAGTCAGCTAAAAGGAAATGTGCATGGACAAACCCTAACTTGTAGCAGTCTAAAAAGGAAGTGCTGACCCAAGTTTAACTATAGTGATGTGAATAATACTACACTAATGTACCATTACCATATGTATTATAATTCTGCAGCCACAGATTTTCTTGAAGAAAACAGCTGCAGTGCTGAAGTTTTAATCGTCTCAAAATTACAAGGTAGAAAAAATTACCCAGGCCTCAGAATCTGAGTATCACGAAAGGAATGGTTATGAAGAGTGTCATTACAATAACTATTTGCACTTTCTTTTTGCTAAAAAGATTTTTAATCCTCAAGTTTTGTTTTCACATCTTCTTGTAATAGGACATTGCTATATGTTTTCAAGTGTCCACTTATTCTTTTCAAAACAATAGCAAATTTTCTAAGGTCTGTGATAAAGAGAAGGGTTAGGGGAGGTAGAGTTGCCAGTTCAATTAATGACAGATCTCCTGCTCAGAAGGTGGTCAAAATACCTGGCCTCTACATGAACTATCAGAATAAAAAGAAAAAAAGAAAATGCTGATTAATCTTCTCATATGCTTAGGGGCAGGTGCAGTCAGTAATGTATCCCAGGGTCATCTAATTGTCAGGGGGGTGTTGTGGAAACATGTTATGGCTTCCTTCTGACTTGGATACCCAGGTTTCTTCTGAGGAAATCAAAGCCCCGAAGGATTCCTGGCTCTCATTTCATTGTGGTCCAGATGTGAGACGGTACATGCTTGGGTCGAGAAGCCTGGACATGCATTCAGGTCCACTAGGTTAGATGTAGCCATAATGATGAGACTCTGTCTGGGACCTGTAAAGTTTCAACTATCAAAGGTATCAGCCACTTGATGTGGGTGTCATCTTTCTGCACATGCAGTGCTAAAGTACCTCTAGTGATTAGGGACGTCATGTGACAGACCTGTCCGGTCAACATGGTGGAGAAGACCCGCAGAAGAGGAGAAAACTTTCAGCACCGTATATCTGGTATTCTTGTCACATCATGGGATTCTGTAAAGAAAATGTAACTAAAATATGTTTTCTTTATCTTCCATTTTTTGAGCCACCAGGATCACTTGAGTCGGGTTCCCAGATTTCCACAATACTTGTGTTCTCATAAAGTCATTCTTCCCTAAGACACAGGTTGTTTAAAAAAAAAAAGAAAGAAAAAAAATAAAATCTGGAAGGATCCCACTATGAGCCTCAAAGCAGACTGCAGGACTTTCTTGACCCATGGAAGACAGTGAAAACTTTATATGGACTGCAGTCTTTCCTTGTACTAGAACTGAATGAACAGGTTTTAACTACCATGTAGTAAATTGGAGGATCATAGTGTGCATACAAATCACTTATATGCATGAGTTTAATAAGAAGAAAACAAAAGTCACTTTATGTAAAGAGGCTCACTGATAAAAATGGACTTCTCTACATTAATTTAAGTTAAACCTGTATTCTTCCACTATTTTTAAGCAATCTCCACAATGGGGAACTTTAACAACAGTATTTAAATCTGGTGATAGTAATATAGTGCTTTCCCTCTATTCAGATTTGAGTGCTTTGTTTTTAGTGTATACAACTATATTTGCTTGTATATTTGGAATATTATATAGCAAAGCCTCATAGCACATGTGTCCACACAAGACAGGGCAGTAAGTACTGTTATTTGCATTTTGTAGGTGGGGTATTTGAAGTGGGGATAACACTTCTCAGAGAGCTGGGATTATTGGAAATGAGGTTTTCATGAATCCCAATTTCATGTAATCATTCTGGCTCCAAGAGAAAGCAGTATAAATACAGTACCAAAGACTCTTAATCTCACATGAGGTAAGTTGCTGTGCAAACTTTCTAGTGTCAGGAACCCTGATTTCTGGAAACACATCTCAGGATTCTTGGTGCATCACTAACCTTTCAGGGGTTGCATTATGTTGTCAGAAAAATTGTCTGCCCTTTGTAGCCTCTGTGATGACCGTGTTTATAGCAGTCTACAGAGGCAAAAAGCAAAAGTGACTTAGTTCAGTCTTCTCTACACTTCTGATCATGAAGGGCTGTGCTGAGAGAGGGATCCAGAGATGCAGAGATTATGGGTCAGGACCAGAGGCATTTTCAGCCATCTAAAATTTTCCCTAGATAGCTACATGTTCCATGACTAGTTTGTTGTTAGCAAGGAAACCAGGTGTTAGCAAGTGGTATGACAATGAGGGTCTGTGAGATGATTTATGTTGTAATTAACTTTCAAGTAGTGGCCATTACTGAAGGCCCAGGATCTGAGCATCTGTTCAAGCCAGCCTGTTTCCTATCCCTACTTCTGCTTCTCTGCTTTTGTCTTCTCTCGTCCTTTCCTCCTCCCTTTTGTTGGAGTAGTCAAGTAGTCAGATGTGTGTCCAAGCCCATCCATTCCTCATAGTCACCCCTCTCCCAGTCAGACACCCAATTCTCTTCTCAACTTATGTCGATTAGGAGTAATTCTGAAGTTAGTAGAGTTAAATTAATAAAACCTTGGTGTAAGTGAAAAGAATAAACCTCTGTAAAGCTTTCAGTGACCATTGATCAATACAGCTCATCTGTTTCATGCTGCTCCACTTACGCAAGCACTCATAAACCCAGTTTAAATTACAAGTTAGCTGGGTTTACAGATGACTTGTGCTGGGGAAAAAACCAAAAGAACACGAGTGGTTTTGTGCACCTCATGCATTAATTATTTGAGATTAATTAGTATTTATCTGACATAATCTGTCTTTTATTTTACACACAGATAAAAGTATAGGAGTTACATTTACAAGGTTTATAAGCAGTGCTATTTTCTCTGCTGTATCATTTCTATGGAGAAACCCCTTGTTGCTGGTGGTGCTGATGGTCTTCTCTTCTTTTAAATGCACCAAACTGATCTAGAGATAACCTCCCAAATGGGACGTTAATGACATGCTCATTATGAAATCACATCAGGTTTTCAAATGAACATAACCTATTTAAAATATCTCAACCAATAGGAAATCAAGACAAAAAGATGTCAAATAAACCATGAATAAAAATCAACTGTGATGATGAAGAGCCCCTGTCAGTGATAATGCTATTTTAAACATGTCAAATCAGTAGATTCCATTTTTAGTGGAATATTCTAAAAGTATATTCTGACCTTTATCTTTCAGTGCAAGCAGCAGGTCCTGGTGGTTACAGATGACAGCACTGAACACTTTACTACAGCTAAAGCTCATTACCTACTGATACACTATATGCACAGCATTGTGGTATTTATCCACCACCTCTTGTTTATTGTATCTGCTCTGTGAAATATAGCCTAATAATGACACCCTCTTTATTCAGGATGTGCACACTTAACTTGATTAATTTTTACAATATGTATCTCCTTCCTCAGCTCATTTAATCTTGTTTCATGTGAAACCCAGTGATTTTGTGAAAGTATGTTGCCAGTAACTCATTACTCAAATTCTAACATTCAGTAGGATTGAGACAGGACCCTGAAAACCTCATATGAGTAGGACATGCCCTCCTACTGACCCATGAACCCTGGCTGCTACCCAAGACAAACATACCCAACTAGTGAGTTCTGCCCAGAAAGAGGAGCTAATGGAGGCATTCAGAAACATCATCCCATAATAAGCCAGAAACGATTAGAGTAGACAACCTGGTTAAGGGTATGAGAAAGGTAAATTCTCTTTCTAGAGAATTTGCACTTTGCTGGGATTTCTGAAGTATAAAGCTGATGCTGCTACTTGAAGATAGACCCACTTCAGTTTTCATATTTTAGTCTTACAATTGGAGTTTTATAGACTGTATATTAATGGGATGAAACCCAAATCCAGTGGTATACGTAATTGTTTTGATAATCTGGTCAACTGAATTTTGGCAATACAGATTATTGGGGGTGATGTTTATACTATGAAATCCAAGTGAACAAAAGACCTTATAAGGCTCAAGTGAAGCTGCTCACCAGCCATGTTCTGCAACGGATGTTGGCTTTTGGAGTTTTTGCTTATTATTGAGAGGTCAATTGTATTCTCGTGGATTTATGAAAAAATAACTCGTGCAGCTATCTCCTTTGCTAAAAGGCTAGCCAATTTAATGGGAAGCAATAACACTAAACCTTGATTGTGAAAGATGAAGTGTTGGATGATCCAGATAGTAATAGTTTGTTATCAGTGCTGACAGAACTGGTATATCCTTCACTTGTCTCCCCTGCAAATACGGGTAAGGAATCCAAAGGGGAGCCAACAGGAGCTGGCTGCTGAGGTAGGAGCCAATTATCCATTTACACAGCCTGGGACTGGGCCAGGGTTAAGACTACCATGAGAACATGGGTGCTAATTAATGGTTCAAACTCTATCTGCTCTCATAGACTCCAAGCATGAATAAATATTTGCACAGCATGTTCTCATGAAGGCTGGAGGAATGAGTCCCCAGAAGTCTGCCGGTGGTCCCAGGTAGCAAAGCTTTTAATGACCAGGAGAAGCAGCTAAGGTCTGTCCAGCCACAAAATTGCTGTACTTCATTGTGATAGCATTGAGATCTGTTGCACATAGCTTCTGCTGCCTGGCCAGCCCATTTTTTCTGAGATCAGTCCTCCCACTTCCAATGCCTTTATAGGTTATTATAGGTAAGTCAGGTCTTATATTGTCGACTTAGCTATCATTCTTGCAGGTCTGGAGACAGGACATTGGGGCAAAGAAGATTGTTTCAAAAGAGGCTTGTGAAGTTTTCAGAACTCTCTGAAAGTTTCTCTGCACAAGTGTGTATTGCACAGAATAGATTTCTGAGGGGTATGCTCCTAGCACGTGCATCAGAGGTGATTGCCAGGGTAGTGTTTTTACCAGGAGGACAAGGTAATGTATTTAAACTAAAAGCTTTGTAATGAGAAAAAGAAGTCAGCTATTGAAAAAATCCATCAGCAAAACTGCTGACTTTACAGTGACTAATATACTATAATCAGACAATGAGCATGTAATGTCATGATATACAGACTCTGAAATTGTATGTGATCTGTTATGAGACTTAAGGTGGTATAATTCTTTACAGCCTTCTGAAATACACCACAAACTGGGAAAGTCACATTTAAACATTTTCTTTGAGGGATACTTGAAATTTCTTTGCCTTGAAATCTCTTCTCAATTTTTCTCTTCCTCATCCTGGAGGGAGAAAGTTCCCTCCTGCTCATAGCATAGGTAGAAGCAGACATATCTAGGTGGAGTGACTGGCTTGGAGTGTGCGGCCAAAAGACACCATCAGACACCATCAGACCTTCCAAAGAAGGAGCTGGTTGGACTATAGATGGACGTTGCGCTGGGTCATCTGGGGCAGCATCTAGTTGTAGCAATGTGAGTTACTCATGGTTCAGCTTCAGGTAAGATTAATACAGCTGTGAAGGTTATTTGGGGTAAGAGTTGTACCTCTCCTTATGACTGGGGAGAAGTAACTCATTTTCATAATATAGCACAGGGAGGCTGCACTCACCCAGCACCCAGGTATATTCTGTTTGTCTTGTAAGCATTAATGAATGGGTTTGACAGCTTTCTATGCAGGAGTGTGCTGCTGTTGGAATAATATGCTAACTCTTCAGTGGAAGCAGGACTTGCCCTTCATTTGTGTGCTAAAAAATGTGAAGGATCATGGCCATTAAAGCTTGACTGCAAGATCAGGGTCACCAAAGTGTCACATTTCAATTTGGGCTGCAGGTCACAGGGATATATAAGCTGATTGCTAACATTTAGTATATAAAACTGAAAGAATCTATACTGTTCAATAAGCTCCATATCCTGTGACTGGAAGCAATGATGGAAGAGATACTTAGATCTGGACAAGAAATACACATGCTCTGTGCCTCACAAACTACAGAAATTCCCAGTGCTTCATAACAGTTTAAAGACCTACAGTCAAACACCAAAAGCCAGAATCACAGTCATGTATCACAGGAAGCAATTGTAGGACTTGCTTTTGTTATAGGTCTCCACAATAGCAAAGAACTTGTAAAGATCACCTCTACCAGTGAGCAAAAGGGAAAGCAATTCTAGATTTCCCAACATGTCTCTAGGCAAAAAGTCTTTCTTACTCCACATCTGCTGCCAAGTGCAACCCTGGTGCATGAGGAAAACATGCAAATCAGAGTTTTGCAGCAGATAAACCCTTTCCCACAGTACCCTTGACTCTGCATATCAGCTGGGGAAAACCCGCATTCCTACAGTGTGACTGCTACACATAAATACAATGCCTACAGCAGTCCATGACTGGACCGTGACAGCAAAGTTCCAGGCTTCGTTTCTCAAGCCTAGGTTTCCAAATTTTATGGATAGAGCCTAGTTTGCTTCTTAAACCAGTTTTCTGCTAATGGGATTTTAGTGAAGTTACAGGTTCCAGTGAAGTTACTCCTAGTTAATTCTACCTAGTATATGGGTGGGAGAGCCCTCACATCTACAAGCTGTGTTCACATACAAGGAGATACCACAGAGAGGCCAAAATTATTCCCAGTAAATTAAAATAAGACCTTCTTTGGCTTTGAAGAGTTACAGCAACCAAGGAAGAGAGGAATAAGAGATAGAGGGCTTGTCTGTCTGCTGGAAAGATTGCTGGAATCTGAGCTGCTTGTGTGTTAATTTTCAGAGAAGCTCTAAGAAAAAATGCCTTGTGCAAAACCTAAAGTTTGAACTCTGGAAAATGTAGTGGGTCTGTTTCTTCAGTTTAAACTATTATTCCACTTTGTGTTCAGTCAGCCTTGCCATTTTGTTCTTGAATGAAATCTGCTTTCAATCTGAAAACAACAAACATCTCCATTTTACCTATGCTTCATAAATTGGTTGCCACTAAGCAATACTCCCTCCCCAGTATACAGCAACTATTATGGTCACTCAGGGGCTAGTCTGCCCATTATTTTGTCTAGTGTGATTTGTATCTTTATAGCATAGGTACCTTATCTAGCATGGTACTATCGATCTATCAATAATGCAGTTGAATGTGTTGTTGTAGCCTATTTAATAAACAACTAAACACCACCGCAGTCTGTGTATCAGCATTGCACACTGTATCCATACTGCTTTCTGCCATTAGCATTTATTCAATTTACCTAATGTGATGCTTCTGAAAGCTAGTGACTAAATATCATGGCTCGGGAGCTGTATTCTTTTAGGGCACTGTGTTGCAAAAAAATTGCTGGCATGGGAGGACTTTTCATAGGAAGAGGATCCTAATTAGTACCCATCTTGTTCCCAATATGATGAAAAGAGGTGACATGGAGGAAAATTAATGGCTTTTTTGGGTTTGTATTGTCTTGTGAGTGGGGATTTCAGTGATAAAGAAGTATGTTTGAGCCTACCTCGTATGCCTTACATTTACATCCTTTTCAAATTAGCATCCTCTGACTTTTTATACCAGTAAAAATCTGGAGCAGCTCCAGTGATTGCAGGGAAACCACTGGAACAATGAGAGTGGTGAGAGAATTCAAGAAAGCTTTGGGAATTTGTAGAGGATATGAGAAAGAGACCAGCCAAATCACCACATACATTTGGACAAGCCCCGTTCCAGCAGACTCTGTGAATACCATTCTTGCAGACTGTAAGAGTTTAATTAAAATGTAAGAAAAAGGAAGTAGCATGATCTTGACAATCCTAGAGTCTTTCAGAAATGCTGTTCTGACTAGCACAAGCAAGGAAACAGTTAAAACTTAGTATGCATGGCAGTTGATTAAAATGTCAAACAGCACATCCAGCTGCCTTTATGTCTTATTTCAATGGTTCAAAAGCATGGACATCCACTTCAATAAAAAGTATAATTCACTGTCTTTCTTATGCTTCCTAATCATGTCATGTTCATTACAGCAACAATCTGCAGTACATATAAACAATACATCTTGACTTAACCATGGAGCTTATATGTATTTTTATTGAGTAACACCCAGTAAAAAAAAATGATTCATCCACAAAATCATACCTTCTGTTTACATGGATTGAAAATATGCCCTGTCCTCACAACATTCCCAAGAATTGCTGCATCTACTTCTTTGGAGTGAGAATAAACAGATAGTGATGTTGAACAGCTGGATTCATAGAATGGTTGAGGTTGGAAGGGACCTCTGGATGTCATCTTGTCCAAACCCAGTTCCATCATTTAGGGTGGGATTCAGTTTGAGGCTGACACCTGCATTTCGGTATAAACATATTCCAGTAGATATGTAAGCTGTGTGTAAAAGCTCTCACGTAGTCGAAGGAGATATTAGGCTCAGTTCAGTTGAAAACACAAGTCTAGCTCATTTGAGATGTCATCACATAACTCACCTGGCCTCCAGCCACCCCTCTAAAAAATCAGAGGTTTTGGTCCTGTATCACCTCTGGGTCCTATATCACATCTGCCAAATGTCTTAATCCAAGGAGTTGTATTCATTGCGTACAGTACCTTTTTAGAATCTTCAGGGTATATTGCCTAGCCCCTGATTGCCTCTCTAGAAGTGTGCAAATCATAGAATCATAGAATAGGTTGGGTTGGAAGGGACATTTAAAGGTAATCTAGTCCAAACCCCCTGCAATGACCAGGAACATCTTCAATTCGATCAGGTTGCTCAGAGCCACATCCAACCTGACCTTGAATGGGATGGGGCGTCTACCACCTCTCTGGGCAACCTGTGCCAGTGTTTCACCACCCTCATCATAAAAACTGTCTTCCTTATATACAGTCTAAGTCTACCCTCTTTCTGTTTAAAACCATTATCCCTTGGCCTACTGCAACAGGCAGCAGGCCCTTCTAAAAAGTCTGCCCCTGCCTTTCTTATAAGCCCCCTTTAAGTACTGAAAGGCCGCAATCAGGTCTCCCCGCAGCCTTCTCTTCTCCAGGCTGAACAACCCCAACTCTCTCAGCTTGTCCTCATAGGAGAGGTGCTCCAGCCCTCGCATCATTTTTGTGGCCTCCTCTGGACCCGCTCCAACAGGTCCATGTCTCTCCTGTGCTGAGGGCCCCAGAGCTGGACGCAGGATTGCAGGTAGGGTCTGACCAGAGCAGAGTAGAGCAGCAGGATCACCTCCCTTGCCCTGCTGGCCACCTTGCTTTTGAGGCAGCCCAAGAGATGGTTGGATTTCTGGGCTGTGAGTGCACATTGTCAGCTGATGTCCAGCTTTTCCCCCACCATTACCCCCAAGTCCTTCTCCTCAGGGCTGCTCTCGATCCCTTCATCCCCCGGCCTGTATTGATACCAGGGGCTGCCCCAACCCAGGTGCAAGACACTTGGGTTTTCCATACATCTTCTGTTGTATCTCTGAGTCCCATGAAAAAGACTCAGATGCCCTCAGTAACTTCAAGTGGTTCTAGACACCTGTGTTTGTACAACCAAATTAGTATTTTATTAGAGTTGGTTTGCACTAGAATGCATGAGTTGTTCGTGGAAATAAAGATTAGGGGACACTATCTTTTCACGTCCCCAGTACAGCCAGGATTCTGTAGCTCATTATAGCTGTGGACCTTTTGGGGTTGGCATAGACTTTTTTGGTCTCTTGATTTTCTTGTCTCTTGTTTTTATTATCTCTTAATCTTTTTTCTCAGTTGTTGATCACAAAGACAGAGTTTCTCAAAGTGAGGTCATGAAACTGAAGTATGTTTTCAGATAAAAGATCCACTATATGCCCATGTACTGAATGTAGCCCGCAAGGTCATTTGTCCTCAGAGCCATATGGGCTGCCTTTGCGGACACAAGCAAGTCACCAGGGTGCCAAGCTGCCTTGCAGCAGTTCCCCTGCAGGAGCTTCCCTATTGTTTAACCACCTAATTTGAGTGAGTGGAGGGGGTGTAATCTTGTGTGTAGCATGGAGTCCCACAGACAAATATGTGTAGTGGGCAGTAACAACAGGGCTACTGAGATGTGGTAGTGTATCAGGGCAGAGGTTGGTACTTTGGATATAGTTGCTACATTCTTGAGAGTGTAGGTCTCTTGTGTATTTCATCCCTGCTAATCAGCAGTCAACACTGGGGCCATGAGCTCTTAATGAGCAATGGGACAAACAAGTCCAGGAATCATCTTTCTTACTCAATCTCCAATTACTTAAACATTAAGACTGTTTTTAATGGTATGGCACATGGTATGTCTACTTTAATTTCATTATGGCTTTGTATAAGCATTTGTGGGCAGAGTTTCCCAAACCCAATTTACTTTCAGTAAAAAAACCAGAAATGCAAGTGGGTAGATGGTCTTTTTTCAGTCCCCAGTGCAAACTGTTATAATTTGCTTAATATAGATTTCCAACTAAAACCTTTTTTCTGGAGAAGAACATCACATGTTTTTTTCTGAAATGGAAGCAACTAGAAAAGAAGTTATAGTATGAATAGTGAAAGTGGATGCTAACATTTACCTGTTTCTACCACAAACTTTTCCAGAGTTGCGTCATATTCAACTCATATGACATAGAAAAGTGAGCAGTCAAGTGATGAAGCTCACTGATGATAAAACTAGAGGAGACTGAAAAATCACAAGACACAGGACAGAGTGGCAAAATCAGTGTAGATAAAGGAAATTGATTTATAGGGTGAAAAGCATTTTTACTTACACATTTCAAATGATGGCTTTGGGTGTGTCCTTACATTTCACAGAATCACAGAATCGCAAGGGTTGGAAGGGACCTCAGGAGATCACCTAGTCCAACCCCCTGCTAAAGCAGGTTCTCCTAGAGCACGTTACACAGGACTTCATCCAGGCGGGCTTTGAATACCTCCAGAGAAGGACACTCCACAACCCCCCTGGGCAGCCTGTTCCAGTGCTCCGTCACCCTCACAGTAAAGAAGTTTTTCCTCATATTCAACTGAAACCTCTTACACTTCAGTTTGTACCCATTGCCCCTTGTCCTGTCGCTGGGCACCACTGCAAAGGGTCTGGCTCCATCCTCGTGACATCCACCCTTAAGATATTTGTATGTGTTGATGTGCTCCCCTCTCAGTCTTCTCTTCTTCAAGCTGAACAAGCCCAACTCTCTCAGCCTTTCCTCATAGGGGAGATGCTCCAGTCCCCTTATCATCCTTGTTGCTCTCCTCTGAACTCTCTCCAGGAGTTCCTCATCTTTCTTGAACTGGGGAGCCCAGAACTGGACACGCTACTCCAGGTGGAGTCTCACCAGGGCAGAGTAGAGGGGGAGGATTACCTCCCTCGACCTGCTGGCCACAATCCTCGTAATGCACCCCAGGATACCATTGGCCTTCTTGGCAACAAGGGCACCCTGCTGGCTCATGGTCAGCTTGTCGTCCACCAGGACTCCCAGGTCCCTCTCGGCAGAGCTGCTTCCCAGCAGGTCAGCCCCTAGCCTGTACTGGTGCATGGGGTTCGACCTCCCCAGGTGCAGCACTCGACACTTGCTCTTGTTGAATTTCATCACATTCCTCTCTGCCCAACTCTCCAGCCTGTCCAGGTCCCACTGAATGGCAGCGCAGCCTTGTGGTGTATCAGCCACTCCTCCCAGCTTTGTGTCATCAGCGAACTTGCTGATGGTACACTCTGTCCCCTTGTCCAGGTCATTGATGAACAAGTTGAACAAGATCGGGCAGAGTACTGAGCCCTGGGGAACTCCATTAACTACTGGCCTCCAACTGGACTCTGCCCCACCGATCAGAACCCTAAAAAGGGTTATGGTAACTTCAGGAAAACATCAGCTCAGTAGCTGGCAGTAGTCAAAGACCGAAAGAATTTTGGGAATTATTATGAAAAAGCATAGGAAAACAAACAGAAATCACCATGCTGGTGCGTAAGTTTGAGGTTCATCACTGCCTCAAGTAGTATGGGCACATATGGTAAAAATTCAGAGGACAAGGACAGTGAGAGGCACCAGACAGCTTCCATGCAAAAACCAATCCAGTAGGCTGAGATTCCTCATCCTGCAGTTGAGACTGTTTGGGGAGAAATGTGATTCATGTCCACAGACTAAGTGGAAAAAAAAATAGTGTAGAAAAATGAGGCTAAATTCAGCAAAGATAAATTAAATTGATGCACAGAGTGAAAAACATGCCTAGTCTCTGCCAAGGCAAGAAATAGGAGCCATCAAACAAAGCTGAATTTGAAACAAACACAAGGAGATGGTGCATCAGAGAATAGGTGGCAGATTGGTGGGCTCCTTGCTGTAGGATGTTGTGGAGGCCATAGTGAGGACGGAACAAGTACTTAGAAGAGACAGCTATTGAGGATTACTGAATAGAAAAATTAAAATTGGCTAAAAAAAAATCATTGTATTGAAAAACTGGGAGGCTGGAAAAATCTTAGGGGAAAATACCATTGTTGCCAGTCCCATGGGCATCCATTTAGGGGCAACTGTTCGAGACGGAAAACTGAGGAAGACAGACTCTTGATGTGAACCAGTGAAACCATATTTATAGTGTAGCTGTGAATTTTAATAGCCAAAAAAAACTTGCAAGGAGCTTTGATTAAGGGTCTGAAAAAGAAGAGGTGGCTAATCAGAAAGACTACTTTAGACAGTGGAATAGGTGGAAGATCATTCTGAAAAAAGACAGTTGTTCCCAATACTCATCACATGTACTTGAAGTTGTTAGAGTGGGAAGAGCACTCAAGTGAAAAAAACACACCACAGATAATTTTTAAAAAGTTCAGTGCTGTACCTCAATGACAGTCAGGGAAAAGTTATCTTCCTTTTTTCCTTAATTTTTGAGGGACTAAAAAGGTTTTGTTATTTCACCATTTCTAAGTTTTTGTGTGTATTTTGTTTATTGTAGTTTTAAAATATGCTAAACCATACAAAAATCTCTTTTTTTACTAAATTGAGCTTGACCTAAATCAGGAAGTATTGCATGGCTTAAGGAGAAATCTGGTCTCCTATGAACTCAAACTCACCCTTCAAAGCAAAATATCTTAGATAAGCCTTGATGCCTGCTTCACAAAAAGAAACCTCTGAGCCATCTCATCTTCCTTTACCAATTCTTTGTGCTGTAGACCCACTAAAAAATTAAATTTCCTGGAGGATCTGGGTGAGCTTTCATCTTGATATATGAAAGACCTTTTTTATAGGAAGAACAATCATTCATTGGAACAACCTCACTAGGGACATTGTAATCACTCCTAAACACAGGTACTTGATAAAAAGGTCCCATTCCCTGAGGACTTGTGAGTATAGCATGTGTTATACACATTCCAGAGAGCCAAAGATATTAACAGAATGGACAGTTTGTAGCCTACACAGAGACTTACTACTCTCAGTTATTTTAGTTTGACCAAAATGTAATTAGATCACAATATTATCATGAAAGGGATGATATACAGCTATTTACCCTCACTATTCTTATCACAACAGGGCACCATCTATGGCAAACATTATTTTTCCAGAGCTGCAGCGTAAATAATTCATCTTTAATCAAAAACCATGTCTGGTCAGGCTTTGTCATGGATGGAGTGAAAGGGAGGCAAAAATAATGTGGTTTCTTGGTGTAAAACAGTGCGTTAACAAAGTTCAGTGGTAACTGCGACAATAGTTTATGAGATTTGATGGCAAGGTACACTTTGTTATTTACTGCACAGAGGACAGGGTCAGACAAGACTGTCAGGGAGACCCTCCCATTGAGTCATGAGGTTCAGAAAAGATCCCCTTGCTTTCTAAACTCCCTCAGAGAGGAGTCTAGGTGTGGCTGGATCCAAACCTAGTCCCAGACTTGGTCAACGGTTTATGACTAAAGGATTATATATACACAATCCTTTATGTCACTTAGCTAAGATTTCCAAGTTAGCATGCTGTTAGTCACTTACCAAGAATCTGTCGTGGTAAGGAGTCTCTCAGCCTCGAGGAGTAACCTTGAGAGGCGTCCCTGCTCAAGGGGAGATCCTGGTGTGCAGCCTGCTGCCGTGCTCTTGGACTGCTCACTATTTATGGGGGTAAGATAATTGGCTCATAGTCATATTTGCATACTGACCACTGTGCTTAGGTGGGCACATTCCACAATAGCCCTTGGCTATTGTATTGTTGTCTGTCTCCCCCCACACCCAGTGGGTGCATCCTTCACGACCAGACACATCTATCACCACAGCCACAGGTGGTTATCACTTGAAAGAGGTCAAAGGAGGGGGAGTCAGAGACAAGGGGGGGAGCACACCACCACAGGCTTACATGGTAAAATGTCATGTCAAAATAGGGCTTACCGCACCTGCTAGTCTTCCACATGATTTCTATTATTTCTGTATGAAAATATCATGATAGAGAGCACCATGTTGAAATGGTTTCATGCAAGGCACAAAGGCAAATTCAGATATAAGGCTGAAATTCTCATTTAAAAATACATCCTTGTGTTGCATTCTAGGCAGAAACTTATTTGTTTATCGGTGTTTGCTTGCTATGTAACACTCCCACTGCTATCATTTAACCAGAAGTCAGTGGGAGTTGAATGTATCACACAGCAGAAGACAGAACTATGCTTGCCTTTATAACCCACAGATAGTCACTTGCAGGGCAATAATATTCTACCATATGTCTCAAGTGTAGTGGGGTGACTATGCACAAGCGTAGCTAATGTATTGGCATGGTATGCCTGCACAAAACAAAAGATCATACCAAAAGAGTAACTGCACATTATTCTAGATATAAGGAAGACATTTTTTTACCATGAGAGTGGTGAGACACTGGCACAGGTTGCCCAGGGAGGTTGTAGATCCCTGGAAACAGTCAAGGTCAGGTTGGACGGGGCTCTGGGCAATCTGATCTGGTTGAAGTATCCCTGGTCGTTGCAGTGGGGATGAACTAGGTGGCCTTTAAAGGTCTCTTCCAACACAAACCATTCTATAGGTCTATGATTCTACATTCATGTTACTGTAATGCACCTTGCAATAAAAAGCTAGAGTGAAGGAGTGTATTGTGGCATGATTTAAAGGCTGTGACTTGGTGGTGTGACAAACTGTGTGTCATATATAGTTGCAGGTAAATGCAATGGGGTCCCACCTATCCTGTCCTGAAATTAGTTAGCATTTTGTCATGGACAGATTTGACCAGGATGCCACTATTCTTCCAACTACAACCATCTACTGTCCAGCTTATACCTAGACACAGCCAGTTCATTCTCAGCTGTTTTTTGCCAACATTTTCTTTCAGTTGAAATATTTTCCCTATAGGCCCTTACTACCTTGGTGTATTTACATGTTTGCATTTAGCTTTGGCTTTACTAAACCAAGTAGGCCACTGTCTTCAGGAATATTTTTAACTGAGTGTAGCCTGCAGGCAAGTGTGCAAATTCCAGCAGTGAGTTAGCTCAGGTACAAGAAACAGCCAAACCAAAGCAGCTCAGAGCCTAACTCAGGATAATTTGCCTTACTTCACAGCAGTACTGTTTAGTCTTTATTGAGTTGTCACTCCTGTTTCCTCTGCTTTGACTAATAATTTCTATGTGACTTCATATTAGATGCTTACTAAAATTCAGAAGGAGATTGCTTTTCTGTGAAAAACCTTTCATTTTCTTATGAAACATCAATACTGACAGAGTCTACCTTTGATCAGCCCATATGTATTTTATGTTATTTTCCATATCTTTAGCCATTATTCTTCTCAATATGTCCTAATGCTTTGCATGCCTTTGAGATCAGGCTAATTGAATAATACTTATCTGGATTTCTTTGCCTTGTATTCTTCCTCTTCTAAAATACAGCTATTTTACTTGCCATTTTGTAATCAAACAATGTCACTCTCTGATCACTAGGGGGTTTTTAAACACTCTTTTCTGTGCCTGTGATTCAGGCATCAGCTTTTTTAAAATCCAAAGCTTTCAAATGCATTATCTTGTTTAAGTCTTGCTTCCCTCTCAGCTGTGCCGTACCTTATTTAGATTTACCATCCTACTTTGTCATCACAGGACTGCTGTATTTGTTGAAAACTGGTGCAAAATACATGTTTTGTCTTGGGACCATATCTGGACTGTTTTTAACTTGTATCCACACTCACCATAGCTACACTCTTCCTTTGTTCACCTTTCACTTATGAGGGCAACAAAACCTTTGCCACCTGTTTTAATTTCCTTTTCAAGAACAACATCAACTTCACATTTGACAGGTGTCACTTTGTCCCTGCATGTCTTGGTCTAAAAACATGACTTCATTTGTTGGTCAGTTGAGTTCTTCCTTCTTGGTTGTTGGTTACTCTGCTTTATATCTTGGGATGATTTTTCTTCCTTCTTCTCTTTCTAGTCTCTGGAAGCTGAATCCAGCATCCCAGATTTACAGAGACTTCATCACCAACATAAAGGACACAGGTTAGTTAGTATGACCAGCAAGAATGAACAGAGAAGTCAGGGAAGAAAAATACTCTGAAACTTTGAAAGCCAGGAAGCTGAAGTATTTGCTCCTAACAGAAGATCATAATGATAGAGTCCCCTTGTCTGGAAAACTGTCTGGTCTCAGAATGTTGTTCTCTGAATATAGATAATATATATTTTATTACTTCTTATAAAATGAGAAGACCGTGTTCTGTTAAATCATCTCTTATACTAATGACCTTTTCAAAAACGTATAATATTGCTAGTAGAAAATGTTCCTTCTGTGAGGGATAAACCTTTATTATCAGTAGGTGCAGCATATCTATCTACAAACAAAATGTTATTACCAATAATCTTGGTGGTTCCTCTATCATTGACTTCAGAGGAAAGGCTGTATTACTGTCATACAGATTTGTCAGCAGCAGCATACAAAAAGATATTTTCATGTATTTTATTCCAGAATTACTTTTAGTCTGTTAAATATTTTTCTGATTGTTGTTTATACCTGTTTATTTTGACAACAGTGACATATTTCTTTTAAAGACTTTCTGAGGAAAGTAAGTTTGTGGTGTCTTAGACATTTCTCATTAACTTTGGGCTATTTCTCTTTCAGTTTATTCTGATTATTTGTCATCTAAATCATCAGATGAGTTCACCCAGAAAAGTTAGTCCAGAAAAGACGATATAACCATCAACTGGTCAGATGAGTGCCTGTCAGCAGCAGAAAACTTCCCTTCACAGCTTACCACAGTACCCAGTCATGCTAAATTTAGAATGGATTCAGTGGAATTTTCATCTCCTTTAATCATTAGTGGGCATAGATAGCTCAGCTCATTTTTAGCATGATTGCAAATATCTCCTTAGGAGAAGCCAAAAGCCAGGATAATGCAATAAAGTGGTTACTGCAATTCAAGATTAAGGGTCTGAATGGAAAATTGTACAGGATCTGACTTACAGTCCTTTTCTCTACATACTGTTGCCAATCCCTTCATGTTAATAAGCATCAACTTTGCTTAACCTAATCTGGAAAATATGAAGGAAATTCCACTGTGAACTGGTACATGAATAAAACTGGAAGTGCAAACATCAGTGATGATTTTGTGCTTCAACCTGAAGGTTTTCAAAATACTTTTGCCCCACTTGAAAAAGTGATAGGTAACTGGATCGGAGATAAGGTGGCAGAAGCAGCCGTCAGCATGAAATTCAGCTCTAAAACATGTATTTGATGTGTGAAAGACAGATATGGTATATGAATTGAGCATCTAGGTTCTAGAAGATGTGCTGAGGAGGAGCCTTTAGGACATCAATATACCAGTGTCTAACAAAAGTAATGCTTTTAATAACCCTACATGCAATGTGAGATAGATTCTTTCTACAGCTGAGAAATGGCCCCAGAGAGTTACTTGCTAAGATAAATGTGATAAAAGATTAAGAAACATGTTCTGTGGAAATCATTATAAATGCTTCACTTATTAAAGAAATAGATAACATTCACTGTTTTATAACAAATTTGTGGCCAGCTCAGAGGCATTTGAATACAATGAGGATGGCTTCAGGGGGAAAAATGGATTACTGACCAGGGTTTCCTTTGTGTAATATGCATACTCACAAACAAATCTTTGCACGAATCTGTGGTATGAGGACAGAGCATGGAACTGCAGATAGAAAGCCTATCTGAAATAAAAAGAAAAAAAAACAGTAAGGAATTTTTTAGAGAACTTGCTTGAGCCATGATGTCACTTCATCACAGTGGGGCATTCATGCCCCAAGATAGGAGCATAGCAGGTAATTCACTCCGCATCTTCCCTACAGACTTCACCTGCATGACTGACTCTGGTGATCCTGGCTCAGGTGCAGGTGTCTGCACTGCCAGGTCATGCTGGTGTTCACGCTGTGTAGTGGAGGTGGGCAAGACAGCACAAATACTCGGGAGCGTGTGTATGGGCGTGCGCGTGCGTGTACAGTTAGGCGCAGCAAGTCATTGTCCTAGCACCATATGATCTTGTCACAAACAACTAATCATTTGGGAAAGTACTGCTGGAGAACATGACTGTTTATTCCAGATACATGAGTGATAATAGTCTGCCGGTAAAATATAGATACCATGAACTTTGTGCTTGTATTTGTTTCTCTGTTGTGGCTTCTGTTCTAAATTCTAATAGGCTTGGAGAGGACCTATTAGGACGTTGTTCCAAATCTCGTCATTAGCATTAATCTCATTTCAGTGAATAGTTGCAGGGCATGTGATGTAGCTGTGAGCTCTGCGTCCCCTGCTTGATAGCAGGGGATAAAATGATGACAGTGCCATGCAGAACAAAAGGCCAATATATCTATATTGCCACATTCAGGGAAGATTAATTCAAATAGTTCAGTAATCATTAGAGTAAAAATTACTTTTTGAGCTATATTTTCTACATAGATTTAGAATACTGACGCATAATTCATCTCGTGGGCATAGTTTATACTGCCTCAAGAACTAGTCATATCTCAGTGCCTTTCAGAATTAATATCATCACCAAATCACCAGGTTTGAAGGATTCTCTAAAATCTTGAGTCTGAGGAAAGACACAGTACACTAGATATAATCTTCAGCTCTGCCATTGAGATGAAGTTGATCCATCAGCCATTTAATCATGACAGGAAAATCCAAACAGCAGTGAGTCAGTCCCTGGAAAGTGGTTCCACAGACCAGCTCTCATGTTAGAAACCATTTCTTTTTTTTCCCAAATCAATATTGTTCTGGTTTTCATATGGCCTATATTACACCTTATTAGCATTTTCTATTTGGTTTTTGTGTCTTTTGTTGTCACTATGAGAATGTCAATGATAAAGACTGGGAGACATGACTAATGTCTTACACAGACATGTTTAAAGACTAACATTTTATTTCTCAGCTGCATATTTCATTAAACTACATCCTGAGTGATCCACTGTAAGTAACACTCACAGGCACAGTTTTCCTGTGAGTAGGTATTTTTTAATCATGCTTACAGAGCTTTCCCGCTGGGGATTCCATTTCCAGTTGTGACCACTCCCAGTTGGCAGCTCAGGTTCTGCAGATGAATTTTCACCTGACCGTCAACTCCATTCCCAGGGACTCCATTCCCAATCATTTAGTCTGGCAGCAGCTGCTTCTGTGCATGTGTTATTAGTCTGTTTCTGAATTCTCATTTGTAGTGCAAAAAGGTATTGGGTTTGTGTGGCAAGGTTTTGAAACTGGGGGGAGGTACAGTGGTGGCTTCTGTGAGAAGCTGCCAGAAGCTTCCCCCCATCTGACAGCGCCAACACCAGCCAGCTCCAAGATGGACCCACCACTGGCCAAGGCTGAGTCTATCAGCGACAGTGGTAGCACCTCTGTCATAACATATTTAAGAAGGGGGGAAAAAAAGTGTGGAATTGCAGCCAACAAGAGGAGTGAGGATATGTGAGAGGAGGAGCTCTGCAGACATCAGGGTCAGTGAAGAAGGAGGGGGAGCAGAGATTCCCCTTCAGCCCCTGGTGCAGCCCATGGTGGGGCAGGCTGTCCCCCTGCAGCCAATGGAGGCCCACGCTGGAGCAGATCTCCACCTGCAGCCCGGGGAAGACCCCACGCTGGAGCAGGGTGGTGCCTGAAGAAGGCTATGACCCCATGGGGACCCTGTGCCAGATCAGGTTCCTGGCAAGACTTGCAGACCCATGGGGAGAGGAGCCCAGGCTGGAGCAGGTTTGCTGGCAGAACTTGTGACCCTGCAGGGGACCCATGCTGGGGCAGTCTGTTCCCAAGAGACTGCACCCCATGGAAAGGACCCATGCTGGAGCAGTTCATGAAGAACTGCAGCCCATGGGAAGGACTCATGTTGGAGAAGTTCATGGAGGACTGTCTGCTGTGGGAGGGACCTGAGGCTGGAGCAGGGGCAGAGTGTGAGGAGTCGTCCCCCTGAGGAGGAAGGAGCGGCAGTGACAACGTGTGATGGACTGACCCCAGCCCCCATTCCCCATCCCCCTGCATGGCTGGGGGGAGGACGTAAAGAAAATCGGGAGTGAATTTAAGAAGTAAGGGGGGGGGGATGATGTTTTAAGATTCAGGCTTTATTTCTCATTATCTTACTCTGATTTGATTGGTCATAAATGAAACTGATTTCCCCAAGCTGGGTCTGTTTTGCCCGTGATGGTAATTGCTGAGTGATCTCTCCCTGTCCTTACCTCAACCCACAAACTTTTTGTTATATTTTTTCCCCACTGTCCACTTGAGGAGGGGGAGTGATAGAGTGGCTTTGGTGGGCACCTGCTGTCCAGCCAGGGTCAACCCACCACAAAGTTATCAGACCAAGTTTAGAAAAAGCTTTCCTATCTCTGTTCTTGTCATTCAAATTTCTTGCTTTTCATTCCAGTTGGTATATCAGTTTTCCCATTGCAGATATATCTCCAAAGATCTCAGAATCACAAATCCTCTCCTAAAATGCATTTTTGGCCTGCAGTTTTGTCTGTTTCTTATTTGCATTTGACACCAGAAAAATTCCTAAGAAAGTCTTTTATATTGATTTTGTCATCAGTTCTCATCATTATCCACAGTGACCCTGTTGGTATGGGCCACATTCTTCACTTTATAGTCATTTATTTTTATTACTTGCTTCTCTTTCCTGAAGTTTACTTCCGATGTCTACTTTTTGGCTGCTTAACCTCACTTAGACTCAACTCATAATGCTGTTCTGTATTGCAAAAACTGGAGTACTTAGAGAAAAACAGGACTGAAAAACTCAGGATCCATTTCTTGTATCCTGCTGTGAGAGACTCACTATGAAAACGTACATTTGCAATCTTTACTTGCTGTATCCCAGTGCAAGGAATTCAGATGAGGGCATGAATACAGTAAAACCATCCATATTTGATGCCTATTAATCACTTCTCAGCCTCATATAAAGACATTTGCAGGCTGAGATGTTGGAAAGGGATGTCTCAGTACGGGCATCCAACAAATCCCATTGCAACAGGTGGCACTCAGATTCCAGGTGGCAAATCATCCCACTTCATACAGCAGGGAAGAGTATTTACCTCTTGACTTCTGGACTACCAAGACAGTTAACCATACATTACATACCAGAGTGCCGTACTGAATATACTCTGTCTGTAAAAAAAATTTATTTTTTCCTTGCAGGTTCACAAGATACTTGCTTCTGAGAGGAATTGCTGTGAAGTAAGAAGATTGTAAGGAGTGATGGTGAAGAGAGGGAGCAGAGGACAAAGTTGACCTTGTCTTGTAGAAGAAATACCAAAGGTGATAGTACAGGTATTTTCATTATGATGATCACATCTAAGCCAAGATCTTTTCTGATTTGTCTATTTCCTTTTTCAGCTCTAGTTTTGAGAGGAATGGGCAGGACTTCATCCTTTCATATAGTCATACAAAGTGTGGTTACCTTTGCAGGACAGTGAAACATTGGAGGAGTGTTAAATTTTCTTTCATAAATTTCTTGATAGTGAACAAGCTCTGGCCATAGGAAAAAAACTGTTTTAAACCTTCAAATATAGGGGCAGCCTCTGTGAATTTGGAATGGTTCTCCAAACACCATCTCAGGAGAAAAGGCTTCATAATGTTAAGTTTATACTTTGGTCATGAATACATGCACCAGTGAAGCCTCTTTGCTGTGTATGTAAAAATACAGCTTGCCTGTAAATACAACATATGTGGGAAGCTGTTAACTGTCAATATACACTCAGCAAGGCACTGGAGCCTGTAACCATAATTACATATAGTATTGAACTGCATTTAGAAAAAAAAATCTATAGCAGTGATTACTCCTTGGTACTTGAAACCCAGTCGGGAGATGAAGGTTTCCATAGAATATAGCAGCTTATTGGAAAGGTAGAATATCAAAAAACGTACTAGTGATCCACAGCCTACTTTGGCTCCCAAAGGGGCTTGAAAGGCTGTTTTAAGGTTTCACTTTCCACAGGTATGTAAGAGCTGTTCACAACTTTCCTAATGATGATTTTTATCAACATGGGAATTCAATCCCCCTCCACCGCTTGTCCAAAATAACCTCCATTTGGTCCCCCACGAACAAGCCACAATGTTTCTTCTGTCAAAGGTGGTTTTAATGGGATATATGAAAAAAAATTAGGGGAAGAGCAGTTCACTTGTTTTTGTTCTGTGTTGGCTGTGTGTAAGGGAGGCTTTTATGTTTCTTAAGGTTTGTGTATTGTATATCTAATTGGTGGAAGCATACTTAAAGCCTTAATTAGACATCTTTTTACATAGGTTGTTGAAATAGAGACAACCTAGTTATTTACCTGATTCACAGTGAAGAATTATAAACATCTCATACTTTCTGTTTTTCTATTACTGTCTAATTCAACAAGATTCATACCATGTATTTAACTTTTCTCCTCTTAAGTGCGTAATCAACCTAAGGCATATGCATTTTCCAAAAATAATTCACCTACCCTATCCTTTCACATTTTAAAGTGGAACTATTATTTTATGCACTAAATCGGAAGAGTAAATTTTAGCACTTTGCATGAAGATTTAATTGTGCAACTCTCATTAAAGCTAATGGAGATTGTGTTGTTAAATCACACCGTGTGGAACGTTCCATATTCCCTTAAGTGTCCTTATGTTGTCGAACTGGGAAGAGGCTGCACTGCCAGAGATGTATACGCATCTATTTCAGTGAGGATCTGCCTAGCAGGCTTAATTTCATTTTCAGGTCTGAGCCCAAAGTCCTTGAATAACTGGTCTCATATGTGCAATCAAACTAAACCTGGCCTTTTGAGTTCAGGAGAAGAATAAGTAAATGAAATGGCCAGATTTAGTTCAAATTAGCAATATATTACCTTTGTGTGGGATTTGGCCCAAAAGAAAAGGTACTTGTAACAACTGGCAGACATGGTCCCTTCGTTTGTGCTAACAGTCACTTCTGTAAAACCCAGCATGTGAACTTTACATAGTTGGAGCAGGTGAACTATTCAGGTCTAACATTGTCCAAGGCTGACTTCCTTCTTTCCTACCCTTCTCAACAAGTTTTTTGGTATTTTTATTTACTTTACAGGTTTCAGTAGAAACTGGGCCCTTAAAATACTGTTTTATTCAACTAAGGCCTGAGATGAAAAGCTAGCTTTGCTTTATGCCATCTTTGTAGGGAAGGATATTTTATGCTGATTTCAAATTAACCTGAATTAATACTAATCTCTTTCACTGTAGGAATAAAACTTCAAATGGACCCGCCTTCAGCCTGTACATGGAAGTATTACTTTTCATTTTAGCTACACTAAATACTGACTTTCACCTACCTATTGAGACGAGTCACCTGAAATTTATATCTATAGATAGATAAATAGATCGATCAATCGATTATCTTTTCAGCTGAGGTGCTTTCACATGCTTGTTGTTGAATATTTACTATAAGGCCTTAATGGAAAAATCTGTTGTAGCCCTGAAACAAAATCAGGTACCTAGAAGAAGTAAATGCATAATAGCAAAAAATTAATCTTGATTCTGTCTGTACAGTTTTAGTGCAGAACTATATAGCTGAGGATACCATTTCCACTGACTGACAAGGGAGTACTGTGGTACTTTTCTGATGTGCCCAGTAGTAACCTCTCATGACCAATTCCTGCCTAAACTGCTCAGGAACTCTTTCAAGACTGAAAGAAAGAATGGGCAGAAGAAGTGGGGAAACATGGTCTACTCCACTAGCAGAAAACAAGAGTGAAAATGAGACTTCAAAGTGCTCTGCAAGGAAATGTTTTGACATATCCAGGACAGGGTGACCTCAGTTGAGCATGAGAATTACCACACATGCCACAGGTACTTTGCTGTGTGGATGTACAAATTAAAAATATAATAAGTTTGTGGGCAAGCCCCTGTTATCCATCATTTTCCCTCTTTTTTGTCTGGTGTGAACTGTATATAGGTGTGAACTGTGTGAACATAGGTAGCCCTGCTTGACCTAAGTCTGCTTTCCCTCCCAACCCAGATTACCAGTATTATACAACTCCAAAGGAGGGAAATTTGCTACCCTCCTTGCTGTGCTATAAAACATATGGAAGCGTACCATAAATACAAAAGTAGCATGATGGTCAAAGGACAAACATGCTATCTTATTAAATAAGGCAAAA
Source organism: Nycticorax nycticorax (assembly GCA_023375905.1). Lineage (NCBI taxonomy): Eukaryota > Metazoa > Chordata > Aves > Pelecaniformes > Ardeidae > Nycticorax > Nycticorax nycticorax. Next base: position 1,937,935 of record JAKFQP010000011.1, read on the forward strand.
GCATTCTGTATCAAACCTAGAGAAACAAAAGTTAGGGATATACATGATTGCTGTGTATTGATTAGATAAGATCAGGAATCTGCTCAAGATGCACATTTTCCCCAAGAGCAAAGGAGCTATTGAAAAGCCATTCCTTGTAGGTTTGGGTTTTTTCCATTTCCTTTTTGCAGTATCCGCTAACATCACACTTGCTATACCTCAATTTTCCCTCCTATCCCATCAGCTGAGACTTCTACTGCAATCTTTCTACCTCTTCCTGCCTCTGCACCTTTTCTTCTCCCTCCCACAGTCCAGCTCCCTGACCGGTACCTTGCAGCCCTCTCATACATGCTTTACTCACCTCCTTGCTGGCATGTGGGCACAAAGCAGCATGTTAGGATTAATGCAGACATGCTGACAGGCTTCTATCAAACACACTGAAAAAGGGCTGAGCTTCCTCTGCTCTGCTCTGGTGGCAGGAACCTCTCACCTCTAGCAAGCTGTTGACATTTTAACAGGACTAGTAGGAGTCTGCTGCCTGCAAGACAGCCCTTTGCCCCCTATCATATTTTCTTGAAAGTCTCCAGCAGTTTGAAACAGAAAGCCCAGTTGAACAAGTCTTCATCTCTCTGGAAAAGATCCTAAAAAAAGAATATAATGTTACAACAACATCTGGAAATAAACTGATCAAGAATATATTTTAGGCTGGAAATGACAAGAAAGTGGAATTTTTTTAGGGTGCAATTTGAATGCAGCCTTCTGGCAAGAGTTGTGCAGAACAAGAAATACGTTTTTAAGGTATAGCTTGATAACATTTCTAAAAAGCAAGCTTTCCACAATGTGGCAGAAGACAGGCTGCAATATCCCATGATGTTCCTTTTGATTTCTATTCTTCTGACATTTGCTCTGTGATTTAACATCTCCTTCTTAAACAGTGTCATCCAGCACCATTAAAATAGAGGCTGAAGCAAGGGATTATTCTCTCATAATCTTAAATCATAAAATAGTAATTTCCAGGAGCAGATGAATTCAGAACTGATGAACCCACAGATCCAGACCTCCATCTGGGGACAGAGTAGAAACACTGCACTTCTTACTAGAAAGCCAAAGAGCCAGCAGAAAGTTTTTTTTTTAAAAAAAACACTGAGAAGTGTTGTGTGAAGCTTTTATTTCCTCTGGATCTAGACTATTTTTTGGCTTTCTTGTACGTTTTAACTGGCCAAGGTACCAACTGCCATTAACTGCCAACTGTCATTAAAGCCTCATCTGATTTGAGATACGTATCTTTAGCCTTCTTTGATTGCACTGAGCTCATACACCTGTCCTAAGCTCAGAGGACAGACAAAACAGGAAATAGCCAGGAGGAATCAAAAAGATTGAAGAAAAAGTCATAAGAATACAGTGTGCTTGGATATCTTAAAGTCAGGCAACAGAAATTAATTTAAGTACTATCTAGGATTCCCTCTGCCAAAACACTCTGTGCCAGAATTAATGTGTTTCTCTAGTTTTTCGTGTTCCCTTATCTTGCATCCAGGATGACTCTTAAGATTCCTGCCAGCTGTAGGACCTCCAATACTACTTTTCTTTTTTAATTTAAAAAACAATCTCTCATGCACTTTTGTATATTTTTGTGCCCCTTAATAAAGAATTGAACAACTCTGGAATGGAAATCACTCATGAGGCATTCTACAAGCCATTTAATCAGCTTTTCTGCAGCTTATGATGTATGCAAAATCAATTAAAACAGTCTCTGATTCATGAGTCATTGTTGTCCTCTGTTGTAAATCAACCATTGCAAAGTTTATAGCTTGTTTCTCATCTCATTGAAATTTAAGGCCCAACTAGTGGAATAGCAAACACTTCGCCGAGGTTTGTGCCTTCCTCACTCTTCAAGCTAGGTAGTAGAGTGTGTGTTCACTTTTGAAATGGAAATATCAATTGAAACCACCACATTCCAGAAGCAACCTTAGCATAACTCAGCAGGTGGCATTTTTCCTTCTGCACTGGATTAATGAATGCCCCACCACTGTGCTTTTAAAGATACTGGAACAAAACATGAACTTGTACTAAAGTACTCAAGTTAGTCTTTGACTGGGATAAAGAACTGAGATCACAAGCTCCTTACAGAGGTTAAACCGACCATATTGTAACTGAGAAGGGAGGGCTTGTAGTTCATAAAGGCCTAGTCAAATTAACTCAGGGGCTGACAGTAATACAGCCTGTGCTGAAGACCGTGAAATCATGGCTTCACCCAAGCCCTGTGGTACCCAACAAGTGGCTGATGTCCATGTTGCTATGGTTTTGCTGTTCATCAGACACAGGCTGCTCAGATCAAAACTATCTGAGATTAGCCTTTTCCCAATCATACAATAAATTTACATACAGATTCTGTGGCATTGTAAGATGTGGGTTGTTGAAGAGTTTTCTGTCAGCATGACTATACCTTGACCATGTAAATACACACCACTTTTCCATACTGTCTTGAATGCTTTTCCCTGTGCCCTGATGTTTTATGATGCTATATATTTTTCCTCATGACTGACAGTTATATTTCAGTACCTCATAAATTGATTCATTTGTATTTCATGTCTGCTCATTATACTTATGTCTGAGATAGCATCATAGAATTGTTTAGGTTGGAAAAGACCTTTCAGATCATCAAGTCCAACCATTACCCTAACCCTGCCATCCCACCACTAAACCATGTCCCTAAGCACCTCATCTATCCTTCTTTTAAATACCTCCAGGGATGGGGACACAACCACCTCCCTGGGCAGCCCATTCCAGAGCCTGACAACCCTTTCTGTGAAGAAGTTTTTCCTAATGTCTAGCCTAAACCTGCCCTGGCGCAGCTTCAAACCATTTCCCCTCGTCCTATCATCTGTTACCAGGGAGAAGAGGCCAACCCACACCTCACTACAGTCATCAGGCAGTTGTAGAGGGCGATAAGGTCTCCCCTCAACCTCCTCTTCTCCAGGCTAAACAACCCCAGTTCCCTCAGCCGCTCCTCAGAAGACTTGTGCTCCAGACCCCTCACCAGCTTTGTGGCTCTCCTCTGGACATGTTCCAGCAATGCAACATCTTTCCTGTAGTGAGGGGCCCAAAACTGAACACAGGATTCAAGGTGCAGCCTCAACAGGGCTGAGTACAGGGGCACAATCACTTCCCTACCCCTGCTGCCCACACTATTCCTGATACAAGCCAGGGTGCCATTGGCCTTCTTGGCCACCTGGGCACACTGCTGTCTCATATTCAGCCGGCTGTCAACCAGTACCCCCAGGTCTTTTTCCACCAGGCAGCTTTCCAGACACTCTTCCCCAAGCCTGTAGCGCTGCATGGGGTTGTTGTGACCCAAGTGCAGGACCCGGCACTTGGCCTTGTTGAACCTCATACCGCTGGCCTCGGCCCATCAATCCAGCCCATTCAGGTCCCTCTGGAGGGACCTTCTCCCCTCCAGCAGATCAACACTCCCGCCCAGTTTGGTGTCATCTGCAAACTTACTGAGGGCACACTCAATCCCCTCGTCCAGGTCGTTAATAAAGATATTAAACAAGACCGGCTCTAGAACTGAGCCCTGGGGGACACTGCTTGGGACTGGCCACCAACCGGATTTAACTCCCTTGACCACAACTCTCTGGGCTCAGCCATCCAGCCAGTTTTTTACCCAGCAAAGACTACACCTGTCTAAGCCGTGAACCACCAGCTTCTCCAGGAGAATGCTGTGGGAAACTGTGTCAAAGGCCTTGCTCAAGTCCAGGTAGACAACAACCACAGCCTTTCCCTCATCTACCAGGTGGGTCACCTGGTCAGAGAAGGAAATCAGGTTGGTTAGGCAGTACCTGCCTTTCATGAACCCATGCTGGCTGGGCCTGATCCCCTGATTGTCCTGCATATGCCTGGTGCGCACACTCAAGAGGAACCACTCCATAATCTTCCCTGGTACCGAGCTCAGGCTGACAGGTCTGTGGTTCACCAGATCCTCCTTCCAGCCCTTCTTGAAGATAGGTGTCACATTTGCCAATCTCCAGTTATCTGGGACCTCCCCTGTTATCCAGGACTGCTGATAAATGATAGAGAATTGCTTGGCAAGTTCCTCTGCCAGCTCCTTCAGCACTCTTGGGTGGATCCCATTGAGCCTCATTTACTTTGGATGTCCAGGTGGCCTAGCAGGTCAAAAACTGCTTCCTCCTGGAAGCATCCCGGATGATGCTTCACCATTCCTGTCTTCCAGCTCAGTGGGCTGAGCACCCTGGGGATAACTCATTGAGGCAAAGAAGGCATTAAGTATCTCAGCCTTTTCTTCATCTTCAGTGGCCCTTGCATCCACTAGAGGATGGAGGTTCTCCCTGGCTCTCTTTTTACTGTTAATGTATTTGTAAAAACTTTTTTTATTATCTCTTACAAAAGTGGCCAGGTTGAGTTCTAGCTGGGCTTTTGCCTTTCTAATTTCCTCTCTACATGACCTGATGATATCCCTGTACTCTTTTGGGCTTGCCTGCCCCTTCTTCCAAAGCTGGTAAACTCTCCTTTTCTTCCTGAGTCTCGGTAAAAGATCCCTGTTCAGCCATGTCAGTCATCATAGGATGATATGAAATTCAGTGCTGGCATTCTAAACCACAATATTAAAGGTCCAAGTGCAGTGTTTATTTTGCCCCTTACCTTGGTGAGATTTTTGAGAAACCATGTTATCTTGGTTAAACACATGTAAAAATCTCTCATGTACCCTAATTTCCATATCCAAATACAAATAATAGTAAACAGGAACCCTCAGGAGCGAGCAGCTAAGTACATACTTAGGTTTTCTCGAGCTTTCAAAATAAATGGGACAGGATTAGACTTATATTTATTCTCTTCTAAGCTTTTCTAACTTCAGAAAGGTGCCAGCTGAGATACTTACTGCCTGCTATCACTGTGAATAATTTTCTGCAGGATAATTAGTCTATTAAAGACAAATCAAGTAGCAGAAAGATTTGCAAAGGCATTCTATTTTCTAAGAACCTTATGATATGGAAAAAACCTGGGCTACCATGCCAAGGAATATATCTGAAAATGTGGTGTCAGAGGTATGTGATATATCCAGAGAGTGGACTTAATGGTCTTCTCCCCCTGTTCCTCCTGTTAGATTAAAGAAAATCTCGGATTGTATAGATTAATGTTTAGTTTATGCCTTCTGAGTCCTCCACATGAAATCTCCTGTTCTTGCCTCAACATTTCCAAACTCCAGACTGGAACTGGCATTCACTTGGCAATGTATGGTTGGCCCAATGGGAACAAAGATCCAGAAGAGGAGGGCAGCAGGGAAACTGGACAAGGATTTCATGTGGAGATTGGGAATGTCAACCAGTAGGCATCAAAAATTAGACATCTCATTATGTAATTAGAGGATGTATCATGGTACAAGACAAATTAAGAGTGCACAGACATGTTGGCATATCGTATTGGTACTGACTTCCAAAATTTTAATAACATTCTTTTAAACCAGATTTTAAAGAACGATTCATTCACATATATATATACACATACCCATATGTAATGCCGAACATAAAAGAACTTGTTAGAAGACCATTTTGGTCGCACAGTCAAGCATTGCAGACTCATGAATGCCTGAATTATGGGTCTCCAGGCCACCCAGTTTGCCCCCTTGTGTGACTACACTACAATACAGTTAAATCCTAATAGTTTCTAGGGCTGAAGTTCTGCTACATATACCAACAGCAGACTCCTGTGAAGATTTTTCCTGCCATAAGGCTTGGGAGCTTTTCTAATGAAATTCTAACAGAAGGAGAAGTTATGACAGTGCTAGTAATGCTGGCATTATTTCTGAAATCAGCGTCAGTGAAAGTATTGTGGGTGCCATTGACAGTTTGACATGGCACAACATTAAAAAGTGTCAATAATCAAATGTCTTACTAACCAGACTGTTACCTACAGCATCTTTTCTTCTTCAGAAGGCTTAGAGTGTCCAATTTCACAGCTTTGTAATAAGAATTTTATTGCTAGAGTGATATTTGAATCATGACATTTAATTTAAAATAATTTTAAATCTTGCTGCCAGTGTTTTGTTTTGCAAATGCATGACTGTGGCAAAATATTTAGGGTAGTTTCTGGTTTTGTTTTCAAGAGCTGACAAAACCAGTTTTAGCTTGGACTCAGTGATTCCCTAGAAAATCCAACAAAGGAAAGTGCCATGCAGAGAGTGGGATCATAAAAAATCACAGTCATTTTTCCTGTACTTTTTGGAAACTGAAGGGAAGAGACATGGTGAAACCATGAACAAATATTTTAAATAATTCAGAATTAGATGGCAACTCCACAGCACAGAAAGGGATAGGCTCATGAAATACAGCTTGGGAGGGGAGCATATTTGGCTTCTTACACGTCAAAGGCAAGGACTTCGCAAATTTCATCTCTTCCCTATCCTTATTCATGTTGTGTGCACAACCTCAGTCACTCCAGAAGAGGATCATTTCAGCCTTGGTAGTAGCCACAGAGCTCACTCTGTCCCACTGTGCCCACAGCACATAAACCAGGCATGTACATAAAAGTCATTAGTGTCCCAGGATTAGTGGGAGGCAGGGGAGAAAGGCTCGCTCTGAGTTAGGAAGCTTTTCAACCAGATCCTGTTGTCTTGCAGAGAGTTTTTAGAAATTTTCCAGAGCCCTTGGCTTACCTTCTGAGACACCTTCCAAAAACACTTATTCGTATCTATCAGTAGCTTCCTGTGGTGCATAGCATATACATTTGGACAGATAGCAGCCTCTTAAAATGTCAATAGATATTGTAATGTCAAAAAATATCCACACTTGCCAAAAAACATGGGCTTCTTATTTGCTTGCAGAGACAGCTCTGGAGATGTCCCAGTGAGGGAGGTAAGAATATTTTGATCCATTTATGGCTATATATATTTTGAAACATTGGGGGGAAAGTTTTACTTTTCTTCTGTGTTGTGATTGCAGACAAGCCATCTCCAGCTGTGATGCGTTTTCTCTGTCAAAACCTACTCTGCAATGATAGTAAAATTGGAGATATGAGAAAAGGTATCCCAGTGTAGCTGCCTCTTCGGAGTCTAAAGATCTCTTGCTTCTCCATTTAAATAACACACACAACTGCCCCTTCGTTGTGCAGTTTTTCCCAGCATGTCTCCTGGTTGCAGAGTGCTAGGAAGCCCCAAGGCTTGCACTGTGCTGTGGAAGATCTGTCTTTTGAGGGAAGCAGAGTTTTGGGGACTGTCGTGGTTTAACCCGGCTGGCAACTAAGCACCACGCAGCCGCTCGCTCACTCCCCCCCCTCCCTCAGTGGGATGGGGGAGAGAAATCGGAGAAAATAAAAGGTTAGAGCCGAGGGCTGAGATAAAGACAGTTTAATAAGAGAAAATAATAATAATAGTAATAATAAGAATGATAAGAGAATATACAGAATATACAAAATGAATGATGCACAATGCAATTGCTCACCACCCGCCGACCGATGCCCAGCCCGTCCCGAGCAGCGATCGCTCCCCCCGAGCCGCAACCACACCGCCCGAGCTGCGATCACTCTGCCCGCGACCGACCGACTAACAAAACCCCCCCGAGCATGACGTTATATGGTATGGAATAGCTCTTTGGTCAGTTTGGGCTAGCTGTCCTAGCTGTGCTGTACTCCCAGCTTGTTATGCACCTGGCCGAGCAGGAGAAGCTCAAAAAGTCCTTGAGCAGTCTCAGCACTACTTAGCAACAACTGAAAACATCAGTGTGTTATCAACATTCTTGTAGTACTAAATCCAAAGCACAGCACTATGCCAGCTTCTGTGAAGAAAATTAACTCTGTCCCAGCCGAAACCAGGACAGTATCCACCCCTTATTCTATACCATTTACGTCATGCTTAGGTCCTACCCTTACAATACATTCCAATTAATCACCACCACTTTCCCATCTTTTGATATATAATCACAGATATCATTCCCTTAGTCTATGGGCTATCCCTCTAAGATGTCCATTGGGTTCATCTAGTCCACGTTTTTGGGCTCCATCTGTTGTAACAGTCTTTCAGGGCAGGAGAGATGTCATCTGGTGTCGGGTTGTTGCATGGTGAAGTCAGTTCTGGTTCCATCCGCTCCACTTCCTCAGTTTTCTTCAAAATTCATTCTTCTTAATCTGGGCGATTCTTACTGTTATACCATTAATAGGATATATAACAATAGTAAAAATGATGACATACTGTATTATACAGCAATTAACATTATACAGTTCAGTTCATTGGCTATTTTCACCCAAAATCAAATCCCTTTGAGGTACACATCGGACTTCCCCGTCCTTCCGCATCACCCACCAAGTAGAGCCAGGTCCTTGAGCAAAAGCAATCCCACGGATGGGTTTGCCTTTACCTGAGGCAGGAGTAACCCAGACTGTCTTCCCCAGCATATTTTTTACATGCACTACAGGGACTTTATCCCCTTCTACAGTACGTAATAGGCTTGATTGGGCAGGGCCAGCTCGGTTGGCAGATCCTCTAGTGTTGACTAACCAGGTAGCTTTTGCTAAATGTGTATCCCAGTGTTTGAATGTTCCACCACCCATTGCTTTTAGTGTAGTCTTTAACAGTCCATTGTATCGTTCAATTTTCCCAGAGGCTGGTGCATGATAGGGGATGTGATAGACCCACTCAATGCCATGCTCTTTGGCCCATTTGTCTATGAGGCTGTTTCGGAAATGAGTTCCGTTGTCTGACTCAATTCTTTCTGGGGTGCCATGTCGCCATAGGACTTGTTTTTCAAGGCCTAGGATAGTGTTCCGGGCAGTGGCATGGGGCACAGGGTATGTTTCCAACCATCCGGTGGTCGCTTCCACCATGGTGAGCACATAGCGCTTGCCATGGCGGGTTTGTGGGAGTGTGATATAATCAATCTGCCAAGCCTCTCCATATTTGTATTTCAGCCACCGTCCTCCATACCAAAGAGGCTTTAACCGCTTGGCTTGTTTGATTGCAGCACATGTTTCACATTCATGGATAACCTGTGCAATAGCGTCCATAGTTAAGTCCACCCCTCGATCACGAGCCCATCTATATGTTGCATCTCTTCCTTGATGGCCTGAAGAGTCATGGGCCCATCGAGCTAGAAACAATTCACCCTTATGTTGCCAGTCCAGATCTACCTGAGCCACTTCAATCTTAGCAGCTTGATCTGCCTGCTGGTTGTTTTGATGTTCTTCAGAGGCCCGACTCTTGGGTACATGAGCATCTACGTGACGTACCTTTACAACGAGGTTCTCTACCCGGGCAGCAATATCTTGCCACAGTGCGGCAGCCCAGATGGGTTTGCCTCTGCGCTGCCAGTTGCTCTGCTTCCATTGCTGCAACCAGCCCCACAGGGCATTTGCCACCATCCATGAGTCAGTATAGAGATAGAGCACTGGCCATTTTTCTCTTTCAGCAATATCTAAAGCCAGCTGGATGGCTTTCACCTCTGCAAATTGACTCGATTCACCTTCTCCTTCAGCAGTCTCTGCGACTTGTCTTGTAGGACTCCATACAGCAGCCTTCCACCTTCGATGCTTTCCCACAAGACGACAGGATCCATCAGTGAACAGAGCATATTGCTTCTCATTTTCTGGCAGTTTATTGTACAGTGGGGCCTCTTCAGCACGTACCACTTCCTCCTCTGGTGATATTCCAAAATCTTTGCCTTCTTCCCAGTCCATGATCACTTCCAAGATTCCTGGACGACTGAGGTTTCCTATTCGAGCTCGTTGTGTAATCAGTGCGACCCATTTACTCCATGTAGCATCAGTTGCATGGTGTGTAGAGGGGACCTTCCCTTTGAACATCCATCCCAGCACCGGCAGTCGGGGTGCCAGGAGGAGCTGTGCTTCAGTACCAATCACTTCTGAAGCAGCTCGAACCCCTTCATATGCTGCCAATATCTCTTTTTCAGTTGGAGTATAGTGGGCCTCGGATCCTCTGTATCCTCGACTCCAAAAGCCTAGGGGTCGGCCTCGAGTCTCTCCTGGTGCTTTCTGCCAGAGGCTCCAGGTAGGGCCATTCTCTCCGGCTGCAGTGTAGAGCACATTTTTTACATCTTGCCCTGCCCGGACCGGCCCAAGGGCTACTGCACGCACTATCTCCTGTTTAATCTGTTCAAAGGCTTGTCGTTGTTCAGGGCCCCATGTGAAGTCGTTCTTCTTCCGGGTCACTTGGTAGAGAGGGCTTACAATCTGGCTGTAATTTGGAATATGCATCCTCCAAAAACCCACAACGCCCAAGAAAGCTTGTGTTTCCTTTTTGCTAGTTGGTGGAGACATAGCTGTTATTTTGTTGATCACATCCATTGGAATCTGACGACGTCCATCTTGCCATTTGATTCCTAAAAACTGGATCTCCTGTGCAGGTCCCTTGACCTTACTTTGTTTTATGGCAAAACCGGCCTTCAGAAGGATTTGGACTATTTTCTTCCCTTTCTCAAAAACTTCTTCTGCTGTATTGCCCCACACAATGATGTCATCAATGTATTGCAGGTGTTCTGGAGCCTTACCCTGTTCCAGTGCAGTCTGGATCAGTCCATGGCAAATGGTAGGGCTGTGTTTCCACCCCTGGGGCAGTCGATTCCAGGTATACTGGATGCCCCTCCAAGTGAAAGCAAACTGTGGCCTGCACTCTGCTGCCAAAGGGATTGAAAAGAAAGCATTTGCAATATCAATTGTGGCATACCACTTGGCTGCCTTTGACTCCAGTTCGTATTGAAGTTCTAACATGTCCGGCACGGCAGCACTCAGTGGTGGTGTAACTTCATTCAGGCCACGATAGTCTACTGTCAGTCTCCACTCTCCATCAGACTTTCTCACTGGCCATATGGGACTGTTAAAGGGTGAGCGAGTCTTGCTGATCACTCCTTGGCTCTCCAGTCGACGAATCAGCTTATGGATGGGAATCAGGGAGTCTCGGTTGGTGCGATACTGCCGCCTGTGCACTGTTGTGGTGGCAATCGGCACTTGTTGTTCTTCAACACTCAGCAACCCCACAACCGAAGGGTCCTTTGAGAGACCAGGCAAGGTAGATAGCTGCTTAATTTCTTCTGCCTCCAATGCAGCTATACCAAAAGCCCACCGGTACCCTTTTGGGTCCTTGAAATACCCTCTCCTGAGGTAGTCTATGCCAAGGATGCACGGAGCATCTGGGCCAGTCACAATGCGGTGCTTTTGCCACTCATTCCCGGTTAGGCTCACTTCGGCCTCCAATACAGTCAGCTCTTGAGATCCCCCTGTCACTCCAGAAATACAAATGGATTCTGCCCCTATATGGCTTGATGGCATTAGAGTACACTGTGCACCGGTGTCTACTAAAGCTCTATACTTCTGTGGGTCTGACGTGCCAGGCCATCGAATCCACACAGTCCAGTAAACCCTGTTGTCCCTTTCCTCCACCTGGCTGGAGGCAGGGCCCCTCTAATTCTGATCACTATTGCTCATGGTTTGTGTGTATGAGTCAGAAGTTCCTTCATCACAGTCAGAATTAAGATCAGTCCTTCTATTCTGTCTGAAAAAACTACGATCTTCCCAGTCTCTGGAAATTGGAGCAACAAGTTTCCTGGAAGAGCCCCCTTTTGTGTTTGTTTTTCTTTGCAACTCGCGTACTCGTGACTCTAGGGCCGAGGTAGGTTTTCCATCCCATTTCCTCATGTCCTCTCCATGGTCACGCAGGTAAAACCATAGAGTGCCCCGTGGTGTGTACCCTTGATATTCTTTTCCTTGAGCAGAAGGGCGCTTACTTCTAATGGCTGAGATACTGGTCTGTACAGGAGGGGAGTAGGGCATACGCTTTTCGAGTCGTTCAAACTTTTGGGACAGTTTCTCCACAGCAGAGACGAGGGAAGAAGAGATACTTTCTTCGTATTCCCGGAGCTGGCTAGCCACTTCATCCACTGTTGGTCCCCGTCCAGCTTCCCAGTTCATCATTGCCCATGTGTTGGCATATGATGTTGGGGCGCTCCGTAACAACTTCCGCCACATGGGTCGTGTGCACCGGACATTATCTGGATCTTTGGGCAGCTGGTCATTGTCCAGGTCACTATAAATCACTTCCAGGACAGCTAATTCCCTGAGGTACTGGATGCCTTTCTCCACGGTGGTCCATTTGCCTGGGCGATATATGACATCTTCCTTGAAGGGATATCTTTCCTTCATGGCTGACAGTAGTCGTCTCCAGAGGCTGAGGACTTGTGTCCCTTTCCCAATCATTTTGTCAATGCCCCCTTCCCTAGAAAGGGATCCCAGCTGCTTGGCTTCCTTACCCTCCAGTTCCAGGCTACTGGCCCCATTATCCCAGCATCGGAGCAACCAGGTGACAAGGTGCTCACCTGGACGACGGCTGAAATCTTTTCGCACATCTCGCAGCTCACTCAAGGATAGGGATCGGGTGGTTTCTGTCTCGTTTATGAGCTCTTCCTCCTCCTCTTGTGATGGCCCCGCTTTTTCATCCTCCCTTTCTAAACGAGTTGACTTTCGTTTCCAAGATTTCTTCTTTTGTATAGGGGCAACTGATACTGGCGCAGGTTGGTTCCCTGGTTCAGCCGCAGCGCCTGTGGCCTGGGTTGGAGTAGCCGCAGTGTGTATCACTGGGGTTGGAGTAGCCGCAGTGTGTATCACTGGGGTTGGAGTAGCCGCAGTGGCTGTGGCCAGGGTTGGAGTGGCTGCAGTGGCTGTGGCCAGGGTTGGAGTAGCCGCAGTGGCTGTGGCCTTGTCATCAGATCCAGAGACTTTCTCTCCCCTTTGTATGTGTTGAATAGTGTTGAACAGGGCTCGGTAAGCATGGGCCAGGCCCCAGCACATTGCAGTGATTTGTGTTTGCTTAGAATTGCCAGGGTGACAGCATACCTTTTCCAAATATTCTACCAGTTTTTCAGGGTTCTGCACTTGTTCAGGAGTGAATTTCCAAAACATTGGAGGTGCCCACCGTTCTAGGCATTTACCCATACTACCCCAAATACCCTGCCACTCATAACTATCCTGCCCTGGGGCAGACATCTGGATGGTATTATTAAGTTGCTTACTAATTTTGGACAAAACTGAAACAATATTCCAAATAGATATCAATAGATATATCTTAACTATCCAAGGATGTTCAAGATACTGAAAAGTTATTGTAATGGAGGAGGAAACATCATCAAAGAAGGCAGAGAAAGTGCCATTCTCTATTTCCTCCAGAACAAACTTCTCAGAATCCGATGTATAATTGCTAATTTTCCCCGCAAGGTGGTACCCAAAGTGCAGTAAAGACTTCGACATGAAACCCAAATACCAGATAAGGCCCAAGGTCATTGTTTTAATAACAAGTTTCCCAAGCAAAACATGTTTTGTCACCGCAGAGCACAACAAACTGCAAAAACCAACACCAACTTTTAACAAGTACAGCAAAGGAGGGAGCATGGTGCAGATCGGATAAACTAAGATCGAGAACAAATGAATCAAATCGCAACCCACAACTGTTTAAAAGATATAAATTCCTTAATATTCTCTGGTTACTCTGTCGTTATCTCAAGCCCTTCGTGCCCCACGTTGGGCGCCAAAATAGGACTGTCGTGGTTTAACCCGGCTGGCAACTAAGCACCACGCAGCCGCTCGCTCACTCCCCCCCCTCCCTCAGTGGGATGGGGGAGAGAATCGGAGAAAATAAAAGGTTAGAGCCGAGGGCTGAGATAAAGACAGTTTAATAAGAGAAAATAATAATAATAGTAATAATGAGAATGATAAGAGAATATACAGAATATACAAAATGAATGATGCACAATGCAATTGCTCACCACCCGCCGACCGATGCCCAGCCCGTCCCGAGCAGCGATCGCTCCCCCCGAGCCGCAACCACACCGCCCGAGCTGCGATCACTCTGCCCGCGACCGACCGACTGACTAAACCCCCCCGAGCATGACGTTATATGGTATGGAATAGCTCTTTGGTCAGTTTGGGCTAGCTGTCCTTGCTGTGCTGTACTCCCAGCTTGTTATGCACCTGGCCGAGCAGGAGAAGCTCAAAAAAGTCCTTGAGCAGTCTCAGCACTACTTAGCAACAACTGAAAACATCAGTGTGTTATCAACATTCTTGTAGTACTAAATCCAAAGCACAGCACTATGCCAGCTTCTGTGAAGAAAATTAACTCTGTCCCAGCCGAAACCAGGACAGGGAACAAGTTCAAATGAGGTACTTACCCTGTTTACCCAATTTGAAAGCACCTTGCAGATCGTTCCAGATTCAGTTAGAGGAAATTTGCATTCAGATGCTTCACCTCTGCACTGAGATCCTCATCCTCAGTGTTGAAAAGCAGCCTTGTGCATCAATACCCCCAGAGAATGCAGCAAGGGACCAAATGCTGCTTCTTCATCTGCTGTTTATATCCTGTCACCAGGGAAGGAATCTGAGAGTGTACCAAGAGACCTGGACTTTCTCCAGGTACTTTTACCTACTCTTCTCTAAAACCTTTTTTTGGAAAAAAAGTCATCCTAAACCCATCTCGATGTCACAAATTGTGTCTTTACAACTTCAGGGCCATGACCATTCCTGAGATCATAGCATTGTTTCCAAAAGCAAAACTCATTGAAGTCTCTCAGACTTCAGGATTTTTATTTTTGCATTGCTGATTCAGTCATTACATAGTCTATAATCCTGGTTCATTATAAGCCTGGATCGCTACTGGTACAAACTTTTGCTTATTTGGACTCTATGTGGCCTTCAGGCTCTTCAGAAAGGACTTTGTGGTGTTTGTTAGTTCTCAGATGCAGTGGAAAGGTCTCTATCCCTTTCTGTTGGTGAAGGCCTTCACACAACTAGACTTCAAGCACCTCTTCATACTACTCGATGGCTTTTGAACTTTCTGAGTCTAATGGATAAATATACAAACACCTTAACCCTCAGCAGTTTGTTGGAGGCACTCTGGATATATTACATCCCCAGGACCTCTTAAAAACACTTGAGAAACCTCTGCAAAAGTCCAAAGAGATTTCATCCCACTGTATGTTAGGTCTTTTCTAGTCATGCCGGGCCAGTGGTGACCTGCACTTCAGTTATATGATGCAAATCAAATGCAGTGCAGAGAGAGACCCCATGCAGGGCTGGTGATAGATATCTTTCTCCTAAACATTTTCTTATTTAATACATGCAAGGGAGGTGTCTTTTTACTTCTGAAAGTAAAGCAGTTGTCCATGTCTGTTGTCACATGTGCTTCATACTCCTGTTTCACATGGACAGCCTTAGACTCCCTGATTTCCTGAGGCCAACTACAGCATTACTGTGCTGGAAACCTAACTCCTGTGAAGCGTGTAGCAGTCATTCCTCCTGCACCTCAAGGGCCAGCACATGGAAGCAACGGTAGCTAGAACCATCCCAGCACCTTTACACTGAAAAGCAAGGGGGTAGGAATACCTTTCCACTTTGCTGGGAAGCAGTTCATCTTTAGGACTGTTGTATCCAATATCAGATTCCACTGTTACCTAATTCTTTGGCATTTTGAACATGATGCTAAATCACCAGCTGAGCCACTTCAGGCAGAAGGCAAGAGCTAAGAGATATTTTCATACCCCTGGGCAAAGACTGCCAAGATCTTCTCCATCTCCTAAGCAAACAGGAAAAGCCTTCCCTCTGTGATCTGTCTAGGGCATCTTCCCCCTGACACTGCAAAGGCAAAACCACCTCTGGTTGTGAGGAGTAAGGATGCACATATATTGGTAGTGTGAACAGGTGTGTAAACAATACTTCTCAAAAAAATCCCACTTAGTAATTTAAAAGTAATGCTTTTTCAGTTAAAAAAATACCATGGCATTTATTTCTGAAAGCTTTTTCTTGCATATGTTTTGCTTATGAAAGGTACGGGTTTTTTCTTAATGCTTTTTGCATTTTCTTAATGCTTAATGCTTTTCTTAATTAGGTCACTGATGTCTGCCAAAGAATTTTACATTTTAGAAGGAAAGCTTTTATTGCGTTTCTTACAAAAAGCTCTTCAGAGTCTATTCTAGGTGGTGATTTGTTTAATTTTCATGTAACATCACATATCAATATATATAAAAAAAGATTTTATCAACCCATGCTAGAAAAAAATATATCTAGATTTTTTTTAAAGTAAGGTTTGGGCGTTTTTTTATTGGCTTTGTATTACATGCAGGACTTTGTGGATGAATATTTTTGGTACCATGCCTACTATTTGTCTATATATCTTTCATACAGCATAAAGAGAGAGGAAAAAAATATATTCTCAAAACCAGAGAATTCAGCCAGTGAAATTAAAAATATTAACAGAGAGGATTGGAAATATACAATACATTAATCTGAATGTCTCCAACTTTATGAGCATTTCATTGAATGAAGCAAAACAAGATTATTTTCTTGCCTATCTTCTTAATACCAACCTTTGAGACACCCCTGTTCTTGAAGTATTAAATTTGTTGGATTTGTAAAAAAAAAAAGAAGTGGAAAATATCTATCAGCACCAAATAACACATCTGCAGAGATTTATTCTCATTGCAATATATTTTTCAATGAAGAATCCTTCTGAAAAATATCACTGTATACCAACAACTCTGGTTAGACTTTGCTTGTGTCAGTGAAACAGTTGTAGGTGTTCCTTTTCTGCTCTGCAATAAGCCGTAGAACTGAGTGTGACAGTAGTAATTCATTGTGCTCAACCATAAAAAATCCTCTTTCTCTTACATTGGGGTTACCATTGTTTTGAGAAAATTTGGATGGAAGTCCAGGCACATGCACACTGAATCCAATGCAAGCCTGACATGGTTACGCTGAATGGCATGAACTACACAGGTGACTACCATGTGCACAAAACTAATGGATATTTTTGCAGAGCTGTCAAGTATACAGAAAGCATTTTAATAATTTTTGTAACTGTGACTGTACTTTGTAATATTTCCTCTTTAATTTCCTGTCGTGCCAATAACACCCTGCTGTCTTTGCCTCGCTTTCATGGATCCCAGGCACTTGGTTGTGTTTGGTTCCCACGTAAGAGAACATGCAAAATAATGCACAAAGTGATTCTCAATCATTTAGATAGGCTTTGAGGAAGACTGACAGACACCTTAGAAATGCTCACAAAAGATTTTGAGATGGATGAATCACTGAATTTCAGATTTTTTCTCTGTTTCCGGTAGCACTGAACTTTACCCATTTCTATTGATAATGCCAGGTAGTAGTTGCCTTACAATCTGCATTAAATTCTTTCCTTAAAAGTAAGTTTTGAGTATCTGGTAGAGATAATCCTGTCCTGGAGTGCATCTGATCATTCACTTCCTTCCAAACTTTTTCTAACATTTTTCCTTGTATCTCATCAAAATTGTTGCACTTGTAGATAAATGGGAACAGTAATAGAATTTGAAGAACATTGTTTGATCCCTAAATGGCCAGGAAGACCTCATGCCCATGCCAGTGGAGTGAAACTAATTCACCTTCCTTACTTTTACCTTGTCAGTTGCCATGAGGAACAATTATTAATGGATTGTGAGGAACTAGAAAGCACCTGTTTTTTCATTTCTTTGTACTGAAATAGCATTTCCAACTTTTATTCTACACTCTTAAATCTATTTGATATAAAATATACCTAAAAATTTAGCAATAAACTTTGTGTTGTCTCAACTGAGATGCTTTGTATGTGTTTTTGACACTGTTCAAAATTTGACTTTTGACTTGAAATCCTTATCCTGGACATATTTTAAACCAAGCTACTCCTCATTCCTAAAGAGTAGGAATATGTCCCTTATACATGCTCCAGGATGGAGATTGCCTCCTTTTATAGAATATAGCAATGTGATTTGAACTTTGCTGCTTACTTGAAGAACCAGAAGCACTATCTAGTATTCAGGAAGACAAAGGAAAGCTGGTCATGATTGACTACATATGTAATGTCCTTGTTATCCACAATGTCCTTGGTTTGTATCTCCAGTTATACCTTGGCTTGCATCTATTGTGACTGCAGAGACTCTCATTAGCCATATTCATTCCCCTTTCCAAATCTTACTGAGCTCACTTATCGTGGCAATGGATTCCAGAGGCTAATTTTATGTTATCATATGGAAGAAACCCTGTAATTAGTCTTACATTTCTTGCCTTTAATTTTTTACTGGATATCATTTTATTCTTTTGCTGTAAGGGTTGGTAAACATACTTTCCTCATCTATTTCCTCTTTTGCATTTATTAGGTTCAATAACTGTAATTAATCTCCTCTGCAAGGCAAACAAACCTAATCCTCTCAGCATCCCAGAGGAGGAGTGCTTTCTGTATCTCTGATTATTTCTTGTCACCTAACTGCACACTGTGTTTTATTTGCATTTGGTAGATAACTTCATTGAAATACCATGTTCATCTCTGTTCAGTCCATCTTAAGTAGTGGCATAGCACTATTTATGTATTCTTCTTGTCCTACTACATTCTTATTTGCTGTATTTGCTGCTCTATTTTTCTTCCAAAGAGGTCAAAGTTTATTTTGAAAACCAAACCAATAACCAGTTATCAGCAATACAGACTGGTTATTCCAAGTTTTCTAACCCAGCATTTTTTAGTCTTTGTTTCTGAAGACTCGTTTTCATCTGCCATCCACCTTAGTCACGTACCTGTGAAAGGACCATCTGGAGTTATTCAACTTTCTCTAGCACTCACTTTACACAGAATATCTGAACTGAAGTTAAACTTAGATGGAAATTCCAGTACCTCACTGCTGAGTCTGTCATTATTCACATCCTATCTTGTGAAGCTTCATTCACTACTCATTTACCAGGTTTCTACACCAGGCTTCACATGCTCCTGTGGACCCAAACCCCACTGCAGCCCTTGTTGTGATCTCTCTGGTGCTGTTCTTGGATGAATCTCAGACTTCCCAGTTCAGTCTCACAACTCCTTACATGACCCATTCTGGCTTCTCAAGTATTGAGGAAAAGTTCCTTAAAAACTTCCAGAAAGCACTGAGGAAAATCAAGTTTTATCTCCATCATCATTTGGAGAAGTCAAGCCTAGAAGCCATCTTGAAAGTTCTCCATTAACCAGCACAAATTCTGTGTCTTAATACAGGGGCAAGTTAGTGTCAGATTGGTAGGGTAACACAATAAACCCATCAGTCCTTAAATTCTAGTAGTGTCTTATTAACAGCCTTTGCAGGCAAATGAATCAAGCATTGCCAATTGCAACATCTACTGGTGTATGTGTCTCACAAGGTGAGTATCTTAAAGTAGGCAAATAGAAGTCCCTCTCCATCCTCTCTTCTACCAGCCCACCACTCCTAAGTAAGCTTACGAGTTTACATCTTTTTACTGCCACCAACCTGACCCAAAGGTCAAGGCTGTGCAAACAGCTATCAACTCTTCCTTCCCTCCCAATACACTCACCTGCCCTCTAATGTGGAAAACAAGATTTTGACTTGGTGTGGTTGTATAAATTGGCAGAGAGTTTGCTGTGGTCTGGTAGTCTGCAGCTAGGAAGAAGAGCACAGCATTTCTGGGATTCATATACCACGTTACAGGGATTGCATCCACTGTCTGTGTAGGGAAACCTTCATCACTCTACTGGATAACAACCTATGCCTCATGGATCAGGGCTGCAAAAGCACGTATTTATTTACTGACTTAGGCTGGCATTTGCAATAATTAAACTTCTGGCTTAACTCTTGTGCATGGTTATGTTTCAGAGTTGGTGTAATACCTGGACATTCTTTTATAATCCCTTATATCTCTTCATCACATACAGTGTCTCAAATTGCTATTTATATTGCTGTCTGTTGTTCACCTTAATGAAGATAATATGATGCCCTGGTTTTGGTTGGGATAGAGTTAATTTCTTTCCTAGTAGCTGGCACAGTGCTGTGATTTGGATTTAGTATGAGAATAATGCTGATAACTCACTGGTGGTTTAGTGTTGCTGAGCAGGGCTTATACCAGTCAAGGACTTTTCAGCTTCCTCTGCTCTGCCAGGGGCAGAAGAAGCTGGGAGGGGACACGGCCAGGACAGCTGACCCCAACTGGCCACAGGGCTATTCCAGACCATATGATGCCATGCTCAGAATATAAAGCTGGGGGAAGAAGAAGGAAGGGAGATGTTTGGAGTGATTGTGTCTGTCTTCCCAAGTCACTGTTATGCGTGATGGAGCCCTGCTTCCCTGGAGATGGCTGAGCACCTCCCTGCCCATGGGAAGGAGTGAATGAATTCCTTGCTTTGCTTTGTTTGTGTGCACAGCTTTTGCTTTACCTATTAAACTGTCTTTATCTCAACGAATGGATTTTCTCACTTTTACCCTTCCAATTCTCTACCCCATCCTACCGCGGGGGGCGGGGGGGGGGGGGGGGGGGGGGGGGGGGAAGTCAGTGAGCGGCTGGGTGGGGCTTAGTTTCTGGCTGGGGTTATGCCACAAAACATAAGGAGATGGTAATAAAAACATATTCAACATTTTCCTGTTGAATAAGCAGAGAGGTTTTGCTTTTTGTAAAATGTAAGTAAAATACCACTGCTTTACCTCTTCTCAGTTGTGTATCAGTATTGAAAACAAATTCTGTATGAAATGCCAGAACATTAATTCTTCCAGCTTCTTCACTTGATTTTTTATAGTAGTATGACTACCCAGAACATTTAAGGGAACATTTCACAGGGTATTCAGAATCCCAAACATGAGCAAGAATTACAGCTTTCCATTAGCTCCTAAGGAAGACATTGACATATAATTACCTGACAATTACTTAGGTGCAGACTACATAGAACTCTGGAATTATGTTTGAGATAGTCTTTTAAACCCTTCTCAGAGACAATGTAATTGAATATCCCATCAGTTTCTTCACAGACAGACGTTTGTCACTCTTCCACTGCTGGGTCTGAAGTCTGAGTAAAACATTTACATTTCTCTGTTACTGGACGCATGTGTGCATGCCCTTTTCTGTGCCGCTGCTCCACCTTTTGTGGATATCCTCAAAGCCTGGGAAGAATTGCAGTGCTCAGTCTTAGCTTAGGAAGTGCCTCATGGCTCCTTGGTACCAAGCAATATCTGAATAACCATCAAAAGGCCACAATCCATTGTGGCTCAGTAGGTCTGTAGTGGTACAGATGCTGCAACATTTATGGACTTTATAAGGGTCCTCAGCATTGTTAGTAGAGCATCATTCAGCTCTCTCTTTAACAGACTCCAACCTGTAGTTGACAGTTAACATCAAATGTTCCTCCAGAGCCTTTGCAGCCTCTGGGGTTCGCAAATGCTGTCCATCCCTTTCCTCTCTTCTTTCAGTGAAACCCACTACCATGAGCTGACTATAAGCACAAGCGGAGATACCCCAAGTGCCATGCCAGTACAACAACAAGGTGTGTCCAAATTTAAGGTGACCCTTGCTTCTTGGGACAAGCCAAAATTCACACTGAAAGAATGAGCTTGCAGATGCCATTTCACAGATCACCTCCTCACAATCTCCAGTAGCCTGTTTCCTCCCAGGGAAGCTGGGAGGACCTGTCTTAGCTCTACCCTCTTCACAGACTGTTTTGTGGTCATGCTTTGCCAGGCAACCACAAGGTACAGGAAAAATTTCAATGCCAGATCTGGTGCTTTGAACTTTGCTTGCTTAATGCTTAACTTTGGACTTCAGCAGTGCTGGCAGGGAGGCATCAGTGCCCTGAACCCTAAGTCAGCCACCTCCTGTGGCTCCTGCCAGCACTTTGCTGACCTCTCCACCTGGCACTGCCAAAGGCTCTTGCAGCTCCCCACCTTTCTGCCTTAGCATGCCCAGCTCTTAAAAACCACCAAGTAAATCTAGATTCAGAGTCTGATCTGTGAAAATAGGAGTGTTTTTTTTCCAGATGAAAACAAAACCTGGATTTATATTGATAAAAGGCATGTGAATGTTGTTCTCTTTATAATAGTATCTTGAAGAGTTTACTTATTTGGAGCAAACTCAGCAGTAAACATTTTGCTGCAGTGTGGTTTTTTTCCTTGGGCTGACCCCTCTCAAACAACCCTGCAGAACTTAAACTTACAGACATTTCTATTAAAGTTTTTCCTGCTCAGCCTCTGCTCTTATGCTGAGAATAATTTTGTTAGTCCTTATTAGAGGCTTTTTGTAGAACTTCAGATTCAACTGCTGTGAGTGTCTAGTCATTTCAAGAGTCTTCTGACAGTTGAGGATTTGGCCTTTCCAGCCTGCTTGCTTATCACGCAGGACAAGGCGGACTTCCTAATCTCCCTCACTCCCCAAACGCAGCAAGGCTGTAACAACGCTCTGTCCCAGGGCTCTCCCATTCTGCTTCGTCCCTGTGCCCACACTGGTATGGCAGCCCTATGACTGTCTGTGTGTTAGCAGTGTACATCACCATGAAACTTCTGTTAAAAACATTACATTAACTTACAGGAGCTTTCACTTTCCCATGCATTCACCATATCTTGCAACCAAAAGTAGTTATTAGTTCAATCTTACCCCAGCTAGCAGTTTTTGTGAATGTATTTGGGTATATCCTGTTTATCTGTATTGCATTTTAAAGTTGGGGGGAGGTGGTGGTGGAATATTAGGGGAAGCAGATATTTGATTTCTGTCACATAACCAGCATATTTCTGACCACCAAGAGTTAATTTATTTTCTTCCTTTCTGGTACATAACTTCCATTGTTTCTTTCATCTGCCCTTGTTTTTCTTCATATTTATGACAGCTGCCAGTTAAATGAGCATGTCTTCCAGGAGGTAGGAAGAAGATGCAATTCCTGTTGTGCACAGATTATATTAAGCACCTAACACTGTGAAATTACACACTCCATTTAAAAATAGTTGAAAGGAGGAGGAAAGGGTGGAAGAACAAGTTATTAGCAGCCTGTTTGTCTGTCACAGTGTTTATACTCTAGGAGGCCTCCTTGTGACTACTGCTGGTGGCATAGAGCTTTTGCCCTTCCTGTCAAAGACCAGTTTGGTAACAAGTTACATGCACCTTCTTCAATTTGGAAGAATGACTATTATAAAATATTCAGCAGGTGTGCACTTCAAAAGCTTATGCCAGCTGTATTTCCTATGTCATGTATCGATCTCCTGGAAATACGTAGTATCTTTAAAGCACAAATTGGCTTTCAAAGGGTACTCGTCTATTTTGCTCTCAGTGTTTTATTCAGGAACAAGAATGTGCCCTCCGGCAACTGCAGCTGACAGCTGTGGATGAAAGCCGTTGTATCAAATGCTGTCTTCTCTGGTTTTAAGCCCTCCCTCATCATGTCCAGGCCAATGTGAATCAGGCTCCAGGACTTCTTTCATTACTTGTCTTCAGAATCTGAAGTTGCAGCCACTTCTTTCCAGGCTGGGGGTAAATCAGAAGGTCTCCACTGAAGCTTCATTTACTAAACAGGGAAAATCAGAGTAGCACTGTCAAAATATAAGGTATTAAAGCATATCCAGATTCTGAAAAAGTTAATCTGCACAGTTGCAAATGCAAATAAAATTCATGGGGTTGGGTCTGTTCCTAGTGGCAAGCTAAAATGCTGGTACTCCTTACAGTGTAAGTAGAAATCAGCCTTCACTCTGGGGTCTGCCTGAAATGATCCTGAGTGAGCATCCTCATTGTCAGATGGGCTCCCTCAGTTGACCTCAAAACCCCTGAAATTTTCTGATGAACGCACCATGAATGTGGCTCTTGGATTAGACCTATGCATTGCTTGCAGAGTCACCTTTATCTCAAGAAGCAAGGTAATCTTTTTCTGAGAATAACAGGCTTGTTTTCTCTTTGTGTGCCTTGGGTTCAGTAGTGTATCTCAGTTTAAATGCTACATTTGGCAGGAATAATTAAAAAGAAGTTTTAGAACACCACACAAATGTGATGTGATGAGGCAAGCCAGTGCGGCTCTGGGGCAGGCCATCACAGCTGTCCAATCTGCAACAGCTTGCTTGTGGCTTGAATGGTCCATTAAATTACATGGTCTGATTCTCTTCTACCCATGAAGTTTTGCAAGATGAGCTTTTAAGGAAACCAAGTAGCTACCCAACTTGTATATCTAAAGCTGCAGTCATACAGTCATTTAACACAGATGCCGCTTCACTCCTTCACTGACTTCAGTGGAGCTGGCACAAGGCTGTAGGCAGAGGGTAGAGAGCTGGAGCTGACACGGTTTAGCTGATCTGGCTCAACACCTCATGCCTACCTCTTACCATCGGCTGCTGCTGAGAGAGGGTGTAGGAGCCAAAGGGCCAACCCCTGTCCTGGCAACTGGACAAGGAGAAGCTCCTGTCATTTAGGTGCTCCCCTCAGATTCTCTCCTTTCCTTCCCCATGGCAATGACCTTGGCTAGTGTTCCCGCTTCCTCCCCTTTCCCAGAAAGGAGTCAGGAGAAGATGAGAGGGGGCTGATGTGCAGGAGGTTGCACAGATTCTCTCAGTGGCTAGAAGTAGCTGAGGAAGGGAGTGTTTGTGGCTACAAGCATTATGTTCTAGGGTACCGGAGAAAGGGACCACAGAAGGGCTGGTTCACTGAAGGAGGGGAAAAAAGCCAAAACAAGAGAGGTCCCATTCGCTGCCTCCACAATCTCCACTGGTCCCTCCCCACCCCAGAAATCCTCTGATCCTTTAGGGAGTTCCACCCTGAATCCTTGTGCTGGTTTGGGCTGGGGTAGGGTTAATTGTCTTCATAGTAGCCAGTGTGGGGACATTTGGAGTGATGGCATTTGTCTTCCCAAGTCACTGTTAAGCATGATGGAGCCCTGCTTCCCTGGGTGTGGCTGAACACCTGCCTGCCCATGGGAAGTAGGGAATGAATTCCTTGTTTTGCTTTGCTTGTGTGTGCAGTTTTTGCTTCACCTATTAAAGTGTCTTTATGTCAACCCACAAGTTTTCTCACTTTTACTCTTCTGATTCTCTCTGCCATCCCACCAGGTGGGAGTGAGCAAGCTGCTAGGAGGGGCTGAGCTGCTCACTCACCTTCGCCTTCTGAGACTCTTGTAGACTATTCCCATTCCTGCCTCCAAACTCTTTTCCCACTCAAATCTCTTCTGCCGTCACTGCAAAGCTGAGTTTTGCCTTTGAGCCAACCCTGCTATGTCTTCTTCACTAAGTGTACATACAGCTCTCTGGGTGCTTGTAAGATTATGGTATGTGAATTTATTTAAAAAAATTTTTGAGAATAATTTTTGCATGAGTAACATACTGACAACCCGCAAATAGAAAAAAAATGTTTCCTGAGTACACGACTTAGAAAAAGTTTACCAGTTCTACTCTATTTGTTTCAACATACTGGAGGCTCTGTTTATCAAACCACCTTTTAATTTATACCTATTACATTGTTTCCACACATTTGCATTATGTTCTGCTTAAGTATTTCATATGCTGAACAACCCAAATGCTATAAAACCCCGCACTTTGAAGATGGAAGAATTCCTCTGCAACATGCACAATTCTTAACTTTGCCAAGCTGAAGTAAAGTTTGAGCCGGCAAGTTTGGAAATATCCCCAAATGATATTTTTCTCACCACACTTTCCAAGTAAATTTATCTTTTATTGTTGTTGCTGCTGCTGCTCAGCTTTATTTATAAATTTTTGAAAATGGGAATTTATAATGAACACACAGTCAGTTTCTTAAATTACAGCACTGAGGCACTAACAAGTAAACACCACTATAATCAAGCTAATTAAAAGGCCACGTTAAGGATGGGAATCTGCATATGAAAAGGAACATCATTTTCCTGATGGTAGTTTTACTATCCTCTTATATTTGCATGCACCCTGTAGAGTCTCACCATCATATGAAGCTGAGATACTTAAAGAAAAAGCAGGTTTATACCCCATAATCTTTTAAAACCAAAGCAATATTTCTAGTTGTGGCCAACTGGTCCTGTATTTTTCAAAGTTCATTCTTTGAAGAACTGAAACACTTTCATTTATCCAGAACAGCAGATGCATGGCACACTTGGGGAGGAATGAGACGAGTGAGTTGAGTACTGGATTTTTAATGATGTCTCCCAGAAAACACTTTTGAAGATTACAAAATAACTCGATAATGAGCAGTTTTCTTCATTTCAGAACTATAAGGAAATATCACTATGGGCTTCCATATTCAGAAGCTAATGAAGGACATTCTGGTCTCAGATGGGTTTTTCATTGCCAGAATGGTAAAAAAGTGGGGTGGGGGAGACACAAAAGGCAATGTGAATTGCACACAAATCTCCTTTCCAGCCCCAATAAAAATCCCTCCTGTAACTAAGTTTTGTCTCATAAAATCCCTGTTTTGGTGACAACTAATATGTTTTTTTAAGCTGAAAAGACTTCATTTAGGATATGAAACATTTCAAGAAGCTCTCAAATATGTGATATAGATACAAATTCAGACAGAAGGCCATTGAGGGTCATGGAACTCATAACTTAAGTTACATACTTTGCTAGACATTCTTTTTGCAGTATATCCTTACAGATCCAGCACTAAATAAACACTGGAAACTCAGGAAATCATTTAATCATCTTCTGAAAAATTGCTGTGAACTTGTAAGCTTATGGTTATAATGCCTGTCAACCATCACAAAGTTTCTCTTAACTGTCCACACAATTACTAGGGTTGGTAATGATTTAAGGCCCGAGAGAGTGCAGTGCACTGTGGATAATTGGTTAGTCAGCTGTGGTTTACTTTATAATGGTTTTTTTTTTACTGCAGTCTGGTTTTTTGCTGGTTGTCGTTCAATGGAAATCAGACCCACAGTTTTTCTGGGTTTACTTAGAAGTTGACCTCTACCTTTTACATTAAGCACGCGCAGATTTGCAAGTATTTCCAGCCATTGCAATTCCACTGCTCAGTGAATGGCTTCCACCAGTAACCCAGCACATCCTGTAATGTCCCTGCATCTCTTTATGTGTTAAGTTCCCTTTGGCTGATTTCAGGTAGAACCAGGTTTAGGGAACACTTTGTTAACAGCAGTTAGCCAGCAAAGTTTATTATCTTCCAGTCACTCCCTTGGATTAAAGTAGTTTTTTCTACCCAGGGAAGTTCTGTGAAGAAATAAATCACCAGCAAAGTACTGTGCTGGCTCCCTGACAAGTGGCACAAGAAAATTTCCACTGACATTTTGCAGATCCCCATTTCATATCCAACTGCATTATCCTAGTGCAACTTAAAGCTACCATAGAACAAGCATACTGTCTTGTAAGGAAAAACACTTATCTATTCCTTGACATCATGCAAAGTCCATAGGTAGCTAGAATATGCTGTGTAAGTGATAATCTGTTTGACTGTTTTCATTTGGTGTTGTAGGGACTGGCTATAGCTATCAATTATTTAAGTAACATAAGTCCAATAATACCTATTGACAGTACATTACTGTTGCTGGCATTAATGGATAGGAGGAGAAGGGAGGTTCCCCTAAGTTCTGATAAATGTACTACAGCCAGAGCTCCAAAAATGCTTCCAGAAATGTGTGCTGCTCTCTCTCTCCTCACTCAGTGGCATCTTTGAAGCAAATCCTAAAACTGGCTATGTAGGCATTGGAGGGACAAGAGGGACATAAAGAATAACATTAGGGTGTTGACAGACCGATGCACGTAATTTTCAGCTGTAGTGCATGAACAATGATAGTCATAAAAAAACCCCCATGCTTGCACATAAACCCATATAAAATTCCCATGATATAAATTCTTGAAAAGTATTCCAGAATTCCTCACAGTGTTTGATGAGGCTTCTGTCAACCAGATCATCCTGTCTTGAATCTTTCTTTTGCAGAGAAAGACTAAGAAGATTATAGTAGGACAATTCTGATTTCTTGCTGAAATCCTTGTTTCTCTGTCCCTTTCCATCAAGCTATAAGTGTGACAATGATACAGAGGCTGGGTTGGCCTTATGCACCAACTCATTTTGTGCCAATGTGGAATAGCCAAATGCCCACACAGATTCCATTACATTTGTCAGCAGCTTTTCAAATGGTTGGTCATGGTCCTTCTGGTTAACCTTCCTTTCCAGTGACTGAATGAGACACAGAGCGAGCCACTGAAAGTGTTTTAGTCAAGCTGTTTACACTGTGCACCCTTTGCAAACAGGCCAGTAACTTTCTCCATCAAGGGCTAGCTGAGTCTTCTGGTTTTGGCTGGGATAGAGTTAGTTTTCTTCCTAGTAGCTGGCACAGCGCTGTGTTTTGGATTTAGTATGAGAAGAATGCTGAAAACTCACTGATAGTTTAGTTGTTGCTAAGCAGGGCTTACACCAGTCAGGGACTTTTAAGCTTCCTCTGCTCTGCCAGGTGCACAAGAATCTGGGAGGGGGCACAGCCAGGACAGCTGACCGCAAGTGGCCAAAAGGCTATTCCAGACCATATGATGTCATGCTCAGCATATAAACTTGGGGGAGGTGGCTGGAGGGCAGCAATTGCTGCTCAGAGATGGGCTGGACATTGATCAGCATGTGGTGAGCAGGTGCATTACTTATGTGTTTTTCTGGGTTTTTTTTCTCTCTCTTGTTTTAATAATAATAATAATAATAATAATGTTATTTTTCATTTATTAAATTGTTCTCATCTCAACCGATGAGTTCTCTTACTTTTGCTCTTCCAATTCTCTCCCCCATCCCACCTGCAGGGAGGGGGGTGGTGAGTAAGTGGCTGTGTGGTGCTTGGTTGCCAGCTGCAGCTAAACCACAACATTGAGCTGAAGGTGTCTGAAACATAACCCTCTCGTGATGAAGAAGGTGTCAGTGTGGCAGCGTTAGGTAATTAGTGATGTTCCAGTTGTTTGTTGCTTGCTCTTACTGTGCTTGCATGCCACTGAGTACTGGTGATCCTGGGTTTTGTCAGTGCTCAATGCATCATTGCATCCATCCCCTACTCTGCTGCTCCCATGGCTCATCAGTTTTACCTTCCATCTGTTCAGTGACCTGTGCTACAAGGTCTAAAACATTGCTGCAAAGTCCAGGCAGGGAGCTCAGTAAACATCTGCATCCCTTGGGCTCATAGGAAAGCTCATCCATGCAGGAGCAAGAACTTCCTCCTGAGCCAGCTAGAGTGGACCTTTCATCACAAATGTTCTTCACCTTTTATTGCTGTGTCCTCAGGCTTCTGGATTTGCTTGCTTTAGCACACACACTGTTTTCATGCCTCATCTCCCACCATTCCTCCTCTTGCTGCAGAATGACAGACTGTCTGCAAAGATAATCTCAAATGGCTTTTTTCTGCAGCTTATCCAGAAAGAAGTGTTGGATAGTTTGGCATGCAATGCAAAACCAGCAATCTGGAAGCCTGATGTTGAAGAAGAGACAGTTATTTCAAATGGTTCTGGACACCACTCTCTTACAGTAAAAACATGTGAGTGTGATGATTATTCCATAAAAATGCAATGATGCTATTGAAATTAGTATAATTAATCCATACTTTTGTCTTTGTAATACAGATAGATTAAAAAATTGGCTTACACATTTCCTGAACCCCCTTTTTAAGAGCATTGACCAGTCAGAATATGGAGGACTTTACCAAGAAATCTCATCTTTTTTCTTCAGTGATTTGAAAGTGACATTTATACTAGGTGGGTTCTTACACAGATTTTCAGTTTTATATTCACCTAAGATGCCCAAACTTGTCTGTTTCTGCCATTCCTATCCTGAAGTTAACAAGGGGAAAATATCCTTGCTTTTTTTAAGGCCCTTGTTTTGAAAGGAGGGAGAAAAGGAGAGAGGCTGGATGTGAAGGCAGTGATTGCTAAAGGGAACATATTTTTAGGTACCAAGATACAATGATGTGTTTCTTTGGAATGGTATTATGGTAGGACATGTTCAGCATGAGAAAACTAAGGCCAAGTGCTGTCGAGTTCGTGTGTACGTGCAGTCCGTATGCCTTTTAATGACATGACTTCTTGCACCCAGTCCTGCTTTTCCTAGTAAGGCAAAATCTGGTGGCTTCCAGTTGAGTGACTAACTCTGCTGCAACTTTCTTGGCAAGAAGCAAAGTGCTTTAAGATACGTTCCTCTGAATGTTCTCATGGCACTCTTACTGCTCAGATGTATGAAGGCTCAGGGGGATGGATGAACTATGCAAAATCGTTCACAGATTATTCATTATTCCCCAGCTCAGTTTTTACAGTAATCTTACTTAGAAAAAATCTTTAAATAGTAGCTTCTATAATACTATTAATGAAAAAATGTTGCCTGGCAGACATGGCAGAAGAGGGAAAACACTTGCAAGGGCTCTTGAGTGCTGGGTCTGTGTGCCTCTCAGTCTATGGAAGTCAGTGTGATCCACAGTGCCCTGTCCTGAAAAGAAGTCTCACAGGGCTCATGGAAAGGATATTGCTCACATCAAATTTAAGGAGTCTTCAACTTCTGAAATCGGTACTTCCCTTTTGCAGCTTTTTCCGTTTTTCCTAATACCTATGCCTTTGAAAATCTTGTATTTCTTTTATCGCACTGTATTGACACTTTTCAGATGAAAAAAGAAGTGTACTGTAGATGAGAGAGAATTCCTGCCTTCAGTAGCAAATTCACTTAAAAATTTAGAAATTAAATAAAAAATTGAGATGTGGAGAAGCAATTCAGAGAGGTGACAAAAAACTCGAGAATGATTTTTCTGAAGAAGACATTATGAATAGTTTGTTTTCATCTGAACTGGGGATCTAGAATTTATTTCAAAAGTAAGACCATCTCATTGTGTTGTGACAGAGTCTATCCTCAGTAATGTATGCAGCCAGCATTTTTATTATTCTTTAACCTCTACAAAAAGTCATTGTGGAGTGACATGATTATCTCCTCACCATATATGGGAGGTCTACTTGAGAAATTCCAGTAGGAGTGGGACTTTTCTAGACACCAGAAACCATCTCTAAACAAAAGGATAACAATAAGCAATGGGAAGAAGAGGGAAACAAAACAACCAGAGAACCCCAGTCAGTGTTCCCTTCCTCTCCTTCCTTCCTTCCTCCTCCCCATCACACAACCCTGTGTAAAATGTGTAGGGGAGCTAGACATGTGAGTCCAAGAGTGTTAAGTTTGACAGTGACATCCAGAATGTCAGATACAAAGGTGAAATGGAAGACAGAAATGGTTGCAAAATACATCCCTTCTGTTTTCTTGGAAAGCAAGAAGCTTGCAGCCATCACATTTTTCAGATTTAACTTTGTTTTTCAGTTGCACATTCTGATCAGGCATTTCTTAAACTGGAAATTAATTAGTCAGTGTTTAGAAAATATCTAAACAGAACCAGTGAAGTACATCTGCATACTGATGAGACAGTATCTTAAGTCTTTGTAGCCAGAGGCAGGATTTAGAAAAGCAATGTCAAGAATTTCCAGATGAGAGTCTGCCAGGCAGTTGGCCTGGGAGGAGAAGTGTCTGGAGGGAACGTCGTAATCTTGCATTTGACTGAGCAAGCACCTGATTCAAAAGCCAGCAGGGAACATCATTAGCATAGCTTTGTGAAAGACAGAACAGCAGCCTAGCAGTGGTGATTATGTTCTGTACCTCTAGGTAAGGAATGTATGGAAAAGTCACGATCAGGAGAAGAAACTCCCAAACGATATTGATCAGATCAAAACAGGAATGTATGAAAGCCTGTGACAATACTGGGGAAAAGATCAAATTGTGTTAATCTTAGGGGATTTTTCAGACTTTGTCAAAGGCATCGTAGCTTGGTCTATGTTTGCCATTGATCAAAGAGGGCTGAACTCTGCTTCCTCATTAATGTCACAGTGCAAATTCCCTACAGAGGTCACCAAAAATGCATCAAAACAACTCCTGGTCCCTGCTGTCCTAAGTACAAAAGGAAATTTGAGAACAAATATTTCACCTAGCAGGCAATGTATTGGTTTCTGGTCAGAATACACGTTCAGTCATCTTTAAAGAGCCTTAAAGAAATATTGATACTGTTTTGAATTTTTTAAACCAAATATTCTAGGGACTTAGTGCTGAAAGCTTGAAATGTAAGCAAGTAGTGTTAGTGCTGCACATTAATTTGGACTGCCTGAAGAAAAGACAACAGCTAGAACTTTAAATTATATTCACAAAATCAGGCCAAAACAGTCTTAGACAACTGAATCTGGATGAAGCCCAGGGATTTCTGTGAGCATTACTCTTAAAATCTGTGCATAACTTGGGAGGAATAATATTAGTTCTGTAAAACCCTTTCAGTTGTGCTGCCTAATTCTAGAAATGAAATAGTGCTCTATCCAACATAAGGATAGCTCAAAAACCTAAGTCAAATCTCTTTTCTTTTTTGATGTGCATACAGTTCATGCATTCACTTAGCAGTGCAATGCACAGTGCTAAGTTTTGGGGTGAGAATTACTGTGGCTAAGGGGTAGATCTGCCCCTGTACAGGTTCCTCTCATCTTGTAGCTTTTAAAACACCATCCTATCTTCTAAGTCTTGCTCATGTGGGCATAATGCAAACAAAAGTAAAAGTAGGCATAACACAGGCTACTGGAAACACAGCAACATGTTTGAAAACTGGTGCCTTCCCTAGGAAATCACACCCACACATCCATTGCTGTTTATACAGAACCTTTCATAACAGCTGATCACTGTGGCAAACAATCTGCAACTTTAGCCTATTCCTGGAGCTCTTTATCACCATTAGGCAGAATCACGTGATGCAATTTGAAGCCTTGGAGCTTGATTGCAAATTAGTGTCAGATATTAAGATTTTTTATTTTATTTTATTTTTGCTTCTCAGAGCACTATGGGAGACAAAGAGAATGATTTACTTTACCAGCTTAAATATTTGTGAAAAATAGATAAAAGTAACAGAAGACTGACTAGATAGACACGAATAAGACTAATAGCACTATATATCTAATCCCAGACTTCATGCTGCCACAATAACTCGTTCATTAAAAAGTATTTATGTATCCCTGGTGTACTTTTCATGACAACAGGGGGTTTTATTCAAGTGAGTGAGCACAGAGGGGAGCACTTGCAGAACTTCTTTTTTGTTCTGATTACTTTGGTTATAAAAACAGATTTTGTCAAATTAATGCCTACTGAAGAGATGGAAATAGAGCTAATGCAAGCCTGCTGTAAATGCTCACAGACTGGGACTGCCTCATGCTCTGTACTCAGGCAAAACTCCAACTGGTTCATTACTTTAAAAAATTTCGCCTGTGTTCAGCATCTGGCCTGAATTTACTGGGTTTCACTGAAAAACACAGACACTTTTTGGTTTTTTTCTATTTACTTCTCCATCTGATTGACTTTAAATGGAAGAGAAAACACCAAGACAGCTAATACCCAACTATGGATAACACGAAAGTCTTCATAACCAGTGAAAAATATGGAGCCACGGAAGCAATGAAGTCAGCCTTATTGCTACTTCTCATTCTAGTTCCTTTTATGACCTTAGTACTTTCCTTTCATTATTTTACTTTGGACCCCGTTTTGTTTAACAGAGAGAGGATAAACCTACCTATGCCTATAAAGTACTTCAAGAACTATAATGAAAAACACTATAGAAATGCTATGAGTTCTTCTGGTTTAGTTTGATAAGTTTTGGTGACTCGCTATCTATTCAAAAGCTCAGTGTCTCTGTAATGCAATGATTGGCAGAGCATCACAGGCAATATTTGCAACAAGGAAAAAACACCATCTTACAAGTAGTGTCTTAGCTTCTTTCCATGGAAGTCAGTGGGAATTTCACCAGTAATTTCAGAGGAAGTATGTCTATTCCCACAATCTCCTTTGAAAATTACACACAGAAGAGAAGACAAGTAGGTTCTAAAAACTGAAATGCTCTTAGAACAGCATTCAGTGTTGGGGCAGCATCAGTGCTGGAAACTTGCTTTGTTTTTTGCTGCTAAAAAACATGATCTCTTAGGCTTTATGTCACGGTCACACTCATTTATATGTGCACTCACACAGTCTTATCACGTATTTCTAACAGGCTTTCTCACAGAAATATGTGGCATAGATGCAGTTTGAAAGAGCTATTGTGTTCCGATATCTGAGCTATATTGTTTAACTAGTCCTCAGAATGCCATTCCATAAAGCCAGACTCATACTTTTTCCACAGGGAAATACTGGGTGGGATCCTACACAGGTAAACTATGCCCTCATATCTGAGGGTCAGAGACTATTTCTAAAGGTTCATCCCCCATTTCTTTGCCCTGATGATATATGCAGGTCATCTCTGATGGAGAGTAGAAGTGGGGCCACTGAAAGTGGATTTAAGGGGGCAGTAAAAGGCTACAGAGGACACCCTTTCTCCATGCACATGACCATGACAAATGCTTCTAGCAGAAGTCACCTGGCACATCTTCACTGCGAGGCAAAAATAGTGCTGAGAGTCTGAGTGAGCTTTCACTTCTGATTTATCATTGCCTACAGTTACAGCAGGTAACTTTCCCCTGTGAGAAGGAAAGGAAGAGGTGTTGGGATCAAAGGTGTGTTCAAGGCATGTGGACATTTCTGGATGTTGACACAAGTACCAAGGTGCTTTTAAAAAAGAAATAGAGATCATATTCTCCCACTCCTCCACCCTATAAACAGCAGGAAGAACAAGGGCCTAGGAATGAAGCGAAGTGTCTGCCCTTTCATCTTTATGAAGGTGAAGTCCAAATCACTTTTCTAATTAAGACTAAAGTCTTAAATTCATCAATGTCTTAATGCCTTTATGATCTTTCTTATGTATGTACCTAAGTGCCTGGCTAGTAATAAATATGCTTCCTCTTTTAAGAAGACTGCAGGAAATAAAAAGCATTTAGGAAGTCATGTCCACAACCCAGACAACTGGAAATCAAGAAAGGAAACTTAACTCCACCTGCAATCTAAAGGACCTGAATGCTACACAGGGAAGCTTGTATCAGGCATAAAATGCCTCAAAGCCTGGCAGAGCTCAGAACAGAAACTAAGTCTGGCTTTGTAATTGAATCAACACAGGGTTTGGATTCACTAACCTCCTTATTAAAATGATGAAACACATCAGAGGTGCCATGTGCCTCACAGATCCCTTCATAGTGATTTGATCTGAATTACTTAGATGTAGTTAATTCTCCATTTTTTGCATGCAGAGCACTTGGTTTTCAGTCACTGAGAGCAAGTATGCACCAATGACACCATACCTTTCCTAGAAGCACAGCCAGTCCAGGCACCAGGGAGATGAGGAGCTGAGACAAACAGAAATGTCCAGCCAGTCCAAAAAGAGTGAATCTGTGTTTGCGTGAGTGACCCCATGTAGATGTTTCCAGGTCTTAGCCATTCTCCCTTGTTCTAAGGGCTCCTGAGTTTTCTAATAACTTTGTACATGTCTCTGGTGCCATTCCTGAGGCTGTACATCCTCCTCAAAGTTCAGCACCAACTAACTTGGGTTGGCATTGCAAATGCAACTCATGCTCAACACAGACAACCCCGCGCCCAAAGGAACAAATTCTGCTGGGTATTGACAGGCTTTGTGGGCATCTGTGTCACAGTAGTTGCCATAAGAAGGAACAGGTCCTGAGAGATTCTATAATTTTCTGATTTTTCTATTTTCCAAAGCATCCTGGCCCCACATTTCCTAGGGAGCAGAGGTCTGAACTGAACTAATTAATTCTTAATTGAGAAATATGCAAGTTTAGCTTGAAAAGCTCAATGTTTCAAGTGCACAGGGTGGAATTTAGCTACCAAGCTGCCCAGAGGTAGGTGACTGTCATCCCCTGGCCCAGTGCCAAGGGAATTGAAGGAGCAGTCTAAAGCCAACAAGATTACAAGTAAGCTTCAACATTTTCTTTTTCCCATATCTTTGTATACAGGATAAAGAATGAATGCCAATTGCAACATTCAAAAAGTGAATATTATCTAAATTTTCCATTGTCAGTCATAATTTTGTGATGTCCAGTTTGAATTCTAGAACTGAAATATGCTCATCTACCTTTGTATGATATTTAACCTGTCGTGTATCCAGTTGAAAGCATGAATTTTAAATAAGCAAACTTTTTTTCCCTTCTGATTTAAAGAATGAAACTAAGAAAGTGGGTCAGCATATCTCATCCATCTCAGTGGTGATCCAGTGGGCAGGAATTAATACAATTATAAATTACATCTTCCTGAAGCAGGCATAGCCATATACTTCTGTGCAAAAACCTTGTATGTCAGAAGTTCACAATAATGGCAGTTTTAGCTGGAGAAAAATAATGCCAACTGACAACATGTTGGAAGCAGGGAGAGGTAGGCCAAACAGTGTCAGCTCCTGTAAACTGATGTTTTCAGTAGCAAAAGCTGCTTTTACCTT
Organism: Nycticorax nycticorax; assembly: GCA_023375905.1. Lineage (NCBI taxonomy): Eukaryota > Metazoa > Chordata > Aves > Pelecaniformes > Ardeidae > Nycticorax > Nycticorax nycticorax. The sequence goes on from JAKFQP010000011.1 coordinate 1,974,020, forward strand.
TTTTGTTGTTGTTGTTAGAAGAAACACTGGGGGAAAATCTTCAGTTAAACTAAAAAACTTTGGGTTTGATTTTTTTTCTTTCAACTCAATACTTACAAGGGATTTCCTTTCTTCCTTTCTTAGTTTTGGTATCACAATTTTTTTGTGAAAAGCCTGAGTACTTGAAGGCACAAAACATCACCATGGAGCAGCATTTTGTAGGGTGTGGGAAAATAAGCTCCATGTGAGGAGGGAGGGACGTATGGAAAGCCAGGCCCCTCTGGCCTCAAGCAAAGCCTTCAGCTTCTGCCTGGCCAGCTCTGCCTCACTGCAGCACTGCTGCGGGACACTGGCTGCTTTTTCCTCACATCTCCAGAGGCTGCAGTGCATGTGTATGCATGTTAGCACTGGCAAGGACTGGTCCCAGCAGGTTTGCTTTAGCTCTTCTCTGAATAAAAATGATAGAGCCTTAAGTGATGTGAAGTCCTATCCACCTCAAAAACAGCATTCTCAGTCTGCAGACTGGATTCCTTCATCTTTCTGTCCCTGGATAATACATGTGTGAATGCACACATTTCAAAGACATCATGTTCCTTGGATGACAAAGGTAATACTCCTCTCACTGCAGCTGGTCACCACTAACACACTAAGCACCACCAAAGTGTGCTTTCACCTGTCATTTCTGTTGCATCTAAAACCGAGAGTGCCAGACCCAGATAAAGCCTTTTTTGAACCACTTCTTGCATTACTAGCTTTATATCTTGAGGAAAGAAATAAACAATTATTTGGCTTGAAAGTGTTGGTTTGGAGCTGCTCTAGTAAGTGTTCTGGCCAGAGGTCCCTGAGTGAAAGCATTTGCAGTAAGCAGTTACACTTAGGTCTTGCTGTATTAATATAACTGGGAAATAGGAGTCCAACACCTAGCAAGACCTTCTGTCTTTCTAGAGAAGAAAGGTGCAGAAAGCCTAGAGCACGCATTTAAAGAAGGTAAGTTGTGCAGCTTGCTGATAGCCACAGTAAAAAGTCAGTGAAGAATTTATCCACACAGGAAGATTGAAGAAAAATTCAAGTTCTAGGCAACTGTCTAAATGTTATAGTTACATTAGAGAAGTGCTATCTGATGAAAGTATCATCAGACCAATGGCACCATATATTATTGGTTTTATAGAAAAGTAAGCAAGATGGGTTGAATTTAACATGATGCATACAGCCACTATCCCAATAATTCATCAGATTCATTCAATTTTAATTTTTTAGTTTTTCTAATGTAAAATACCTAACAGCTTGCGTTATGAAAGAAATTGCAATGTAGTTTTGAAAACTTTCTCCTCCTATTTTAAGTTTTGGTGTCAAATCATCATTTAAGCCAACTTAGACCAAACAAAGGCCAGCATTCATACCTACAAAATATATACTAGATCCCCAGTATATGCAATGTTACATGGAAGGAAAAGAACTCATCACTCAAACAACTTAGCAACCAGCAACCAGACTTGCATAGGTGAAACTGATACCCTGCCAGTGGCATAACATACACAATGACCACAAGTTTCTCATCCAGCACATAATGGCATTCACAAAAATACCTACTTTCTGTGTGAATCAAACAGAACTGGATGCCCAGATAAAACGAAATCTCTAAAACTTGGGCCAACTACAGCATTCAATTCACTGTTCTCAAATTATGAAGCAAGTGGGGTTTTGGCATTTTAGGTAGCGTCCAACAACTGTCCAGTGACAAATAAATACAAACTGCAGCTGAACAGCTGATGCAACAGAGATGGATATAGCATTGAGTGACTTACCTTAACTCAAACCCCTTGACCTTTCTGTATCGTTACAGAAAACAAAGCATAATGACTGTTCTCTTGCTGACAGTTTTAACTCTAGCAATTTCAAAAGAGTCAAGGCCAAATTAAAAAGAAAAAAACAAACAAACCAAACACTTTAAGCAAGTTTAAGCACCTCTCAAAAAACTCAGCAAAATACAGTCTCCCAACTTGGCAGCCATCTGCCCCTGGAAATGACTGGATTCCGTAGGTTCTCTCAGCTTTAGTCTGAAAGTGCCCTAAGCACCCTCTTATATCTTCTGTACGCATGCAGAATGGCTCCAACTCAGCAACTATTCACCTTTCACCTGTGTAAACCTTGGTATCCACAAACTAGGTGGACACTCACCAAAGGCCCACGAGAGGCTGCCTGATAAACAGAGTTAAAGCACTTCTACACACAACAAGAGCAGAGAGCTTAGTAACAGAGAGGAAGCCAACCCACTCCTATTTGCCCTTTTGAAAGGCAAACAAAGATCACAGACAGCATTTTAAGCAATGTGAAAGTAGTTTAATGCCCACTGATGACTTGGAGGCTTGTGTTTTAGGGCACTCTGGGGTCAATACAAACAAAAGGAGGAGTTTTATAACCTGTGAAACTTTCTGCCTCAGGAAAGTTATGAGTACAAAAGCTTTCATGTCTTCAAAAAAATATACATTTGCCATGCTATACCATGTAATTATTGCCTTTGTACACAGTATGAACTGGTTGGGTTTACAAGCATAGAAATTAAAACAGTGAATTTCACTCTACAAGACTGGATATAAGCTGAACAGTATTGGAGACACCAAGTATCTGGAATATATGATATATGAAACATTTTATGCTGGCTCTGCAGGACACCTTGAAATCCTAGTGTTAAAGAATGGTCTTTTATCATAAACCTGAAGTTGGAGCCTTTTCATATTTTCCCAGCCAGGACAGCTTGCTGCCTTATGCTGTTTCATTAATGCCCCTCTGCTCCATTCTGGTCAGACCCCACCCGCAGTCCTCTGTCCAGCTCTGGGGCCCTCAGCGCAGGAGAGACATGGACCTGTTGGAGCGAGTCCAGAGGAGGCCACAAAAATGATCTGAGGGCTGGAGCACCTTTCCTGTGAGGACAGGCTGAGAGAGTTGGGCTTGTTCAGCCTGGAGAAGAGAAGGCTGTGGGGAGACCTGACTGCGGCCTTTCAGTACTTAAGGCGGGTCTTATAAGAAAGATGGGGACAGACTTTTTAGCAGGGCCCACTGCCTGTTGCAATTGGACAAGGGATAATGGTTTTAAGTGGAAAGAGGGTAGACTTAGACTATATATAAGGAAGACAGTTTTTACAATGAGGGTGGTGAAACACTGGCACAGATTGCCCAGAGAGGTGGTAGATGCCCCCTCCCTGGAAACATTCAAGGTCAGGTTGGATGTGGCTCTGAGCAACCTGATCTAGTTAGTGATCTCCCTGCTCATTGCAGGGCAGTTGGAACTAGATGATTTTTAAGGTCCCTTCCAACCCAAACTATTCTATGATTCTATTCACTGATGTGGATAAATGTCATAGAAGTGATGGAGCATGTGACTGACAGTGTCTAACTGTTAAAGGCATTTGGGCTTTCTAAATACATTTAGAAATAAACATTTATTATCTTAAAAAAAGGGTTAAAATTTGCATAGATGGTCCAGGAACCTCCTTGACTCAGGCCCCTTTAATCTCTATGTATTTTATAAACATGCATTCAAAGAATGAAGGTGGGTTACAGAGAATTAATTTCATAAATGAATACTGGCGGGTTACATGTTTTGTATTACGGAAGACAGTTTTAAATTATATGACAATATGCCATTACCATGTCTTATTCACTTTTCATATACCATGCAAGTCAATTAACAAATGAAGCTAAGGTTTTACATAGCCCTTTCTTATTCTGGACCTAATTGTTATCACTATAAACATGGTGTAAATCTGGATGAATTATACTGAAGTCAACTGGATTATTTCAGAATTACACCAACATAATTAGAAGAAAACTGTCCCTGCACAAGGAAATTGTTTGATGAGTTTTCTAGCAAGCTGAAATGTATAGTAAAGGAAGCAAGGATCACATAAAGCAAATTGAAAACACTTCAACTAAGCAAATGACATGCAGTTATTTGCATTATATGAAATTGTTCCCTGCACCTTTAAAATGTGCAAGTCTCTTAGGATCTGCTATATTTTTCTTTTTTCATGATCTCTGGAAAGCATATATTGCAAACAACTGCTTTCAGTTTTTTCTACTATATTCCTTGAAATGTGCCCACCTCTGTGGGGGTGGCAAAATAAGGAATGGGGGACGGGTTCTATGGAAATAAGAGCACGAAACACTGCAGTTAAAGGCTTTATTGTTAGTCATAGGCAGGAGGTGGCAAAATAAGGAATATAGTTCTGACGTGAACATTTACTTTATCTGAACAATGTTGTAGGGTTCTAGTTTCAATTTTAAGAGCAGCTTTCAGATTTAATGTGCTAAGCATTCAGACATTTTTTTCCTTTTGCTGCCAGTCCTTTACGTCAATGGTCAAATAACCTTTCCATCCTTCTTGGTGCTAGTGTCATTCACGCTTTTCAAACTCTTCTGCCTTTAATATCAACACAAATTAACTGGACTGGAGTATAATAAATGGATCCACCAGGGACTAAATATTGAGAAGGTGACATTTTCAGATGGAAACCACATTTTTCAGAGTGCACATCTCTTTTAATTAGGCAGCTCCTCACTTCTGAGTTGTTAGCTTTTCTGTAGCATATACACATACAAATCATAGCAGTCTATCTCTGGAGACATGCAAGGGGAATCCAGAACTGCTGGTGACTCACCACTAAATTGGAACTACCAGGTAAGGGGACATTTTTGGGGGGACTGTAGCTAGACCATTCATCACTTTCTGTGATTCACTTGTTCCCTGAAACAGCAGGTAGCTGGGCCTAAACACGGTATAAACTGCTTTAAGGTATTAGCTAGCAAAAGAACCTCAGATATGAGTTATTTCTTACATAACCCCACCGAAGCCCCAACAAATGTATCTAGTCTGACATTTTCTCTATGTGCTCATGATGTCCGTGCCATGAATTACAGTTGCTGTAAAGATGTCTGTCTGACTTCTCTTCTGCCTGCTAATGAACATCTTCCAGCAGTAGTTCAATATTCCAGAAGTTAAGAAGCATGAAGTAACCACACCATTCACAGAAGCTAGTCTGGCTCACATATTTTTCTTCCCTTGCATGTGCTTCTTCTGTCCTCTGAGATGAAGGGTAGATGGGGACGCTCTGTGTACAGAGCTGCTACAGCCTGGGCTACTTAACAGCCCAAGTGCAGTTCCCAGGCCAAACCTAGATCACAGGACAAGGGCTGTGATGGTGCTCAAACTAATAGGTAATCCTAATTCCTAGTTTCAGGAAAAGAGCAAAGCAGCAAGGACAGCACAGGGAAACGTCGGGACCCAGCTGCATGCTCAACCCATGTCTCTGGATGACAGACTGGGACTCCTAGGAAGATATTTCTCATCTGTGACCCCCTCCCAGAGGTCTTCTTCCCTCAGCTCTCTACAGTAGTCATCTGCCCTCTGGTTCCAGGCCCCACAGACACTTTGCTACGTTGTGCTAGAGTTAGGCAGTTGTTTCTCCCTGTTCCCTTCCTGCTTTGTGCCATCACAAAAACAATGTACCACGTTTCCAGTGGACACAAGTGATAATAAAAAATGGAATATCACTCCTGCATCAATTGTTAATATTTCCATTCATTCAGAATAAACATCACCATAGATGTCTCTGTTTCTGGAGGAAGAGCGTGTCTGATTAAAGACTTTAAATAGCTTTCTCACTGTTTGAGAAATCAATGCAGGGTGAAATTCTGAAAGGGACAGTTTGTACTCAATAAACTTATTAGTCATGATTGGCAAACTAGACAGTGTTTTAATCTTCCTAAATACATCCCAAGATTTTAGTGGCACTCCATTTTTTGGTTAATGCAATCAGGAACCTTTAAAGAGTTAGTTAACAGAAGGATTCACAGTGTTTGAACTAGCAATTGGAGGCTGGAGAAAGAGGTGAAGTAAGACCAGGCTATCTGAATAATGATTAACAACTCTGTTGCAGTATGTCTACGTATTATACTTGTGGATAAACAAGGAATTACCCCTTGCAATAGTGCAGTGTTTGATATTTATAAGAGATTCTGAATAAGATCATGGAAGCACCTTTTTTTTACCTTCCATTCACTGGAGTAGCTACCATAGAAAATGAATTGGTTAATACAGACTTTGTATTTTAATTAACTCACACAGGAAGTTTTCCGAAGTGCAAAGGCTGGGTCTGCGTGAGCACTGAATGCACACATCCACCCAAATACTGTGTGTGCAGTCAGTCATGGTATGAGCAAATGCATCAATTCCACATGCAGCCAGCATTTTCATTCTCATTCATGAATGCAGATGCACTGCTGTGACACTGCCTTATGGATGTGCCTTTTTGACACCCAGGGATTAGATTTGTGAACAGTCATTAATTACCTCTCTTCTTCTTCAATAAATGTAAACTTTACATTTATCAGAGTAGATACTTTCTTCTGACTTATAAAGGGCTTTTGTAAATTCAGTGCTCCCTAATTATGAATTTATGAAATCATTTCAATACCTGACCTTTGTCTAAGGCAACGGATCCTGCTTGTTCTGCCCATGTAGATCAGTCCCTTGGTAGAAACGACACTGCCACCCTTAGTTTCGGTTGTGGCTGTGGGAAGTCCAGCTCAGAATAGTCAAATTTCCAAGTCCTTCAAGACTCTGAAAATGGTGTAGCACCACTTGCTATGCCTAGGAGGTGCCAGGGACAGCACCCAGTGCTCCAACCCCAGCGTCCACCAGCATTGCCAAAGATCTTCCTAAGTTACTCTCACTGAGGACGATGCACAGACACATCCCTGTACTGCTCTTCAGGAATAGGTATAAATTCCCATCGTGTCCCAACTACCTGCCTTCTCCAGAGACTTGTACACAAATCCCTGCCTTGCCATGCTTTTATTTGTTTGTGCCTTTGGTGTACATATGCACACCAAAAAGCTGTCCCTCGAACTGTGGCAACACCAGCATGTGATACACAATGCAGGGATGATGCCCTGAAACCCCTATTGGCACTGGCTGAGCTCTTCCTGTGATATAAACAAGAAGGACTGCCAATTTCCCAGTTTTCAGCCACACACCTTCTGCCAGCATACTTTCTCTGAGAAATCATACTTTCTCTCCTTTGACCAGAAGGTACTGCAAAATAGAAGAATAAAAACAGAAACGGCAGGAACTGCCTCCAAGCTCAGGCAGCCAAAGGGCACTCAAGAGAACCCATTATGGAGATGCAAAGTACTTAAAACTACTGCAAGAACTTCAGGAAATTCAAGAAGAGCTTGAGGCAGGCTTAACTACATATTGGAAGTTTTTCTCAAAATAAGAGGTGTTAACCAAGGCTTGCAATTTCATAAACATTAAGAGATATTTTTTTCCCATTAAGTCCCCTGATTTTCAGACACCTGAGGAACCATCTGAACCCGATTTCTAAATAGGCATCCTCTTCAGCCATTAGACAACATCCTTCAGTTTTAGCTCATTAGGGCTAAAATGATCACTGTTTATCTTTTTTCTCTAAACAATGGTCCCTTTTGGGAATGCTGCATCTGTGAAGCCATTAACACAGTAACAAGTGTATAAGATGGATGAGCCAAGCCAGCTACTATCCTTCCTACAAGTTCGTCTCCTTGTAACAGACATAAGTATCATTATATTATATTATATTACATTATATTATATTATATTATTCTCCCAACAGAATAATGCTAAATAACATGGCAAACCTCACCTAAAGAGATGTTCTCAGCTGTTCACTTCCCAATGTGAAGTCTTAAGCTATAATCACATACATATTTAGATATCAAAAGATCTGGGTCATGCACTAGGATTTTTTGAAAGTACAAAGGTAACTAATGACAGATTTGTTATTCCTAGTTCATCAATTCTGATGATACCTAAAACCTGAGACACACATATACATCTTTAGCCACCTAGATACATGTAAAAAATGTACATGGCTTTCCACATGAAGTACCAGACTGACAGCATCGTATCATGAATCATACAGTCCGTTTGATTTTGAAATGTCTGTAATGAATTCTGCGTATATATAAGTACCTGGTGTATTTTTAGTGTTCCTCTGAGTCTAACCTTATGTGTCCAAACCCCAGCTCACTGACTCATAGCAAGGGAAGGGTTACCATTTTCCACTTTCAACTTCTGTCTTCTTATAAATAATATTAAAACGTTGAAAAATATTTGATCTCAAAACTACAGACACACTTCTTCAAACAGCCCAAGAATTATTTGGGTTTTTCATTGGACCCCAATGAACTGAATCTGAATTGAATTATCAGTTCCTGCTGACAACTCTGTAGTCGTATTCATCACACTGTGATAAGGTATCTGTTCTGCACCTTCTCCTCTTACTCATCTCTTCCTAAGTATTGATCAGAAGATTTTTGCAGTACACTTGATACCTATGTGTTTAAAAGAGGCCAAACGCATGCTCTTGGTGAATAAAAATGGAAGTTACAGCAGCTACTTGCAAAGCCCTTGAAATTACCTGCCTGGTTTAGGCTGTTTCCTATGGCAGGGGCCATGGAAGTAGCAAAGAAGGAAAAAAAGATTTTAAAATGTCTCAGTGAAACTATTCTAGGCAGAAGCAAATGTGATAAATCTGTATGATTTACAGAAAAGTTACTCCCCCACACCCTCTCCTGGTTGAGAACTGGAGCAGGTATGTCCAACATGAAGGGGTAGAGAACTAAACTTTCTGGTGGAAAAGGGGACTTCCACGGCTGCAGGCCTCTCTTACAGCTAAGGGTCAAAGCAGCAGGAGCCTGTGGAATTCAAGCAACTGACTTGCAACTGACAGTTCTGGTCAAGGAATTAATGCATTATGAGACTTTTAAAGTTAAATCCCAACTTTCTTAGGTAGGAAGAAACAGAGGAGTTTGAAAGAGGATCAGCAATGATTAAGCAGCTGCATATAGCTGAAGAGACTTAATGCAGGGAGGCGAGAGGATGTGAGGTTCCTGACTCCTGGCTGGGGAATGCACCTTGCACTCTGAGACCCCATCACTGTCCCTGCAGGGAAAGATGTGGAAGCGACTGGAGATGTACAAAAGTCTTGTCTGGTTCAAAGACCTCCGCCTCCTTCAGGCGCTGGCTGAAGCTCAGTCCTCCCTGGCCTTGGGAACATTGAAAGCACAGACTTTTGCAGTGGATGTGGGACAGTTCTCCTCCACTGATGGGGGTGACCAGCAGGGGCTATTGCAGATATGCTTCAACATTTTTACCAAGCAGGAATTTAAACACTGGTAGAAGCACATGTACTGCTTGTGGCTGTAGAGCAGCTCGCATTGGTCAAAGACTGCACTTGCTATCTATCATTAAAATTCATTACCTAAGTATATAACTAATATATTCACAACCTATTTCCATAATGTTACACTGTAATTATTTCTATCTAATACCGAATCTATGTAACCCACATATCTGAAGACCTTAGTGACTGAGCACTGACTGAGATACTTTATGAATATTTTTTTGAGCGTCTTGTCCTCCAGCCCATTATTATAAAGTCAGAACCATCTATTAGAGGACAATAGAAGTTTAGGAAAGAAACCCAGATGTCTGTGGCTGACAGGACTGAACATGCAACACCTGGATCTGTGATTTTTCTATTTATAATTCCAGCACTGGGCTAGGCAATTTACTATAGCTAAAATATCTAAATGCAGATTTGTAAATAATAGATAAGGATTTCTCTTTTAGCGGACTATAGAAACATTTGCAGACCGTTGTGCCAAAATCAGTTTCCCTGAAAGGAGAGTAGAGATGCACACACCAGAATGAGACAGGAAGGATGATCCAGCAATTAGGCCATCAGCTGTATGAGAGGATTGTTTCTCAGTTCTGCCTCTTTCACATTTAGTGAGTGACTCCAGGATGATGTTTACTCCATGTTCACTCCATGTTCAGAATGTTCTAGCTGGCTTTCCCACTCTGTGCACAAGTCCTAGGCAAAGCAATTTAGCTTGTGTGCCAACCTGCCTTCATGCGCATTGCAACTGTTCTGAACATCATATTTAAGCTAGCGACTACCTGACAGTGCATCTTCTTTCTCAGCATCATTGGAGGTTTGCTCAGTCATCCCTGTTGTTACAAGTATAAACAGCCATTCTGTTACAATAAGTCTTCCCTTCTCTGTACTGTCTGGGGTGGGGTTCAATCCTGAACTCAGTGGCTTACTTACATATTAGATGATTGGGCTGAAAACCGATGTCATTAATTTATAATGAAAACAAGGCTGGAAGCTTAACCACAGAACAACAGTGGCTATCCTAGCAAAGTGGCTATTTCTAGCCCAAAGATTCTCTTGAAAAAAGGGGCATGCAACTTACTCATAAAGAATTTTTAATAATTGTAGTGCAGTAGCATTATCAAGGAACCTACAAAACTGAAAGAATATTAATTTCATTTGCAGTCCTGGATATCATTACATTAAACCAATGCCTGAAGTACAGCTTAATTACACAGGTTTTTCAGATAGAGACGCTTCATTTTATATGCTTTTGCCAATCCAAATCAATTTAGCACACTGCCTCGGGAGCCCTTGAAAACACCAAGGCTCTTACAGCCAGTTTCTGTGGCAAGGCTGAAAAACTCTAGTCAGGTTTCCTAAGTAGCAAATCCCCAGGAGCGTTTTCACACCAGTTTTAATAGCTTAGTCCATGACTGCTCTCTCAGTTCTCCCAGCTAAAGATTCTGCAGTTGCTTCCTGACGAAGTAAAGTAAAAAATACAGGATGTGTCACTTGGTCTGCAGGAGGGATTCCAACTTTCTTATATCCAAGATAAAAATAAGTTTATTTATTTATTTTGTTGGCCCTCAGTGGTGTGTAAGCTGTGCTGATTGTCCATCTAGCCTCTGCTTCAGCTCACACAGCAGCTCTGCCTGAGGCAGGTAAAAAGAGGTCAACTCGGCAGCCACCACAACTGCATGGAAGAGATTTGGTCATTAACTTTTCTCCTTAGTAGCTAGCTACCAGAAAAAAACATAAATTAATAGAAAGCTTTTTGAGTCTGACATGCTTTTAGTGGCTGAAATTTTCTGTTGTCAGCAGAAGAGCGCTGTGGTGATGTCTGCCAGCAGCACTGTAAGCTGGAGCACAGCCAGGTTTTCTGCTATGAACCTCAGAGGTATAGTCACCCTTATGTAGTAACACTTATCACAGAGTATCCCAAAGTGCTTTGAAACTGCACAGGATATATTCAGGGAGTGATTCATTACCAGGGCCTTCTCCAGGGCACAGCTGTCCCTACACACAGTCAGCTTCTGGGGTCTCAAATAGCAGCATCTTCCACTCAGCTTTTTAAATGATGGAGTGGGTGGTGTCTGCACTCAGCTAACTGTTGTCTGTGGGGTTTGTCCTATTTGAAATAGAAATAGGAAAGAACAGTAGTACTGAGCATTGTCTTGACTCAGTGCCTGCAAGTGCTTATTTACAACTGTCCTTGGTTTCGGCTGGGACAGAGTTAACGTTCTTCCTAGTAGCTGGCACAGCACTGTGTTTTGGATTTAGTGTGAGAATAATGCTGATAACACACTGATGGTTTAGTTGTTGCTGAGCAGTGCTTACACCAGTCAAGGACTTCTCAGCTTCCCCTGCTCTGCCAGCAAGAATCTGGGAGGGGGCACAGCCAGGACAGTTGACCCCAGGTGGCCAAAGGGATATTCCATACCATATGATGTCATGCTCAGTGTATAAACCTGGGGGAGCTGGCTGAAGGGCAGTAATTGTCGCTCAGGGATGGTCTAGACATAGGTCGGCAGGTGGTGAGTGGTTGCATCACTTGTTTGTCCTGGGTTTTGTTTCTCTCTCTTGTTGTTTTCCTTTTCATTACAAGATTAATATTAATATTAATATTGTATTTCAATTCTTAAAATGTTCTCATCTCAACCCATGAGTTGTCTTACTTTTGCTCTTCTACTTCTCACCCCCATCCTACGAGTGCACATTGAGTGAGCAGCTGTGTGGGGCTTAGTTGCCACTGCAGCTAAACCATGACAACAACACAGATATATGCTTACCACTGTTTTAAGACTGACCTGGTAGAATCCCCTGAGCTCTTGAAATCTGATTAAACCATCACCACAAGTTCTTCAGGTTCTGACTGGAGTGACTATGCCCTGCAGAGGTCTGAGCTACCAAAATTATTCTGGATCTGAGGCAGCTCTGATTACTGCTGCTTACTGAGCATTTCTATGACAACTTGTGGTTGCACAGTACATATGCATGTCTGAATATTACTTTAAGGCCTTGAAACAGCTTGTATGAACACTGCCTCCCTCTCTCCTTTCTGCTGCAAATAGTTAAAGTGTATCAAGTCATTTGCAAATTATTTCTCATTCTTTCTTGGAATGGGTAATAACAGCTATCTTCATTCTGGGATCCTTCATAGCTAAGGGATAGAAGAAAGATCATACAGTTGCAAGGTTGGGAGAAGCTTCATTAAAACTGGTATCCATAGCACTGAGAACAGCATCTTGCTGAAATAAGATTATAAAGTTGTTGAATAACATTAAGATTCTTTTTTTTACTCGGAACAGGAAATGACTGCTGTAGACATTACCAAACTAATGAGCAACCTGATGCATTTTAAAATAAAATCCAGTAAATGTGAATGATGGGAAAAAAATGAAATATAAACACAACAAGCTATCAGGACATGCCTCCCTAGGACTGAGAGAAAGCTACCTGGGTACTAACAGCAAGGCAAAGAGAATTCCAGTCTCAATGCATAACCTAATCTCATCCTAGAAAGAAGGCAGCGATACCCAATGGTTAAAACCCAGAAAGAATTATAATTTAAAATTAGTTTAAATATATCAGGAATATTGCATCAATTGAAGCAATTACAGCCAGATCAAAAGCCTGTTGACATTCTATCGGGATTCCGGTTGGCTCAATGATCTCAGGGTCTCAGGGTCTCAAAATTACAAAATCACCATACCATGGCAATACTCTAAACAAGAAGAGAAAGCTGTACCCTACCATTGCATAATAGCAACAAACAGGTGAATGCTCTTTATCAAAAAAATCAATCCAATATGCCATTTGAAGGGAAGTTCTGCCCCATGAGCTCTGGCATTGGTGTTTGACAGTCATTTGTTAATGGCTAGAATGAGGGAAATGCTGTTACCAGGCATCCAGATTTAAATTTATGGCAATCAATTAAATTACAAGAAGAAAACTACTGTTAAGTGAACAAACGCATTTACAATACACAATTTTAAATCATATCACCTGAAAACAGCTTAGAAAGCCAGTACAAGAATTAGCACAGAACAGAAATTCTTGGTGGTTTCTCCTGCCAGTAGCTTAACAGAAAACTACCAGTCCAAGATTATTTGAGACATGTAATTTCTTTGTCATTCAGAATTGCAGGAGGATAATAACAACCCTAAAAAATGCTCTAGCACGTTATCTCAGAAAAAAAAAATTGAAATGTTTGAAGCTTTCTATTAGCAGAAAAATTATGACATGAGATGCTTACAGCTCATCAGCTCATCTCTTCAGAACAAAGCCAATTCAAAACTAGAACAGTGATTCTTTTTGAAGCTTGCTTTCCTAAGAAGTCGTATTTATGCACCTGTGCTGTCTATTTGCTCAACTGTGTAAAAGACAGAAGAGCAGATTCCTAGTGTTTGTATAAAAAGTATTTAAAAGGTATTGTAAGAGAAAATAGAAATTAGTCTTTCTTAAAGTGATATTTGCAAAATGAAAAATGTGCAAAACCTGATGCTTTCCCTAAAAACTCAACCTGGTGAACCAGTGCCTTCTGATAAAAATTTTTGATTTATAAATAAAATTAGTTCCATGTGGCTCATGCAATCTCAGCAAAGTTTATTGCTAGCAGATATATGTTGTAGGATAAAATAATTTTTTTTCAATTAAGCATTCATAACCTACACTGAATAAGATTTAACTCCACTACACTAACCCAAGAAATAAAAGGCATCTGAAAAAGATGTCATAAACCAAATCAAATATGGAATATCTTGACCAGTAAAATACCTTGCAAAACATATATGATATCTAAGGTCTCAAAGGCAAAGGCATGTCACACAGATTAGGAAGTTAGGATGCATGGTGGAAACTGTAGATTTTAAATTAAATATTCCTTTAGGTCAAATTTCTATAAAGGCTGTACATTACCATTATCATTCACATACACAGCACATGACAACCTGCTGCCCCAAAAACTGATGTCTAAGCAAACAGAATGTAGAGGGTCAATGGAGAAAAAAGTAGTAACAGTAGGATGAACTGAATGAGACCATCAGATGTTCCCTGACTAAAACTAAGAGGCAAGGCTATTTACTTGTCTGTCATTTTGAGTTCACTGAGGTCTTGAGATTCATAAGAAATGTGTGATCAACAACATAAGGGTCAGATTTCCAAAACACATGTAAGGCAGGTATCGAGAGCACCACCAATCAGAAAAGTACGTTTCTGTGGGTGTGCTTGGCAAGAACTGGGTTGGCAGGTGTTGTCTTTGACAGCTCTGCCGGGAGGGGGGCAGAGGGTGTGCCACTTTGATCCAGAGCTGCTTCCCCAACGCAGCTCCTGTCCGCTGGGCTATCAGTTACACCATCAGCTCTCACCACTGGTTTCATATCCTGGTAGCATGAAGGAAACACAAAAAAAAGAGAGAAAGAGAAAAAACAGTTTTAAAACTACACAAATTTTCAAACAAGCCCAAGACCAGACACAGTGTTTGATATTACTCTTACCTACCTACGTACCCCTTTTTACTTTTTTCAGTTTACAATGTAGCCTTAAGGAATAGGCATTAAAATAATCAAGACACAAAGTAATCCATATATTGATGCCATCTCTACAAAGTCTTAAGGAGTTGCTTAGATCGGCAGAAAATGCAAGTGTAATAACCTGACAACTTCACAATTATCCCAACTATCCTTTGCTAGTCCCTCCATATGAGTCCCTCCATATGAGTACCTTTACTCAACTGTATGTTCCTACATTATTCAGAAGCCTGCCTGAGTCCATGATTTTGGAATCCATCATTACAGTGAGGCAAATCAGCTACATAAAACAATGGAGAATTTGGGGAGTCACATTTTTCTCAACATGAAGGCGAGATGGTCAGCACAAACAGGGAGATTTGCAAGGGAAAGTCTTGCTTTTTCATTCTTGTCTTTAACTGAGCATCAGCTATAGCTTCCAGTGCAGCAGCTGGCCTGGCTACGAGCAATTCAGGGAAGCAACGTGCTTCCTTCCAGATGCAAACAGCATTCATTTTCCAGCTAGGATATATGTAAATATGTGTATTTTTCTGCTGTTACCCAGAGAGAGTTCTGCACTAGCAGAACTGCACATCATTTCAAGTAAGGGTACATCATTTTATTATAGCAGTCAGTTTGCTTCATACCATAAAGAAAAAAACCCCAACTATTTAACAAGACACACAGCCATGTAGACACTTGCTACTGGGAGCAGAGCATTCATGTGATCTTTGGTGTTGGAGGTAACAAAAAGCCACTTTGCCTTTGACCTTCTGATTGATATTCAAGAAGATATTTTACAACTGTAAGTGGTGTGATAGCTAAGTAATCATACCATCAGCACTGAACTTGTTAGCAAGGGAAAAAACTTGTGTACAAAAGGCCCCATATGGCTAAGTATGTATTTTTCAAAGAGAAAAATAATGAAGCTCTCTCTTTCATTACACATTAATGGCTTTTTTATTCTCTGCAGGAAAATGATCAGCCACTGAGGAGAGAATAGAGAATGAGACTTGTGTGTCAGTTAGTTGCAGATTTATTTTCAAGGCTTAATATTTGTCTGGGGATTTTCATGTTACAAGTCTGCCTATTAAAAATAATATTTTGTTAAGGATTTGTCACTTTGAACTATAACTGGAAATGTAATATTAGAACAAATGTATGACTGGCTGAAAGCAATTCAGAATATCCATATATCATAGACTGACTCCAGATTTGGAACCCACCCCCGCTGAGGCTGAAGTAGCAGCCTGTACCTGCAATTAGACATGCTAAAAAAAATGGTTTGGATTTTAATGGCCTTTCAAAAGCAAAGTGTTTGCTTTCGAGTCTTTTAGGAGTCTTTTCTTACTAAGCTAACCACACATTTATATTGTTTACAGTGTATCTATAGGAAGCCATTTCACTGATTTTTTTTCTAACTCTGGGTAAAACTGTTTGCACACCTGAAAGTTAATGCTGGAAATGATGATTTTTTTTTTTTCTTATTTGGCCGTAGGATTACCTAAACAAACAACAGTGCTTTATTTTTGTCTAAAAAGATAATTCCAAAACTGGCAAGATTTCAGAGGACTCATTAACTTTATGAGCCTTATTTTTAACCTAGATATTGTATTCTTAAACAAACTTAAGGACAAAAAACCATTTGCAGTTATGTTTAGGTCTCATCAGATGTTCTGCAGAGAGGACCTCATGAGATGAACTGAGTATCCATAAAATGCTGACAGCTACCAAAGATCAGGGTTTGGTCAGCTAGTGTACAAATAGATAAGGAGTCGGCGGCAGAGGCAGGGCAGCTGCCATTGCTTCCAAATAGCATTCAGCTGCCTCAGGCAGGCTTCCCTTTCTTGCAGGCTGCTGGCTTGCTCAGTGGGTGCCTTCCCAACCCTGCCCCATGGGAGGGAGGGTACTCCCTTCCTCCCCTGCTCCCTTCTGTGGTCATTGCTCAGCTGCAAAGCCAGCCCCTCGCTCATGCTCACTGCGGCAGAAGGCCTAATGAGGAAAAACCATAAGCATGAAATAAAAGTTAAATGAAGTAACATTTACAAAGTGCTGACCTCAGCCACACTTGCAGTCCTAATAGCAAAGTTCTGCAACCTTTGGCCGAACTGCACTGCGCAATTTTATTATAAGCACAGATTGCAGGGGATATATTCCGACTTGTTTTTCTCTAAGAAATACAGAAAAGAGCAGAAAGCTCATATTGAGCTTTCCTATTTAAGCATATCATATTGGCTCCCAAGAGTCAATTCCAGGCTCAGGCCCTCCATGTTCACCACACCTCCTGCTGCCTCTGGAGCTGCTGAGTGGCTGGTCGCAACAGGAGACTGTAGCACGCCAACACTGATGAGTGTTAGGGAGGGATAAAGATGTGCTCTCTCCATGGGATCCCTCCCCCATTCTCCCTTTCCTCACTCCCCAGCTCCTGGTCCCAGCCATGCCTTTTCCCCATCTACCCCCACTTCCAGGCACCCAGTGCTGGCAGCCCCTAGCATTTACCACCGCTTTGCACCCCCACCTCCCGCTTCCTACCCACCTGGAGATCTCCCCCACAGCCTCCACACAGCCCCAGAGCTGTGCAGGCAACTACATATAATACACCATAGTACAGAGAAGTGCCATTCTTCTGGTTCTAGCCTGGAGAAGCTGAAGTTATTTTTGGCCCTTGGATGAAGCATGTTCAGTTGCTTTTTAGGGATAGCATTAGTATCTTAGTTCTATAATAATTAATTTTCTTCTAGTTTATAGAGGGCACATTTCTAAAAGTTTGTTTCTAAATGGAAATATTATTAAGCTAGACCTAGCCTATAAATAAATTGTATTTAATTTCTTTATATAGACCTTTAGACTGTTCTGTGATACTTGGGAAGGACACTTCTGTGGGTATTGGGAAAGGACACTTTGATTTCAGGTCTCCAAGAGATCCAGAAATAGTAATTACTCATAATAAAAGAAAAGGTACTTCTAAAAATACTGTATGGCAGAAGTGGAATAGAATAAAAACACAAAGCTTGAACAGAATTACTTTCTGCAAATATTTGCAGTATTCCACACTGTGGCACTTTGTAACACTTCTATTACCACTGGTTTCCTTTTCCTTAGGGGGCTCATGAACTTTCTAGGTAAGCATTGCAAAGGGAGTATGCTCAAGTTTTAAAAGATTTGCAGAACCAAATGAGCACTTAATAGAAACAGCAGGACTGAGCAGCAGGCATTTATGGGGGCAGTAGATGTCAAAGGACCATCACCACACTAAAGCTCAAATAGTACTTAAAAACACCCATCAAGAGGCAACTTGAAGCACTGAGGCATGTTTAATCTTCACCGGCAGCCACCCATGAAGCATTAACAGCCACCTTCATACCGGCCATCAAAACACTAGTTAAAATGCCCCAGGGACTTGAGAGTACCCTGGCAAGAGCAAAATTTAAAGAGCTGTTGCAACAGTTCCACTGCATTTCATGAAACTGAAGAGAGATATCTTTGCCATCTTGCCTGTCGGAGCACCTGAGCAGCAGTATACTTGAAGGCTGTAAAAAAGCCTCGCCCATGCCTTGCTGCAGTGGCGAGAGCTCTGTAGTTTTCATCCCAGAGTGAGCAGAGCTCAAAGGCACAGCAGGAGCTCTGGGTTCAGAGAGTGCCAGCCACGATGAGTTTTGAAACTCCTGCTGCTAAAATAATTCAGGAGCTGCACTGATAGCGTTTCTGGAGCTGGGTGGATGCTGGCTTTCCCTAACCAAAACAAGGTTCCAAATGGATGAAGAAAAAAACCAGAAAACATGCATTACTTCAAAGAAAAAAAATTGGGCAGATCTCCAGCTGTGTATTACTGCTGCTTGTTGTCTAAAGTCCTGAACATAAGACCAAGGGTCAGGAATGCTAGAGACTGTGCCTAATGCACTGCCCTGGGTTTGTACAGCAGTCATATTAACAATCTCATCTCTACAGGCAGCAACAGTCTGTGGCATTGTACACTTCTTTACGGGTCCATCAGTGCTTGAAAATCAGCCACTGTGTTCCTGCAACCTTTTATCATGGCAGCAATCAAAGGCTAAGACTTGTGCTGGCATTTCATGGGATCTGAACCTCCGTCGCATGAGCACAGTTTTCGAACCTGCCAAACCTACAGAGGGACCTGTCTGCTTTGTCCTCCTTTCAAATGCTCCCCAAGCCATGCCAGCATCTTTGCATTGTTTGCGGCAGTTTGAGGATAAGTCCTGAATCTGCACCAGTCATCATCATGATGGACAACTTTGTTCTGTCTCTTGCCTCTGCTCTTTGAAGAGACGTGTGCCCCAGGAAACACCCACAGGAACTGTGATTCTGAGGAGTTTTTTCCATTGGCTCCTTTGAGGATGAAAGAAGCCTGTAAGGGGAGGCTTACTTTACCTTTCCTGTATTATTCATCTGCAGAAAGATTTGCCACAATCAGTTTATGTCTAATTACTTCTCTGTCATTTTGATCAGTCACTGCATGTGATGCCAGTAGTTGAAGGAACTATCTGAGGCATAACAAAGCCTATCTGATTTAGTTATCTTTCATATCAGACGTCTGGTATTGGGCTGCTGTATCAATTACAATCTACATCAATGCCCTGTAGCTTTCTCCACTGTTGAGATGGACATTTTAAAGTGCCAATCAAGCACAGCCCCAGCTCTGCCCTTGAGCCCATCTCAGAGACATGCTGACAAGATCTTTGCTTTGAACACTGGCCTTTAGCGTTGATAGACTCTGCAGACTTTCCCTGTATGCCCAGTATGACCTTTTGCAAACATCAGTATAGTTGTGGTAGCTCAGAGACAAATTTTTCCTTTAGTTTACCGCTAATTGGATTTGTTACTTTTTGAAGGAACATCCCTTTTATAAAAGCTGTGTTAATGACATTCAAGATAAATATCACTATACTTGTATCCTTGCTTACTGAGAGTAAAGGGGTGATACCTGCAGTTTAACAACATGCATAGCTTAGTCCATATCTTCTGCACTATTTCATGTCAAGGTTGAACCACGAGTAATCATGGGCCAAGTCTGAGATTATTAGACAGCAAACTGTCGTTCCGTTAGAAAATGGATTAGTCCTCCAAAGCCACGTAAACGGGTTTTCTTGTTGGTTTGGTCATGTAATTGCCTTCATAAAAGTTATCTTCATTCCAATAGGTCAAATGTCCCAAAATAATGTTCTGGGGAAAAAAAATCTTGATACACTGCAGAGTTTGGCTTTGCAATACCTATTTCTGGAGCTCTTTGAGAGAGATTGTTTCTTTCTTAAGTAAGTGCTGAATAGGAGAAAAGGGGAATACAACAACAATTGTATGGCCAACAAAAAAAAAATCAGTCTGAAATAGTATGTTGAAAAAAAAATTAATTTTAAGGCTAACAAAGAAAAAAAACACCCTAAAATAAAGGGAAATCTAAGAGTAAAGGTTTTGAAAGGTAGGTGATCGTGTATAAAAAGAAACTGTGCCTCATTGGCCAATATTTTAAGAAAATTTGGGCAGATTTTGTTCCCTAGGTCTCTGGGTAGCTGACAGCACATGATTTAAACAGAAATGGATTAGAAAATTCTCACCCCACTGCCACACTTTTTGACATGAGTTTCTTTGCTGACTAATCCCTTAATTCATTCCTGAAGGCAATCTGTTTATCTTAATATTCTTTCTGTGGTGGTCTCTTATGTACACCTGGAACTCTTTTCTACATAAATTCTATATAAATTCCATAAAATATGTGCATTTTTAGCTGAAAATTTCTAAGTTCAATAT
Organism: Nycticorax nycticorax; assembly: GCA_023375905.1. NCBI lineage: Eukaryota > Metazoa > Chordata > Aves > Pelecaniformes > Ardeidae > Nycticorax > Nycticorax nycticorax. Next base: position 1,994,472 of record JAKFQP010000011.1, read on the forward strand.
TCCTTTGAAATTAAAAAAAAAACCCTCACCTAGTGAACAACTTTTATTTGTCTTTCTATTTAATTTAAGATTAAATAAACTCTGTCATTGTTCACAGCACTTTATTTCCTAATCTGAATGTGGGAAGTGAAAACATGGTAACTTTTAGCTCTCTAATAACACTTACAAGCAATATAACCATGTCAAAAATCTAGTCCTGTGGGGCAAGAGTGGAATAAGCCCTATCAGTTGTTGGCTCTTCCAAAGTATCCAAAGCTCTTCAGCTATCCATCAGTCCTTCCAGAGCATTTAGATATGTCCTTGCTGCCCCTGTTTTCTAGAGACAGTATATGATGGATGTGCATTGTTGCCCTTCTTTACTTCATCTGCCCTCTCTCCTTAACACTGAGGATCTCCCAGCCTCTGTATTCTGGTCACAACCATGTTTCTTATTTACCAGAAGCTCTATTTGGTCCATTTTGGTACTTGCTTTCTTTATATTATTGAACACATAGATCTGTACTGAAAGAGGTGTAAGAACATAATGACCAGTCATTCCCAAGTCAGTGCACATGTCCTTTCAACCCTATAGCAGATGGTTAGTAGGTTGACTCAAGAAACAAGACATTCCAGCAGAAGCCGTAGGAACTTCCTGGCCTGAAGGTTACACGAGGATCAGTGTCTACAACAGCCTCCAGCAATGTAGACTTGCCCCACTCCCCATCACTTGGTCTAGGACCAGGGATCTTACTTTTAGACCAATGACTTTAATAGTATAAACACATCTTAGCACTGCAATCTGCATGGAGCCAATGCAGGGTATTCATTTGTCTGTGTAGTAATGATGTTTTATTATCAGTTTTGCATTTTGCTGGGTATGGGATCACAAGAAGTGCAAGTTACTTGTCATTCTCAGGTTCCTTACTGAATACCCTTCTCTCCTTCAATGTGAGGCTTATAAGCAACAGGTTACACACAAGACTTAGTATAGCAGCAATTTCAAATTCAGTAAGAACTACTGGATGAGTATCTTCTCATCTTGGTAGTTTGCTTACCATACTGTTGATTGATTTTTGGTCCTGTGGTGAGCTGACCCCAAACAGCAACTGCACCCACCAGTCGCTTGCTGAGCTACCCTGCAGCAGGATGGGGGAGAGAATCAGAAGGGCAAAAGTGAGAAAAACACATGGGTCAAGATAAAAAGAGTTGAGTAAGTGAAGAGGGAAAAAAGAAACGAAAAATAAATGTGTTAGATTATAACTCCATCCCAACAAGACCTAATACAGTTCCAAAATCTTAATTTCCTGTGTTTCAACTCTTTTTTCATCACCATTGCCTATATTGTCTATCTGATGTTCTTACCACCCTGCAGTCTCTCTTAGCTGCCATGTCTTGTGGTGTATTGTTCTCCTTTACCTCTTTCCTCTTTCTGTGAATTGAAAGTAAGTGCAAAGAAACTGTATGAGTCTCTCCTTCAAGCACTTAGTTCCAAAATTAAAATTAATTTTCTCAGCTACTATATTTAAGAAAATGCCGTATCCAAGAAAGTTACATAAAACCTTAAAATTGAAGAAAACACTTTTTCAGTATTACTAATAATCTCACTCAATTTTCATGCCAATAAAAATAAATTTTGTTGGAATTTTGAAAAAAAAAATTCATTTTATCTTATATTTCATGATGCTCAAGAAAAAAAGCTTTTCACTATGAAAAAATAAGCAGAAGGGAAACAAAAACAGGTATTCTCCCACTCACATTAAATAAACAAAATGGTTTGGAAAAAAAACCATAACTTTTGAAAGTTTTTGGGAAGAAGAAATCAATAACTATGTTTCCTCACACACTTATAAACAACGTGTTTCAGCACAGCTGCATTGAAAAACACTTATTTCTCAACATAAATAATAAATTGACGAACAATTGCAAGCAATTCCATATGCATTGGATGATTCACATGTATAAGACTCTACAGGGTTGAAACTGTAGGCTGGATCTCATTTCATGCCTGAGGCACTGTTGCTTTTTATCCTTAGGGCTTAGAGCTGTTGGCAGAGGGTATGGAACACATTGGCTTGTCAAAAAACTGTCGATCTGCCAACGGTCTTCTTGGAGTTGCTCGACTCCATGAGCTGCACATTAATGCATATCACAGCTGCTGAACCTGTACCCTTGCTAGGGCAGCCACAAGCACAGAAGGAGCCACTGTGAATACTGGTCACAGCTGGCTGCACAACCCATGCATGGCACTCAGTCAGCTCTCCCCTTCTCAGCTTGCGGAGAATGGGCTGTCCCTGGATGCCGCCAATCTCCAACTTCTTATCAACCAAGTTTAAAGTATTGGTACTCTACAGCGATTTTATTAGTACCAGTTGGCAGAGGTCAAGCGTCCTTGTCATTTTGTTAGGTCCATCAAGCAGCCTGTGATACTCATGATAGAATAGAATAGACTGTTTCAGTTGGAAGGGACCTACAACCATCATCTAGTCCCACTGCCTGACTGATTCAGGACTGATCAAGTTAAAGCATGTTATTAAGGGCATTGTCCAAATGCCTTGTAAACACTGATGGGCATGGGGTCTCTTGGGACCACCTCTCTAGGAAGCCTGTTCCCATGTTTGATCACCCTCTCAGTAAAGAAATGTCCAGTCTAAACCTACCCTGGTGCGGCTTTGAACCTTTCCCATGCGTCCTATCACTGGATCCCCGGAAGAAGAGCTCAGCACCTCCCTCTCCTCTTCCCCTCCTCAGGAGGCTGCAAAGAGCAAGGAGGTCACCCCTCAGCCTCCTTCTTTCCAAACTAGGCAGGCCCCGAGCCCCCATCCGCTCCTCACAGGACATGCCTTCCTGCCCTTTCACTGGCTGTGTTGCCCTCCTCTGATACATTCAAGCACCTTAACATCATTCTTAAATTGTGGGGCCCAGAACTGCACACAGTGCCCAAGGTGAGGCTACACCAATGCTGAATAAAGCAGGATAATCACCTTTTTTGACGGGCTAGTTATGCTGTGTTTGATGCCCCCAGGATGGGGTTTGCCCTCCGGGCTGCCAGGGCACGCTGCTGACTCCTGTTGAGCCTGCTGTCGACCAGCACTCCCAGGTCCCTTTCTGCAGGGCTGGTCTCCAGCCACTCCTCTCCCAGTTTATATTTGTGCCCAGTATTACTCCATCCCAGGTGCAGCATCTGGCATTTCAAGTTGTTAAATTCCATCCCATTAGTCATTGCCCAGTGCTCTGATATACCTAGATCACTCTGCAAGGCCTCTTGTCCCTTGAGAGAGCCAACAGCACCTCCCAGTTTGCTATCATCAGCGAACTTGCTAATGGCACATTCAGCTCCTGCATCCAGATAATTGATAAATACAAGGAACAGAGCTATGCCTAGAATTGAGCCCTGAGGAGCACTGCTAGTGACCGGCCACCAGCCAGATGTAGCCCCATTCACTACAACCCTACCCTTCAGCCAGTTCTTCACCCAGCACACAATGAACTCGCTCATCCCACAGTTGGACAATATGTCCAGAAGGATGCTGTGAGGAACAGTATCAAAACCTTTACTAAAATCCCAAAAAACTACATCCACTGCCTCCCCTTCATCCACTAGGTGGGTGACCTTATCATAGAAGGATATCAAATTGGTTACAAAGACCCATTTATGAACCCATGTTCCTGTGCCTGATGACTGCATTGTTCTTTAAATGCCTTTCAGTAGTACCCAATACAATCTTCTCCATAGTTTCTCCAGGAACTGAGGTTAGACTAATAGGTCTTTAGGTCCCTGGGTCTTCATTGATGCCCTTCCTATAGACTGGAATAATATTGGCTAGCTTCCAGTCAGTGGGGATCTCCCTAGACTTCCAAGACCTTTGGTAGATGATTGAGGGGGGTTCTGCCATAACATTCTCTAGCTCCTTCAGTACTCTAGGATGAATCCCATCAGGCCCCATGGACTCGTGAGCGTTCTTCAGCTGATACAGCTGATCCCTTATAAGTTCAGTGTCCACAACTGGAAAGTCACTGCTCCCACACCTATGGTATTCCAATTCAGGAACTGGCCACCCCAAGGTCTATCAGTACTGTTAAAGACTGAGGCAAAAAATGGATTGAATGCCTCCACTTTTTCTTCATCCCTATTAGTCAGATGACTATTGTCAATAAGTATCTGTCCAATGTTTTCTTTAGACCTCCTCTTGCTATTAAATACTTTAAAAAAGCCCTTCTTGTTATCTGAAACAACATTGGCCAGTTTTAGTTCTAACTGAGCTTTGGCCTTTCACGTCTCCTCCCTGCATATAGGAACCACAGCCCTGTACTGCTCCTGAGAAGCCTGACCTCACCTCCAAAGACCGTACAATTATATTTTCCTCTTGAGCTCCACAAGGATTTCCCCATTCAGCCAACCTGATCTTCTGCCCCACTTGCTTGACTTATGACATGGTGGAATTGCCTGTTCCTGTGCTTCTAAAAGGTGGTTCTTAAAGACTGACACGCACTTGTTGCCCTAAGCCCTCAAAAGCAGATTCCCAGTACTCTGCTAAATAGCTCCCTGAACAGCTTCAAGTTTGCTCTCCTGAAATCCAGGGTAGCAACTCTGCTGTCTTTTTTTCTTATTATACTGAAAATTTAAAACTCAATAATTTCATGGTCTCTGTGGCCAAGACAGCCATCACCAAGTCACATCCCCCACAAGTCCTTCTCTATTAACAAATAGCAAGTCTAGGAACGCACCTTTCCTAGGTGGCTCACTGAGTACCTGTGAGAAGAAGGTATCATCTCCTATAAACATGAAGAATTCCCAAGACCTCCTTGTCACAGCAGTATGATATTCCCAGCTGATGTGTGGGAAGTTGAAATCTCCCATAAGAACAAGGGCTACCAATCCAGAAATTTCTCCTAGCTGCCTATAGAATAAGCCATCAGTCCTTACGTCCTGGCTGGGTTATCGGTAGTAGACACCCACTGCAACATTTCCTTTTTTTTTTTAACATCCCCTTAATCCTCACTCAGAGGCTGTCAACCACATTGTCACTAACTGTAAGGGCTGTACAGTCAAACCTCTCCCTTACGTAGAGTAAAAAACCTCCATCTTGTCTGCCCTGCCTATCCCTCCTGAACAGCCTGTAGCTTTACATCCCAGTGCTCCAATTGTGGGATTCATTCTATGAAGTCTACCCAATACAAATGTCATCATAGCTCTGGGAACTAACCAATGCTTCCAGTTCATCCTGTTTGTTTTTCATACTCCATGCGTTGGTGTACAAGCATTTCAGATATGCTCCTGAGACCTCCGTGCTCCCAGGAGCAGTGTAAATGTTCCCGCTAGTGGTGCCACCTTCAGGCTATGCCATGCCAGCCCTTGGCTTACCTACTGCAATCCTGTTGGTATCCTCTTCCCCCATCAATTCTATTTAAAGCTCTTGATCAGTCCCACCAGCTTAAGCCCAAAGATACGTTTTCCCCCATTAGGACAGGTGGATCCCATCAGGTCCCAGCACACCTTGATGAATACACAAACTAGGTACTATGGGACCTCAGACCACCCACCCTGTATTAACCTCTCATATGCAGGCTCTTACCCCCTGTAACCATCATGTAGCTCCCTCTTAGTTCACCAAGGATCAAGCTAGCTCAAATTGCCTTGTATTTACAAAGGCATAATGGCCGGCACACAGGGGGAGCTTGAGTCTCACCCTACAGCTGCACCATGCGCTTGATCAGCAGAAAAAAATGCAAGGTAATCTGAGGTAGTTTTCACTGATACAAAAGTGTTGAACTCCCTGCATTTACTATCAGGAGGAACAGGGTGACAAACTGTTCTGACCAAAGGACTTTAAATCTCAAAACTGCAGAAATGTTAGTTTTCTATTCAAGCAAATACAATCAGTTACACAAGTGGAGACTCATCCCCCAAGAGTTTTCCTCTTTCTGTGAACATCTCCCAGTATTTTAATGCTCTATCCTTACCTAATAGTATCAGTTCTTGAGGTGATGATAATCCTTAGAAACAGGATAAATCGGCTACCTGAAAGGAAAATCATATCTCTCTCATATGTCAGGAGCCTTCAATAGCGGTTTGAGGATGACAGCAAACATAGTTTATGTGACTATTTTAAAATCCTATACCCTTATGTCATTCACTTTTAGCAGATTTTTCATGTTACCTTTTTCCTCAACAGTTCTTGTTTTATAACATAGTAAGTCTTTCGCTGTCCCCAAACAAGAATGTAACATATTGTTTATTCTTTCTACAGTGCCACCTGACTGCAATGCTACAGAGCAAGTGCTCCACCTGCTAGCTAGAAGTACTGTCCAATGTAACAACGTTTGCAAACAGTACACAGGAAAAAAGCATCGGCATTGTTGCTGGCCAGAATATCTCTGTGCAACAGTAGGAAATCAGACACGCAGAGCTTTACATGGACCGCATTGTCCTGTAGGGCTGGAAACTCCACAGGAACTGCCACATGCCTATTGGAACTGTTCATTCAGTCAGACCTTTTGCCGTCAAAGGATGTTGTAACAGGCTTCTTCCCTTTCCTGCTACGCAGCCAGTGAGCAGAAAGCTTTCAGTAATGAGATATCCCTTTGAAAGGCCAAATGAACCTTGGGGTGCCAAGAATGACATCCACTGAATGCCATTGGAAAGAGGGAGTAAAAACTTGAAAATGCATCGAGTCAGCATTCAGACTTCTTTGCATAAGACAGGTAAATGTAAGAGGAGGTGAAGTGTCCGCACAGAATATTGCACAGCAGGTGGAAGGAAATGAGACAGAGTGAAAAGAGAAACTTGCAGAATCAGGAGGAAAGAAAAGCAAATTAATATGATTAATAATCTGTTTTGTCAAAAAGAAAAAGAAAGGAAAATTCAGAGTGCTGACTGGTCTAGATTTCAGCCTCTCTTTATACCCCTGAATACTTTTGACTCCTAAGATGCTGTTTAGATGAGCAGTAGATGCATTCTGTACTAGCAACTGTAAGACTGAGTTAGTTATGTCCTAGAATATGCTCTGTGGATTTGCACCAGCTATTTGCCCTAAGATAAAGAATCTAGTCCCAGACTTTCCAAATGTCAGGGCCTAACTTAGGAGCCAAGATCTAGAATACACAGGCCATCTGGTTTGCAGATTCAGGTACCCGAAATTTCCAAGTTAACAACACTCAATTAATATCTCTCATAATGAATTATATCCATCCCAAGCCAGAAAAAAAAGTTGCCACAAAGGATTGCAAATAGGCCCTGAAACTTTTTATACCTAGATTTTTTTATTTTTTTTACATCCAGACCAGGAGTGTAGTCTCAGGTTAGCTGCTGACTACTAGACATCTGCCTGCTGTCAACACCAGTTGGCACCTTTGGTACCAATCTTAATATAAAGTCCAAAAAGTAGGTGGCTATAGATCCTGAGACACACTTCCACTTTGCACCAAAAGTCAGACTAGGGAATCTTAGCAGGAAAAAATCTATTTACTTTGCCCATGAAGTATACGTGCTAAAGTGGGTTTCTTCTACCTGACTTCACAGTGTGGTCCTTCCTCCTACATTAAATTCAGCTGAACGAAACAGGAAGGAAAAATTATCTTTCTCAGGTTTGTCCTCATTTAGGAGCCTCCAGTAGGTCTAGCATTTTCATGCAACAAATGCAATCAAATTTTCATCAAAGGAAGTGAAGTTCATTGAAACATTATCTGTGTCTTCATAAACTGTCTCCTAACTACCATGTGCATCATAGTTGCTAGTGATTTGATTTAATATGTATTCATACCATAACAAAAATAATTTTGCTTTCATCTGACACTTTTTAGTACATAGATTAGGAAAGATTTTTAAAAGGCATGAGTAAAGTCAAAAAATCTGAACGTTTAAAATTTTTTTTTCAGCCTTTCCAATATGCTAAATTGACTGAGAAGTGGTTTAACCATAACCTCTTACTAGTTCAAAGGCTTTGTGGCATGCATTTTAAATGCTGTATTTTGAGGCAACATTTTTATGTGTTCATTTTTAATATGCTGTTTCCCATCTTAAATCAAAAAGTTACGAGTCTCAACAGTTCTTGGAGTGCTTAATGTTTTAAGAAAGTTGACTTACCACTTTGCATAACTATTATATTGACATATTACATGTCACCCAACTAAACTCAGATGGGCATTTTAACCCTGCTTTTAACATATTTACATTCTTGTGTCTTGCTATTTCCTGTCTCTTTTTTCCTATTTCTTGTTCAACTATTCCATATAGCAAAACTTAAATATTGTTTAAGCATTCCTCAGAACAGTCTTACATGCAATCCATTAGCTTACCTGTGGCTTAAGGCTTAGCTGTGTTGTGTTCACCGCCTTGGTGTCACAAACACGCTGATAAAACTTGTGGAGAATTTTTCTAGCTTGCAACAATTGGTTTCCCAGATGCCAGATGCTGTTGGAAATATGACTCCATTGAAATAATGCAAGCTATAGCGCTAAGTAAGGCAAGGAAAAGTAGTGTGTGATACTTAGGAAAATCTTCATTTTCTTAAAATGATTCTTTCTGCCTTTAGAATATGAGCTGAGGGTTTGACTTGGGGTGCAAATGAAACCACAGGCCTCAGATGAACTTCATCTGGCCTAATGTAGATATTTACATTTGAGCTACTTGTCTAGATCATAGTCACATGATTTATCCTACTGTAGATGTTACTTAAAAATGCAATAAATTATATTCAGAAATACCCATTCTTCTCCTACAGGTGATGGGGGTGAATAGTTTATGTAGACATCTGTGTTGTATAGGTTCAGATTAATTACACCCTTAATGTCCAAAGGAAAGAGGGGTGCTGGCATGCAAAGTGCCATGAATCAGAGGGATGCACAGTACCTCTGGAGTAATAATGGAGGGTACAAAATTTGCCAGTCATATGTGGCTTTAAATTACATGCCATCAGTGGAGACATGCTTTGTGGGGGGTTGCAGACTCTGAAAGAATAATCCATCCTTCTTTAGGGAAAATAAGTCAAACAGGAACAGGAAGAGAAGTGCCAATATAGTGGTCAGGGCACTCATAAATGCTGCTGCCGTCAGGTGCTTAGGGGCACCAGCTTTTGTAACCTGCAAGAGTGAAGGCTGAGATGGTGCAACTGCTGCCTCTTAAAGCATCCTTGGGGTAAATCCAAAAGAAGGTAACAGAGAGAAAGTTGGTATAAGAATATTTTTGGGGTATGAACATATCTAGCCTGAAATTTAGAGGAATGTTTCTAGTCATCAAAGAAACAAGGTGTAAGAACACCTTTCTAATGGGAACACTCTAGGTGAGAAACCTGAATGGTTTCATGATATGCCTACAAAAAGTTATGTAAGGGATCATATAAAGCCACATCTGTTGTAGCAAGGGCTGGAATCTACAGTCCAGTAAATCTCATCCATGTGATACCTCTTTGCTGTAATATAGCCCTGTGGCTGTAGCCTTTTATCTTTTGAGGCCATGAAGTTTTAAAATTAAAGTTAATTACTTTAACATTTGATTATTCAAAGACTATTTTGTAAGTTGTGATTAGATATAAATGTAGAGAAACAAATTAGCCATAGATTAATTAAATGATTGCTGCAAATTACAATGCTGAGAATGGGATCCAGATTGGGAAAAATGCCAGAAATCCCCAAGTGTTTTGGATCCACAACTGAATTCATGACTCAGCTCTTCTCATTAAGTCATATGCAAATCAAAGGCCACAAATGTTTGGACTGCTGTTTTTTCAGCTCTACAGACATTCAGAATTAAATTATTCTGCAATATTTTAACATCCCATGCCACATTGGTTGCAGTTAAACATCTTGAAAGGACATGGTGTTCACAGAGAAGGAACATTATCCCTGGTCCTCATCAGGAGTAGAACAAAATCTTCTTGTTTCTGGCTGGAAGTCAATATCTATTTCCTACCTCACTGGTAAGCAGTGCCACCTCAGTAAGGCCCTGGCTGCAAACAGCTACTAGTGCTACTATGTCCTGACTTGCAGGTATAGAGGGGCCACGGTCTAGTCCAGAGTTGTCAAAATCAGTGATCAGGAATTTGCTTCTTCTCACAGTAGCACTGTTTTTACTGCAGGCATATCTCCTGATGGCCCACTAAATAACTGTATCATAAGTACACAGGCAGGCTCCTTCCAGTCTTACTTGAGCTGCTCAGAATCCTAATTCATTTAACTGACATGATTTGCATGACACAAAGAAACCATAATCGCTGCAATCCCTTTTGATCACTAAGAAATGCCAAGGATTAGATTCCTTCTCAGTCTTCCTGATTATGAGTGTTAATATTAACACAGAAACTCTATTCCCACAGCACTGCATCAGAAATAAGATGTTTTTAAAGGAACTTATCATTAGCCAGATACTTACTCATAAAACAGTCCCTGATTCAAGAACATCCTTGAAGCTGACTCTTCAAAAGATGCAGCACATGAAGATCCAGAACATTTCCTAGTACAAATAGAACTACAAAGTTTGAATCACAAATTAAGTCCTGTGCTGTTTTTGGCTGGGACAGAGTTAATTTTCTTCATAGTAATGTGTAATAATAAAATGGTAATAAACACAGCTAGTATGGGGCTGTGTTTTAGATTTGTGCTGGAAACAATGTTGAATATCACAGGGATGTTTTCGTTACTGCTGAGCAGGGCTTACACAGAGGAAAGGCCTTTTCTGCTCCTCACCCCACCCCACCAGCAAGGAGGCTGGAGGTGCACAAGAAGCTGGGAGGGGACACAGCTGGGACAGCTGACCCCAGCTGGCCAAAGGGATATTCCATACCAAGGACATCATGCTCAGCATATAAAGCTGGGGAAAGGAAAACAAAGGGGGGGAAATTTGGAGTGATGGCGTTTGTCTTCTCAAGTCACCATTACATGTGATGGAGCCCTGCTTCCCTGGAGGTGGCTGAACACCTGCCTGCCCATGGGAAGGAGTGAATTTGCTTTGTTTGTGTTTGTGGCTTTTGCTTTACCTATTAAACTGTCTTCATCTCAACCCATGATTTTTCTCTCTTTTACCTTTTCGATTCTCTCCCCCATCCCACCAGGGGAATTGAGCAAGCAGCTGGGTGGGGCTGAGCTGCCGGCTGGGGTTAAACCACAACACTTCTTTACAAGGGCTGCAATACTGTTTCTGCTGAAGTACATTTTACTGTTGGAACTTACCCATGATTGATGGAAGGCATCTATGTAAACCCTCAAAACTGTTGTGTGAAAAGCCTTGGAGGGAAGGCTAGAGGGAAGATCAAAAGAACGACAAATAAGCTTCTGTAATTGATTACGTGGGCTGATGTTTGCGACAAAGAAAGTCATGTCCAGAAGGGCCAGATCGCAGAAAGCCTCTTTTTACAGGACTGCTGACTCACACTGCTCCTGGGATCCAGCTGTGCAGTGAGAATCAGGCTGGAGCATCTTCATAAAAAGATCATCAAAAACGTTACAGACATCACTAGTCTGAAGTCTAGAGACTTTTTCCTGCCCTCAATCAGTTCACACTTGGTGGCAAACATCAGTCAGACGGTATCAGAAGAAAAGCAAGCAGCCTTGAAGCAACTTACATGTTCACTGCTACCTATGCTTTATACCTCTGTATAGTGTTTGGCTTGTAGCTATTGCCTTTGGAGGTAATAGAATCATAGAATTGTTCAGATCATCAAGTCCAAACGTTAACCTAGCACTGCCATCCCACCACTAAACCATGTCCCTAAGCACCTCGTCTACCCGTCTTTTAAACACCCCCAGGGATAGGGACTCGACCACCTCCCTGGGCAGAACATTCCAGTGCGTGACAAGCCTTTCTGTGAAGAAATTTTTCCTAATGTCTAGCCTAAACCTGCCCTGGTGCAACTTCAAACCATTCCCCCTCGTCCTGTTGTCCATTACCAGGGAGAAGAGGCCAACCCCCACCTCACAAAAGCCTCCTGTCAGGCAGTTGTAGAGGGCAATAAGGTCTCCCCTCAGCCTCCTCTTCTCCAGGCTAAACAACCCCAGTTCCCTCAGCCGCTCCTCAGAAGACTTGTGCTCCAGACCCCTCACCAGCTTTGTGGCTCTCCTCTGGACATGTTCCAGCAATTCCTGTAGTGAGGGACCCAAAACTGAACACAGGATTCAAGGTGTGGCCTCAACAGGGCTGAGTACAGGGGCACAATCACTTCCCTATCCCTGCTGCCCACACTATTCCTGATACAAGCCAGGGTGCCATTGGCCTTCTTGGCCACCTGGGCACACTGCTGTCTCATATTCAGCCGGCTGTCAACCAGTACCCCCAGGTCTTTTTCCACCAGGCAGCTTTCCAGACACTCTTCCCCAAGCCTGTAGCGCTGCATGGGGTTGTTGTGACCCAAGTGCAGGACCCGGCACTTGGCCTTGTTGAACCTCATACCGCTGGCCTCGGCCCATCAATCCAGCCCATTCAGGTCCCTCTGGAGGGACCTTCTCCCCTCCAGCAGATCAACACTCCCGCCCAGTTTGGTGTCATCTGCAAACTTACTGAGGGCACACTCAATCCCCTCGTCCAGGTCATTAATAAAGATATTAAACAAGACCGGCTCTAGAACTGAGCCCTGGGGGACACTGCTTGGGACTGGCCACCAACCGGATTTAACTCCCTTGACCACAACTCTCTGGGCTCAGCCATCCAGCCAGTTTTTTACCCAGCAAAGACTACACCTGTCTAAGCCATGAACCACCAGCTTCTCCAGGAGAATGCTGTGGGAAACTGTGTCAAAGGCCTTGCTCAAGTCCAGGTAGACAACAACCACAGCCTTTCCCTCATCTACCAGGTGGGTCACCTGGTCAGAGAAGGAAATCAGGTTGGTTAAGGCAGTACCTGCCTTTCATGAACCCATGCTGGCTGGGCCTGATCCCCTGATTGTCCTGCATATGCCTGGTGCGCACACTCAAGAGGAACCACTCCATAATCTTCCCTGGTACCGAGCTCAGGCTGACAGGTCTGTGGTTCACCAGATCCTCCTTCAGCCCTTCTTGAAGATAGGCATCACATTTGCCGATCTCCAGTTATCTGGGACCTCCCCTGTTATCCAGGACTGCTGATAGAGGATGGAGAGTGGCTTGGCAAGCTCCTCTGCCAGCTCCTTCAGCACTCTTGGGTGGATCCCATCCAGCCCCATAGACTTGTGGATGTCCAGGTGGCACAGCAGGTTGAAAACTGCTTTGTCCTGGATTATGTGGGGTTTATGCCATTCACCATCCCCATCTTCCCCATCTGACCAGTCACCTCTTCACACTGCTTTTGTAACAACTCGAACTTATGTTCAACAGTCATTTATAGTTTACCATATTCTTGCAGACTGGCTTACACTGGGCTCAGAGCATTAGTACTTTGATTCAGATAACTGAAGCAAAGAGCTTGTATGTTTCTGTTTCATGCTAAAATAACATAGTCTAAACCCAAAGGAATAAACAATTCAGGAAAATAACTAGAGATGCACCACAGCAGTGGTAACTGGTAACTCACACCAGTGTGGAGAGCAGGCAGTATCTAGGGCAAGTCTCTGTGCAGAAGTGGAAGGGTGGCAGGAGAAGAAACCTGATCTCACCACAGAAAGTGTTTCACACAGACGTTCCACGCTATTTTTTCCACCAGTGTCAATAATCAGTTGAGGAATAAATTAGGCTATAGCTTTTTTTGAGAAAACAAAAAAAAACAATGACTGTCTTTAACTTAATGGGTACACTGAAGCTGTATCAATGAAGTGTGACGTAGCTTATAAACTTGAGCAAATGCATGCTATAGTGTCCCAGAGTGACTGGGCTGAGTGTTTTTTCTTTCCATGCATTTTATGGTCTCTTCCATCTTCGTAGAGAATTTTGGGTTTTAGCTATTGCTTGTGAAAAGCCAGAATTCTGGTTTTCATTAATTTGCTTTTGACTACAGAAAGTTTTCTGCTGCAGTGTCATTTTTCACCTCATGTTGGAATTGGAAGGCAATATCTTGAAATCTCCACTGGAAACCCTAGGTGATGAACTTCCCACACTTCAGCCCATGCACCCATCACACAATCACCAGCACAATGTGTTTGCCTTGCCAGTGACTCTGACCAAAAGGAAGAGCATCTCTCACAGAAGCAGCAGCACTTCCAGGTGTCTGAAGGATTGCTGTGCTGAGGAAAGTGTGGGTATGTCTGTGAGACAAGATGCAAGGAAAGGAAGATCAATTAAAATGTGGAACCAGAAGATAGAAGAGGAAGGGCGAGAAGGAAAAAATCAATCACTGTACTTTGTCACTTGATCTGTAGTGTGACAACACTGGTGACATTGGATCTTTCCTGCCAGCATAGTGTGGGAGTCTTTTTGCCAAAGATTTTCCTTCATGAATCATAGAATCATAGAATTTTTTGGGTTGGAAGGGACCCCTAGAGGTCATCTAGTCCAACCCCCCTGCAGTAAGCAGGGACACCGCTAACTAGATCAGGTTGCTCTCAGCCCCGTCCAACCTGGCCTTGAATGTTTCCAGGGATGAGGCCTCCACTACCTCTCTGGGCAACCTGTGCCAGTGTTTCATCACCCTCATTGTCAAGAATTTCTTCCTTATATCTAGTCTAAACCTACCCTGTTTTAGTTTAAAGCCATTACCCCTTGTCCTGGCACAGCTGGCCCTACTAAAAAGACCTTCCCCATCTTTCCTATAGGCCCCCTTTAGGTACTGAAAGGCCGCAATCAGGTCTCCCCGCAGCCTTCTCTTCTCCAGGCTGAACAAGCCCAACTCTCTCAGCCTGTCCTCATAGGAGAGGTGCTCCAGCCCTCGGATCATTTTTGTAGCCCTCCTTTGGACCCGCTCCAACAGTTCCATGTCCTTCTTGTGCTGAGGGCTCCAGAGCTGGACGCAGTACTCCAGGTGAGGTCTCACCAGAGCAGAGTAGAGGGGCAGAATCACCTCCCTCGACCTGCTGGCCACGCTTCTCCTGATGCAGCCCAGAGTACGGTTGGCCTTCTGGGCTGCCAGCGCACATTGCCGGCTCATGTCCAGCTTTTCATCCACCAGCACCCCCAAGTCCCTCTCGGCAGGGCTGCTCTCGATCCTTTCTTCCCCCAGCCTGTATTGATACTGGGGGTTACCCCGACCCAGGTGCAGGACCTTGCACTTGGCCTTGTTGAACCTCATGAGGTTCACACAGGCCCACCTCTCCAGCCTGTCCAGGTCTCTCTGGATGACATCCCGTCCTTCTGGTGTGTCAACCGCACCACTCAGCTTGGTGTCATCCGCAAACTTGCTGAGGGTGCACTCGATCTCGCTGTCCAAGTCATTGATGAAAACGTTAAACAGCACCGGTCCCAGTACGGACCCCTGAGGGACACCACTCGTCACCGGTCTCCATCCGGACATCGAGCCATTGACCACTACCCTCTGGATGCGACCATCCAGCCAGTTCCTTATCCACCGAACAGTCCACCCATCAAATCCATAGCTCTCCAATTTAGAGAGAAGGATGTTGTGGGGGACCGTGTCAAAGGCTTTGCAGAAGTCCAGATAGATGACATCCATTGGTTTTCCTTTGTCCACTGTTGTTGTCACACCATCATAGAAAGTCACTAGGTTCGTCAGGCAGGACTTGCCCTTGGTGAAGCCATGCTGGCTATCTCGAATTATCTCCCTGGCCTCCATGTGCCTTAGCATAGCTTCTAGGAGGATCTGTTCCATGATCTTCCCAGGCACAGAGGTGAGGCTGACAGGTCGGTAGTTCCCGGGGTCTTCCTTTCTACCCTTTTTGAAAATGGGCACAATGTTTCCCTTCTTCCAGTCACCAGGGACTTCGCCTGACTGCCATGACTTTTCAAATATCATGGAGAGTGGCTTGGCGACTACATCGGCCAATTCCCTCAGGACTCTGGGATGCATCTCATCAGGTCCCATGGACTTATGTGCGTTCAGGTTCCTCAGGTGGTCACGAACCTGATCTTCTCCTACAGCAGGAGGGGTTATGCCCTCCCGGTCCCCCTCATGCCATCCATCAACTCGGGAGGGGTGAGGAGAGAGGTTGCCAGTGAAGACTGAGGCAAAAAAGTTGTTGAGTACCTCAGCCTTCTCCTCATCTGCTGTTACCAGCTTGCCGGTCTCGCTCATCAGCGGGGGTACGCTTTCTTTAACCATCCTTTTCCGGCTGATATACCTGTAGAAACCCTTCTTGTTATTTTTCACATCCCTAGCCAAGTTTAGCTCCAGCTGCGCCTTGGCCTTCCTGACCCCATTCCTACACAACCGGACCGCGTCCCTATACTCTTCCCAGGATGCCTGTCCCTGCTTCCACTGCCTGTGCAGTTCCCTCTTCCTCCTTAGTTTGACCAGCATCTCTTGTCTCAACCACGCCGGTCTCTTCCCTTCTTTGCCCGATTTCTTACACCTAGGGATCGAGAGCTCTTGTGCTCTGTGGATCACTTCCTTAAAGATCTGCCAGCTCTGTTCCGTTCCCCTGTCCCTGAGGACCATTTCCCAGGGAGTCCTTCTGACTATCTCTTTGAGGAGCTGGAAGTTTGCTTTTCTAAAATTCAGGGTCCTGACTATACTCTTTGTTCTTCCCATTTCCCTCAGGAGCGTGAGCTCTACCAGCGCATGATCACTGCAGCCCAGGCTGCCTCCGATCTTGACATCTCTGATGAGCTCGCTTGCATTGGTGACCACCAGGTCCAGTATCGCATCCCCCGGGTAGGGGTGTCTATTACCTGGCTTAAGAAGTTGTCCTCAATGCATTCGAGAAACCTACTGGATTGCCTACAGCTTGCCATGTTGGTTTTCCAGCAGATGTCAGGGTGGTTGAAGTCCCCCAGTAGGACGAGAGCCTGCGAGCGCAAAGCCTCCCGGAGTTGGAGGAAGAACGCTTCATCAGTCGGCTCCTCTTGATCTGGCAGCCTGTAGTAGACACCAACCACCAGGTTCCCTTTGTTGCCTCTCTCTCCGGTTCTTACCCATAAGCTTTCGACCTGCTCGTGGCTATTCTTCAGGGACAGCTCTTCACACTGTAATGATTTCTTGATTTCATGGTCCAACAATGGGTGGGCCAGATGACCAAGCATCAGAGACTTAGGTCCCTTGAGGCCCTAGCGACACCTGCCTGGACACTGTACCTCAATGTGGGTGATCTTCAGAGCAAAAGCATGTTAGCAAAGAACACTCCATTAGAAAAGGGCAAGACCATTGGAGTGATAGTTGAAGGATTCTTCAATTAATTACAAAGCTTCATGGCCAGCTAAGTACTACAGCTTTTAACTTAATGAGGCATTTCCCTGTACTTAGCTACTGTGGGCATGCCAAACATTTACCAGCTGATACAAGATCAAAGCTGCAGAAAGCAGCTGATCCCTTTGAAGCATCTCTACAGCTTTGGTTTTGACATTTTGCAGTTTTTAGATAGCAACCAGCCAAGTGTGAATGGCTTCTGCCTCAAAGATTACAGCCAGCCATGCAGAACATCAGCAAGCATGTTTTAAGCAATGACTACTCTCTTGTATGACCCATTTATCCTCAGTGAGACAGAAATCAGAAAAGATGGTGTTTGCATGGGGCAGATTCAGCATATCTGTCACAGCAGCTTGGCAGAGTGGTGGCTTGCTCGTGTCAAGTCTTCCCTCAGGCTAAGAGGCTGGTTTGGCAGCAATGCTCAGACAAAGCCGCACGCAGTGGGGAGCTGATTAATAACCTACCTTGCTGAAAATGGCAGCTCCACTGCAAAACCTCACATCCACATATAATCCCACCCTACAGGAAGAAACTTAATTTAGGAGAGCTGGGCTCCTCCACTCATCCATGCCTTTAGCCCTGCAGGGCTCAGCTGCTTGCTGAGACTGGCTGGCAAAGTACAGAGACATAAAATAGTCTGTGCTTTTGAAAAGTATCCAGGGGTAAAAAGGGTCTAAATACATTTGGGTTCATCAAGTCTTGCTTGCTTACAAACTAGCCATAGAAACTAATCAGATGAACTGCTTCCAAAGAAAAGCAACCAGTTTCATTTCCCTGTTCTGTACCTAGAGAATCCAAAGTTACCTTGTTCCCTGCTACATGCAATGCACCTGCATGTCTGTAGAAATAGCTGCTCCCCTACAGACACATCTATTCATCTGTAGACACACCAGCATGCTTATAGATATTAATCCCAAATGTTTGAGTTTAATACATGAAATGCCTTTATCTCCTAAAGCAAATGCTCACTGAAGATATAGCTCCCAGCATAGCACAGAGACAACAAGGTGCTACTGGTGAAGGAGAATGCAGAACTCAGAAAATCAGTGCAGAACTACACCCTGCAAGTGGCTGACTGTGTCACCCCAGTCATGCTGTCACCTTGGTCTCTATACACAGCCCATCAGATTCAGCAAGTCTGAAGATTTCTCTCTGTGAGAACAGTGGGTGAGTCATTTCACAAGGAAGCACAGAATAACAGAAAACTTGCAAAATTCCCTAAGTAAAACCAGAAAACCTTACCCTCAACAGCTTTTTTATACATGCTACTAACTTGAAAGTTCTTCCAAAGTACTGTGTTTCATTTAGAAACTCTGTCCTTGCTTTCCATTGTGGCAAGAGGGGCTCTGTTCCTGTTTCCACAAACAGAAGACCTGCATTACCAAATACAGTAAACAAAAGCTTTTCAGCTTATGCCATTTTAATTCTGCTTTTAACACTGCTGTGATTTTGGGTTCATTTGCTGTGTTAAAGCTATGCTAGGGCAGTAGTTAAGGCCAATCCAGTCTCAAAACTTCATGCCACTTTACTGCACTGAATTAGTAATACACTTGCTAGAAGTCACCATGAGTCAGATGAGTCACTTCAAATTCAATGCTTTATAATAAAGCCTAGCTTACTGGTACTTACAGTTTGGGTTTGCCAATGTTTTCGCAGGTACAATGGAATAATTGGAGCTTCCAAAATTAAAAGTGAATTTAACAAAAAGAAAAGTTTGAATCACAGCTGGTCTTTCTACGAACCATATGTTCAATGTGACTTTTTAAACTAAGTTCCTGGAAAGACTCAGTTTGAGTCTTGAAATGTTATATTACTTTCTTGGAATTAAAAAGAAAACATCTGTACTTGTGCTTTAATCTTAACTAGTAGCATCCAGCTCTGAATACTGCTCAGTCAAGCTAAGATAGCGTTCCTGTGCCATCAAGGTCTTGTGGAGAATAAGCTGATAGCCCCCTTACACCACCAACCTCCAAGTTCATCACTCAACAAAGGATGGTTTGGGCTAAGTTTCACACAGCCCAGTCATAGCTTGCTGGGATAGCTATTTGTTAATTCCCAAAGGAAGTCATAATGTGGTGTTCCAGCAATGTCAAGTACACAAGCCATGGCCTGCCCTGGAAAGCTGTTGCATTGAGCCCCTTTTAGATGAACTAAGAGACTGCCAATTAGTTTTGATGAAAATACCTTTAAGTTCACACTGCAAGCATTAAGAAATAGGAGGTACGCTTCCACTAGCATGTACAAGTTACTGCCACAAGTGTCCCAATAAATACATAGCAACTTTTACCCAACGTAGCCTGTTAATAGAGCATGGGAGAAACATATTAATATTGCTTCTGTTTCTGCATTGCTTGGAAGTTCCTTGGCATCTCCAAGGCTCTTAAGGCTCAGTGCCCACATCACGATTGTTCCTCTAACATTTCAAGAGGGACTACAGCCTTAATTTTTCCTTTTTTTCATTTCTATCTGAAACAAGAGTAACACCCAAGACTCTACAAGTATTTTCACCTTGAGCATCAGGGTAACATTTGCCCATCATCTAAGAAGGGTAGAATACCAGCGTGTTTCGTCAATCACAGATCTCCTGGCAACTTAAAAATGGCTACACTTATACCCACAATGTTCACATTCTGAGGAAAAAAACAGTGTTCAGCAATATACTGCCAGTTTTTAGAAAGGATTACCTCAAGAATGGCCTCTTCTGTGAGTGATGCACATCAAATCACTGCAGCAATTTTCCTCTTCTCCAAATACATTAGCTCCACTCACATCTGTCCCAGGCAGCCAAAGAGTAAAACACAAAGAAGTGAAACTTACCTGCTTATTTTGGGAGTTGTTTACAGTAATAAGGGGTCCACTCAGATTTTTGCTTTATTACTGGAAGCATGGGGAAAAAAAATCTCAACATCAGCACAAAAAATAGATGGGAGAAAGAAAAGTGGAATTTTTATTAAGGGCAACAATGGAAAATGTTATAGGCTGAAAACTGATGAAGGTCTAAAAAGTTCAGACAGATCTGTGTAGTTTGCAGGACAAAAACCAAAGGCTAGTTAATAAAAATTTTCTAAAAGTTAACTCCTTATTTGTATCAACTAACATAAAATGCTATCAAAGCTGAAAATAGAAAAAAAGAAAATATATAGAAAGATAATAACAAAACCAATGGCACATAGCTTGGCAGTTCTCAATCTGGCTTTCCAAATAAATTCAGTTTGTGTAATCACACCCCTGCATGGCTTTAGCTGACCCTCTCTTTGCTCTTTTCTGCAGTAATTGACCATTTTCAAGTTAATTTGAAAGAGTGAGAGACACATTTCCAAAATTATTGATTTCACATTATTTCTGTGAAAAACAGTACCTAGATGGAAAAGAAAAACCCAAATCTGTATTTCAGGGTGGAAAAGGGAGAAAAACAAGCAGTGGCACACACTTGGCAGTAGCTGATGGCTACTCAACTAATAAGTATTGTCTGGCTCATCAGCACACCTATCCTTACACTACCTGCAGCAAGCACTGTCTTTCCCTGGGGAAGAGATCACAGCTGTGATGGGAGCCAGGCACTGGAAAAGCAAGTGCAAGGAAAATGAGGAATACATTTAAGAAATTACAATCTTATATTTTCTTCCTTACAAAAAGAAAATCAGAGACAAAAATTCTTTTTCATTGTGGAAAATAGCAGATTTTCACTTAAAAAAATTATCAACGTGGTCATTTTAACAGTAAATTCTACCACAGTCAACAGCTAATGAATATTTATTGTTCTTAGGATAACACAAAAAAAGAGAAGCAACAGTATTTGTCTTAAAAAAGAATATTATTTCTAACGGTGCATGTCTACAGTTCAAGGTCTGATTATATCAATTATATTAGTGTGCATTAAAGAGCAATCAAATGAAATGTCAACATCTGCTTAGATGCAGAGGTTGTCATTACAGGTTTTTTTACAAATGCCTTGGAAGTAATTAACAGTTTTATTGCATTCACAGTATCTTTCTAGGTGGTACCAGCAACACAAGTGTATCTGGAAGAATGGCAGAAAATGTAATAGCATTCACAGTGTAATGTTCCCATTTCTTGCTTTGTTGTTTTAGTGTATGTACTCAGTTTTCACAGGTTTGTTCTGTTTTGTTTTTAATTGAGCTCTTAGCCTCCAGTGGCAAAATGTATGAAAGAACTATTTTGGCCAAAGAAAGAGGTTTAAGATTGCATTAAACATCTTAATAGGAGGAGGAGCCGATTACTCTAGTGACTAATGTTTAACCTTTTTCCTGGATCACAGTGCAATTCACTGATGAAGATGAGTTTTCCATAGAAAGAACATTGTTTGCTGTATAACTGTATTTTTTGCCAAAGACTTCGTACCTTCACATTTTAAAATACCTATGTCACAATATTTGCTCTAAAAAACCCACATCTATGATGCATATTGCAGATATGCTTTCATACAGTAAGCGATAAGATCTGAAGCTCACTGGCCTTATCATGCTTTCCACTTCAACAGGTACTGTACAGATTTGCTGCTTCATTCTCCCAGATGGATTTTTTTCTTTCTGGTTTAACTTATTTTACTGCATGAAAGGTGTGTTGATTAACTGTGTGAAATCTAAGTAGGTCAGAATCTCAGAAAAGAGTATTTTGTTTGACCTAATGACTCTGTTCTTGTGTGTTGGAAAAATAAAACTATCTAAAAATCTGCAGTTTATGGCTTTTAAAGGTGAGATGAACACTCAAGTTTCCTAAGACCTCCTGAGTAACACAAAGCCACTACCCCTCACACCTCTCGCAGAAATAAACTCTTTGGCTTCTAGGATGAGAAACGGTATTTGAACATCTGAAACAAGTAGGATAAAATATCTTAACTTGCTCTATTTTAATTGTACCTTTTCCTTCTTTGCCCTAGGTGATGCCATCTTTAGCTCCACAAGAAGAAAACCCAAGCAGAGAGCCTTCACCTGAGCTCCCTGGTAATTCTGATCCTTGGATTCACAATTTTCATTTTAAACTTGGTTATAGGTGAGACACCTCGAAGCAGTGTATAATGAAATGTAAATGCAGTAGGCAATCTGTCCTATGTGTTTGTTACCTTAGAAATACTCTTTTCTCTTTAATGGCCTCTGCCTAAGAAAATTCTGTAACTAAACAGTACTACATTAATCTAGAACTTCACACTGCAATATTCTTGTTAAAATTGGCTTTCAGCAAATATTGACACATTTAAGCCCTAAAAAACCCCTATTCATTTTCCCAGTATTTGCACAGCAATGCTTGAGTATGATGGTATTCTCAGAAGCCAAACACAGAAGATTCATGGTCATAGATGAGTCAAAAAAATCAGACTTGAATATGCATAGAAAGTGCTTCCTAGTATTTGTTCAGCTTTAAAATTCTCTTCCTTAAGTGAAATACTACCAGCAAATTTCCCGTTTGCCAGTAATACTCTAAGACATTACCTGTGAACATACAGTTCTACATTTCTACATCAAAGTAGTCTTTCATATGAAAACTGTAAACACTAGCCATAAAACTCAGAGTTTGTTTTGCATTTTAAGCTGGACCCTTTTTTTCACAGGCAACATAACCTGTAAGGAAAACAGCAGAATTTGGTTCTGTGGAAGTCTGAGGGGTAAAGAGTCTGTATTGGTTTATTCCTTTCTATTTTCAGCTAAACACAGCTCAAAGCACCTGGACTACCAAGCCATCTTCTTGTTGAAAACAGTGGCTAAAGATTAGCAGACGATTTGAATGCAGTTTCCAAACACCTGCACAGGTGTCCAACTTTAGTGAACTTTCTAAACTGGCAGACAAATATATCCCAAGAACCCATGACTAAAAATTAAGTTTGAAATAAAAATAAATTGCAAATATAATCCAACTCCCTAACAGTGACTGTAACAAATCATTGGAACACCAGGGAAGTGGTTCATTAGTCATCAGCTTTAAATTGGATGTCCTTCTGAAAGATATGTTATAACTCAGTCACAAATTATTGAAGCCGATAATTTTCAATTACATAGCATGGAAAATAATAACCTTCTCCTCAGGAATTACTGAGTAAAATTTGATGACTTACATTATGCAAGCATTCAGAAGCGATTGATCATAGTCCTTTCAAAATTTGCATTTTAGGACTGTATGTTCTGACTATATCACCAGATCAGGATTTGGCCCATAGGGACCTGAACTGCTGAATCAGAAATTACTACCATTTTTATATTATGTTGTTACTATAGTCACAATTTCATGCTTAGTTAGATTGCTCGGAGTATACTTTTCATTCTGAAAAGGTTACACTCCCAACTTTCACAGGTTTAGCATGCTTTTGCAGAGGTTATGGCCTCAAGTTGTGCCAGGGGAGGTTTGGATTGGATATTAGGAAAAATTTCTTCACTGAAAGGGTTATCAGGCACTAGAACAGGCTATTGAGGGAAATGGTCAAGTCCCCATCCCTGGAGGTATTTAAAAGATGGATAGACGAGGTGCTCAGGGACATGGTGTAGTAGTGGACAGGTACAGTTGGGCTCAGTGATCTTAAAGGCTTTTTCCAATCAAATGATTATATGATTCTATAATTCTACGATCCTATATCCTTAAAGCCTAATATTAGTCTAATAATACTGTAATAATATACTGCCTTTAAGAAGGGAAAAACACTGACCACAATACTGTAGATGACATTCAACTATATACCTTATAAAGCAATTTGTCTTGGTTTATTTGCATTAAATGTCTTTTTTTGTTTATGTCAAATGATAAATGCTTACTTTCATGCTTGCATAAGGCTAGTGATTCTTGAGAACTCTGCCACTGTAATCCCTGTCTATCTTTCCTTAACGCTTATTAATAAATGTTGATTTTATTTTCTACAGTCTTTTAGGATCTTCTATGAAAAATCTCCAGACTGTAACCAACATTCTGTCTGATCCTGCTTCAGTTTGTCTTCAAGCTTTTTTGGCTATATACAATTTTGTGTCCATCTACTGGCAGAAGTTCTTAAGAAATATAAATCTCTGCTGGTTTATTTGCAATGTTCAAAATAATTTATTATGTCCTCACATTTAGACCAACTATCTGTCTCTGACATATCATTACCTTCTAGCTTGCTGTCCTAAAAAAATAGGCTTATGCAATCACTCTCTCTATTTGCCAGTCCTCCCCAACAGCTTTTTAATCTGTTGGCCAATTTAATTCAAATTTGACAGAGAAAGGTAGAGTAACCATGACATTATGTTCACTGGAGTTTTGTGAAGATTGGTGATTTGGGTGAAGGAAAGGGACCCTCTGAGGTACTGAAGAAGCAATGAAGTTGGAAATGCAAAGACAACAAAGCACAACTGCAACAGAGGAGTCAGAGATGATTTAGGGAGAGCTGCCATTATTGCAAGGGGAAAATCGGGGAGGGGAAGAACAGATCTGGGAAAATTGACAGTTAATTTAATTGCTAAATTCCATGATTTCCAGTAATCTCATTCACATATTACCACAATATTATTAATGAGGGAAGTCCTTAAAACATCCCTAGGCAACCTGCATTTCACTGTTTAAAATAATTCTGTTCAGTTCTAGCTGATACATTTAAATACAGAGGTTAATTTTTCACAAGTAGAGAAGTGGTGATATTAACTCTGTTTCTGCCACTTGGTAACTATTATTCCCCTCTTAGGTCTACACTCAGGAGTCTCAGTACTTTCCCAGCACAAAGAACTGACTGGAAAAGCGATGGTCATGTCTCTTTTCAACAGCCTTCCTCAGCATCTGCCAGTTACTCTTCAAGCTGATGTGGATGCATTGTATGTTGCAGATCTGAGAGCTGTGTATTTACACCTTGCTTTCCGAGGAGAAGCATCACAGAAATGAAATTTATAAGAACAGTTGTATAGAAGCTCTAACACTGAGCAATGGTGAATGTATCAACTAATGACACAGAGTACTAGGAGATCACATGAGGAGACAGTGTGTGCCCATAGAGATCATGAAATGACACAAACCAAAAAATAGCTTTTAGACCCAGAAAACATGAAAAGCTGTAAGCTGAAGAGCAAACAAAGCTCCTCACATTGTTTTATGTCAGAATGCTGCTGTAACATATTACATAATAATTGTTTTGTAGGTAAGTAGGTCTGTGAGGAACAAAAGGCTTCATGGACAGATCAAGATTGAGCAGTAGCTATGACTCAAACCCACCTGCAGTGTTGCAAGCTCCCTTGGAGTCCTCAGCAGACTACAGACACACAAGTGAACAATGCTGCAGCCTTCAGCTCAGGCAATGCTGTGCTCCATGTAGGTGTTTTGTCCTCTCAAGGCTGAGGCCAATGACTTCTTATATTGTCAATGCTGGCTGCCTCAGACACTTGGCAGATCTTGCTCAATAAGTCTAGAAAAAAGGTATTATGAGCTCAGCCAGTATGTTGATTTCTGATTTATAGTGTTACCTTCTGAGCAGCCTGAGGAGAAAAACTAAAGCTGAAGAGCATAATTTATATGCACAGCAAATCCACTGTAACATTTCAGGTGCATCTCCTTCTTTGCAGGTTGTTGTTTTTGCTGTTGTTTGGTGGGTTTTTTTTTTTTTTTTGTTTGGGTTTTTTTGGTAGGCAGTAATGGAAGCTGTAAATGGCAGCCAAAGGCTTGCTGACCTAATCTTTATAGCCTTTCCTTCTTGTCCTGACTCCTTTACCAAGATAGCTGGAAATATTTAATTTTTGCCCTGGTGGTTGCTCCTGGCAGTACTGCATTTATGGCTGAAATGCCTGGGATAGCACCGGTGCCACACTTCAGAATAAGAAAACAGGCACATTGTGAAGAAGGCTCATGGTGTGTTAGAAACCTTTAGATTATAGATCCAATGGGAAAGGTTTATCATAGCACATTCAGATGTGCAGCAGTGCAGAAGAACATGACAACCTACTGGATGATTTCTCTATTTTACAAGCTCTCAGAAACTATGCTATGCAAAAGCTAATAAATACAATAATACACTCTGCAAATAAAGAGGTCTTGCCCTTGCAGTGATGTGCACCGAGGCTTAGTCCTTCTGCTTAAAAAAGCTGATGCTCTTAAATATACAGGGTGGAAACAACAACAACAACAAAAAAAACCCCTAAAAAAACAGTCTGCATGTTGGGAAGGCAAAGGATTGAATTTTGCTCTCATGATTCTGTGAAAGTAGCCTACTGTTTCAGGACACTGAAAATGGAGATGGGACTTGATTTAATGCCCAACATCCAAGACAATTCCTGAAGGCAAGGAAGGGTGCCACTGTTGTTTGCAAGAAAGAATATGCGTCAAGACAAGCAGCTTCCCTCCCGGTCGTGGTGAGGGTTAGTGCAACACACACAGTCCACTGCTGCTATCAGGGACAGGGGGACCCTCAGGAGCCTTAGCATAAACTGGAGCCAGGAGGAGCCAGTCTACAGAGAGGGGAGTGAGTGAGACTGATGAAACCAGGCTGCTCCCCTAAGCAGTCCTATGCCTTACCAAAAAGGGACAGTTAGCAAATTTATGAGGTCACCCAAAGACATCTGCAAATTTGGGTGCCTGAAGCCATGATTCCTAAGCACAGAGAAAGAGTGTGCACCTCCAGCAGAGAAGCAAGCTGCTTCTCACTTTGGAAAATAGACTCACTCTGCCTATGTCAAGGGGGCACTTAGGTGCTTAACGTCTAGCTTGAGGGGATCTCAAGCTGTTACACACCTAAATGACACAAAAGGGAATAGATTTTACCTCTCCAGGTACCTTTGGAAGCTCCAGCATCACATGTGGAAATGAGAATAGCTCTTCCATTTGTACCAGTAGCAAAGGGGTCTGAATTTCTTCTCAGTTCCAGTAGAAATTGTTTAAAAACACATTTGAGAAAAATGTGCTTCAGGTACTTAGTCCAGCAAAGTATCATCTCAGTGTCTGGGGCTAGCTTTCTAGCTGTCTGAATTAGATGAAAGCAGAACAGGGAAATTATCCAGCCTAGCCTGACATAACATTTAATCCTGAAAGGTCCTGAGCACCTCAGCTGTTGGTTGAGCAAACCTTGGAAGCAGCATCTGTTTTATTTCATTTGCAAGACTGATCTCTGCAGTTCTCGGCTGCAGAGTAAGCAACTGCTTTTAAACTGCAGGCCATTACATTATTGTGAATGAAAGAACCTTAATTGCATTAAGATCTTCCAAAAGCACGGTTACAGCAGAAGCATTGAGGTTTACTTTGAGTAAGCTGCAGCACTCCCTCCAGCAAAGGAAACATTTTAATTTTTAACATAAAGGCTGTTCTTCTATTATAAACCAGAGGCACTTACTATAATATGGAGAAGCAGGTTCATTAACCAAACCACTCTGACATGAATCAACTCCGAGCCTTTGCAAATTATGCTCATTTTATCAAGTAAAATTGTATCACCTTACACCCCAGTAGAATCTGACACACGCACACATTACACATTACAAATTTACAACAGAACCCAGGACTCCTCTCAGCAGTGGGTATAAATGGATCATTAAGGCCACAGCAGGCATTTTCCTGGTACCACGAGGGAAAAGCAGGTGCTAACTACATCAAAGTTTGCATACCTGCAATTAAAATACTAGTCAAGAAGAAAAAGCACAAACATACTTTCACTTTGAGCTTGTGAAAAATGGCTCTACATGCCCTGAAGGGAACAGGATAACGCTGCTTACACATGCTGAGCATCTCTGTCTCTATCACCAGGCTTCAAGCAGAAGGAGAAGCTGAACAACATCCCGGTCCTTTCATTCTGCTTTTCCTTGCGCTCGCTTGTTTCCCTGCTGCTTTGAGTGTTTAAAGAGAGGCCCTTTCTCCTGTTTGTTTGCTGGAAGGCATGGTTGGCTTTTTTCTTGTCCTCAGGCTGTGAAGCAGCACTCAAAAGCTGACAAACCCTTTCCCTGCATGGCAAATTGATGTTATAGAGTGGCTGCTAATAACTGAAAATCCAAGTGTTACAAATAACAGCTGCCATGTTTGTGGCTCTCAAGCAGCTAAGGTGGCCTTTACCTTGCCCATCTAATCCTCACCTTCCCCATAAAGAGATTTAAAATAGCTATGCCAGAGATGGGGCACATCAACCCTGCCCTCTGCTCAGGATGCCTTTTTCCAAGCCACCCCTCCCTCTGACCAGAGCACAGAGAAGAAATTGCTTAGTTCCTGCCCAGAGGCATGTACACAAGGCTGAAACACTGTACAAGTCTGAGTAACACTGGCAGGTCTCAACTCTTTGGCCAGAAGTCAATCTAAATCAGTGCTCATGAGTAATTTCAGTGACAGCCTCCTCCCAAAGGCACTTGCTAGTTACATGTACAGTTTGCTGGCCTCCAGCACAAGCTAACTGTTAGAAGTAATTCCCCTTTGCCTCTCTACCCCTACCTCTAACCAGAACTGAAGGTATTTTTTATTTATTTTTAGCATTCATCAAATGCCTGTTTCTTCCTATTTGCCTCCTGAAATCTACCTAAGAGTTTTGGGCTTATCCAGAAGCAGGACAGATTGCACCCATTCAGATGATGCCCTTGCTCTACACAGGATTCAGCTGTCTTTGGAGAAACAGATAGTCATCTTGCAGCTCCTCAGAGGTATTGCAAAAGCTGTTTTTCTCAAATACGCACATACAGAGAACCTCACCCCATTTCTCTCCCTTTGGTGGCAGGAACAGCAGTGAGCATCCATATGGGGCGCTGGCAAGGACCCAGGCCATGCTGTTATCACCTAGCAGTTCGACATACACCTGTTTGTCAGTGTTTACATGTGGCCAAGCCCAAATATTTTCAGGTTTATCATCTTTTTTATTATTCTTTTACTAACCACTCTGTGGCTCAGGTTCTGCCTGCTTACACCCTTTACACTCTCTTCAAGATATTGAGGTGACACCATTGGTGTCAAGCAGATTTTGGCTCCATTCCTGTTACTGAGAGAACAGTTCTGCAGTTCTGTGAGTAGTTCTTTATCTTTTATGAGTCAGGGTAGCTACCACAACTGGCAGTGTTACCGTGGATTTGGAGAAAAAACAGAAACCGGTCCTTCTCCAAAGAGGCCCAGGGTTCTGCTTCTTTAAATGTTAATTGCTGCTCCATCATTTATGGTTAAAAATAATGGATTAAATTTTACCTATCTTAATTAACCCTATTATCTTATAAACTATCATCACTGTGTAAGCTGAATCACAGCTTCCCACTCTTGCAAACCTTATTCAGACTGAATAGCCCCATGACTATTTCAGCCTCAGGACAACAACGAATATGGGCAGAGCCTCCACTGCAAGCATAAGTGAGGGTATTCTGAGTAAAAAAAGTCTTGTGGAATGTCAAATAAAAGCTGGCAAATAGCCTCAAAAATCAGTCCAGATTCTGGGAGACAGAAGTTACTTTGCCAAAAGCTATAATAAAGTTTTGCATAATATATTGTTTAATCTTTTTGGAGAGTTGAAAAAAACCAAACAAACCACTAAAAACTGTCTAGAATACAAAATGTCATCTGTTATTTCTGGTGAGTTACCTTGGAGAGCAGTGCCGCAGGACAATCTGATAACTGAGCATACAAGTCACAGCACGTGGGTTGGCTTCAGGTGGTTTAGAAACTAAGAATCATGACGTTGAAGAAGTCATTTGTGGTCCTTGTTTGTGACTAATGTGAACCAATCTACCCGGTAATGATAGGTTGGTCTCCGCATCACACAGAAACAAGATTTTAAAATGCATTTAAATCCTCATTATTCTGAGTTCACAGTATGATTCAATGAATGAATTAGGAACCCTGGAGATAGATGCATGAGAGGGAAAAATCTTTCCTAGACTGTGCAGTGTCTTAAACTAGCAGTGAAAGGAAATGATTGACTGTGGGTAAGATAAACTAAGGAGTTATGAAGGCGTAAGACTGATCTGAAAAATTCTATGAAAAAAATCTGCTTACTTTAAGCACATATTTCAAAAGAAAAAAAAATAATTTGTTTGCAAAAGCAATTGTTAGGGGTCATAGAGCTTTCAACTATAAAAAGGTAGCTGCCCATTAAAAGCCAATATTGTCCACATATAGTGAAAAAGTTTCAGCCAGTTCTGTTTAAGGGTAGTCCTGGCACAAAGGGATTCCCTTTATATATGCTCCACAGAACATATATCTACAGAATGAGGTGCTTGCCAATACTTGTCCTTCTCTGTGGTTTTGTTCATAAGTAGTGCAGGGTCATGGCCCTGATTCTCCTCCCCTTGTTCTTCATCCCCTGGCAGGGAGACTAAGATTCTTCTGTCTGGATTTTGTTGGCTGCATAGAGAGGAGGAGACACATTTCGTCCCTTTAGGTTTTATAGATGGGAAATAATCAGGGTGGTAATGATGTAGTAGGGAGTGTACTAGTCTGGTTCACTAGATGGCAATCAGGAGTAGTTTTGCTTTGAGCTGAGCAAAATGTGTTGGTGTTTGCTATGGTTTCAAACTGTTATGCCTTCATGTAACCCTAGCCAGACCCACAGAAACCCAGGGTTTGAGTTCTCTAGCCCTCCATTTGCATAACTTCAGCATAGCAGAATTAAACAGCATTTCTGCACAAACAAGAGAACTGAGAGAATGTTTTAAGGAAAAAAAAAAAAAAGTTGTGTCTTGATTTACTTTAAAAACAGGGCTTTTCCCGAGAGGTGACGGCTGGAGCTGGTGCAACTCTGTGAGCATCTCCCAGGAGGTATAGCAATTCTCCACCAGAGTGTCTGACTCCATTGATTTGGCTAAAACATATGGGTATAAAGCCACAGATCAGACTGTGTGTTTGACAACTACCACCGAAGACCTTCAGAACTTGGGGCTGTAAGACTTTGGGACAGATACCAATGATCTCATCACCTACATGTAAATCAGAAGAGGCAGTCTGGGCAACATTGCTGTAATGAAAAATCACAACCTCACCAAGGTTCAAGGCTCTGAAACTGCTCTGCTTTCTTTTTCATGTCTTTTCAAAGTTAATGGGTTCAAAGTTATTTTGGTAAGAATGCTTTGGTTAATACAAAAATTGTTCTACAGGGAAATCCTAAATGCTTTCCAAAATGTAAAGGCAGCTTGCACTACATCAAACCAGGAATATTGAAGTACTAATCAAAAATATCCACACATTTCTGAGTTGCAAAAGCAGACCAGAGTGACTAAGAATGTGTTTTCTGTTGTGATTTACTAATACATCTCTTCCTTCCCTCTCTTGTGTCAGTGTTCCACAGATATACACAATTAATTCCATTGAACTAATCCTGATCTGAAGCCATATAAATAAAAGAGCCAGGACCTTAAGTCATTAGCCTGTAATAATAATCTACTATGAGAAAAACTGGTAAGTCAAAACCAAGCTGTGATTTTTAAAAAATAACATCAGCATAAACTCACCCAGAATGCTCTTTGTAGGACAAATCAGGGTTCATAAGTAATCACAGACCTGATAAAACATTATTCTTTCTATGTATGGCATATGAAACACTCAGATTCTGGTTTTCCTTGCCCTCTGCAGTGTATTATTATCTGAATAGACTTTTCCATGTTGCAAAGTCCTCGAAGATACAGCTGAACTGATAAATATCACCGTATCCAAAGTAAAATAATGGAGGACCAGTCTCTAAATATGCATCATACAGAGTATAAAAACATGATTTTCTTCTTTAGAATGATGAATTTAGCAACCCAGCACTGTAATCAGATTCACAACCAACCAACGCCTGTGCCTTCAGCAGAGCACAGCCTGTGCCTGTGCCTCCAGCTTCAACTGAGTCTTTTTGTAGACAATTTTTCAGGAAGTCAACTGCAGTTTTCTTGACTGAGGACTGCAGATGCTGGCGCAGAAATTCTTAGGAGTCCAAGAGTTTTCACTAGGCACGGGGAAGAGGGGAAGAATGTCTTATCAAGGATCCATTACAGTTTGGATTCTGCTTTCATGTATTCTGCAAAAAAACCCCCTTCTGATCTCATCTTGAGAGATGTTAAGGAGACACAGATGTCAATGCACTTCCCAGGATCATAAGCAAAGGATCACAGTTACTTCCAGTTCAGACCAATAACTGAAGACAATGGAAGCAGAAATGAGGCTTTAATTTATCTCCTTGGTCATTTGGACTGAGGGGAGGGGTGGTCACAGCAGCTAACTCAAATTTTCCCATGCAGCATGAAATTTAGTTTGTTTCACTTCACACAAAGATAGGTTACAACATTTGTGTAAACAGGAGAAAAAGTTTTGATCCCAGAGAGCATATAAACTGTATCACAAAAGAATTTGGGTCACGACTTAAGGAACCAGCAGCCACATGAACTTGGAACAGCCCACTTGGAAAATTAGTCCCTTTCCAGAGTCATAGTGCTTCTCCTAGATGTTAGAGAGCCAGTACATGTTCTGTATCATGCTCAGCAAGCTTTCTTAGACGTTTATTGAGGCTTGATATTGATTTCTAAGGACAGGAGGCATCAGATATCTCTTCCAATATTAGTTTCCAAATTATTTAAGGCAACACTATAAAGAAACCCTTTCCTTTTATGGGAACGCGTCAGTCTCATTGAAACTAATGGAAATTACATGCCTGCAATTATGACAGAATAAATAGAGCCCCTGTTATGCCATATGCCATAGCTAAAACATGTCCTTATTCCTTCAAAGTCTAAAGGAAGCACTTGACTTTGAAGAAGAGTAATTCCAATCAAAACAAACTGATTTTAATCTTACTTTTAAAACCCAAACCACAGAAATCTTTTCAGCTAGAAGAATATGAAAGGCATGAATTCCCAATATTTCCAATAGGAGCTCAAAAAAAAAAAAAAAGAAAAAAAAGCGAAAGCCCTGAAAGCTTCATTAATTGAAAACACATTACTGTTTAGTAATTTAGCTATTTAGTGATCTTTCCCCAGGTTCAGCTGAAACAGGAGCAGGCAGCCGCGTTCATACAGCTGAGGGGGCTGTGTGACACGTATTGCTCAGATAGCCCCGCTGTTGTTTTGTTTGCTGGGTTTTTTCTACAGCCTTTCAATGAAGCAGCTCACAATGAGTGCCCCATCTCAAAACCCTTCTGGGGGCACTCATGCGAATACATGAAAACTGCTTAGCCATTATCTGGCAATATGGCCAAGCTCTAAAAATTACCTTTTTAACTCAAATAGAGCTATGTTGCAAAAACCAAAGGCCAGATTCTGCTGTCGGTTGTACAGTGTTTATGTGTACTTCACTGGCATTTAATGTTATGAGCAATTTGCATCGTATCACTTGAGTCCTGATGTGTGGGATTTTCACTGGGGGAAGAGGCAGCTCAGGCAATGTAGGAGATGTAATTGACGTAAAGGAGCAGTATTACATAAAATCATGCATCATGACTTCAAAACCATTGTGTTAGTTTCCTTAAGAGCCTTGGCACTGATTTCAGCAGAAAATGGCATTGAAGCAAAGTTCTATGTACAAAAATACACCATACCATATTTCTTCAGTGCAAGGAAGTGAACCTTGGAAGTCTGATTTTTATTAAAGCTACAAGCAAAATTACACAGACTTTAACCAACCACTGGCTCATTAAATTGTAAAACATAACGTGGTGCTCTCTTGAGGGACTGAAGGATGATTGTTTTCAAGGTGAAATATCACAGTAACCAAAATTTTGCTTTTCTAGCACGGGGCATGTCAACCCAAGTGAGTAGCAGTGGAGATTTCTATTGGTAGCAATAGTGTGTTTCTGGACAAGCCCTATTTCTCAGATAAAACTTTCTGATATTCTAATAGGGACAAGTAAGAAAAGCTGTTACTCCACATGCCTTCTTGACTAACCTCTTCAGTGAATTCTCTATTTCTGCAATATGTATTTTCAGGAGTTTTAAGAAAGTTTTAGAGTGCCAAACCCTGAACTAAACTTTAGGGGCTGACTAAATGCTAGTTATTTAGAAGAGGCAGTAGAAAACTGTATGTTAAGCAGTCATGAGCTTTTACCATAAGCATGAAGATAAATATTTCAAACAATATCTTTGGAGGATAAATTCTTGTCCCTGGTGAATCAGTGGCAGGTTTGCCACTGATGCACTGGAGTCATGGATTCATCTTGAATAACATGCTAAACAAAAGCCATATCACCTAGTGTGTTCTTCTGACACATACTTGCATACATACCTCACTACTTAAAATATAACCATGACTTCTAACTGCAAAAGGTTTTTCATAAACTTTTTCAGTACTGGGGTAATTTTTAGCACAAGCTGCATGGTTGTAGTTCAGGCCAGCCTTCTGCATCTGGGTGTCATATCAAATGTAGAAAGCCTGGGCTTTGATGTTAAACAGATACAGTTTACCCAACTTTCTACATATTTTTTTCCTTTATGGACCTTAATATAAAATTAACTGAAGAAATGTTATTATTCTCATTGAAAATGTTTTTTTATAAACACTGCTTTTCAAAAAGAAAGACAAGTCTAAGTAGGCAAACACAGTCTGCCAATAAATAACACTAATTAGAAGTGAAGTAAACAGGTGTAATTTCTATGTTAACCCGATATTTTATTTTTAGTTAGACTTTATTCTCTATTTTTAACAATCTTTTTTTCTCCAGGCCTTAACACTATAAAAGCTTAAGATGATTTTATTCTTACAATTTTACCCTTTGGCCACCCCATAAAACTTTATTCTAATCCTTTAATCCTCTAACTTTCTTAATTAAGTTCTGATAATTTAAAATAGTCATAAACATTTGTGTGTGGGGGGGGATTATTCATTTTAATTACTGTTCTATGATGAATATTTAACGTATATGACCATTGTAGAGTCAGAAACAAAAATTATATTCCCAGATAAAACGCTGCATAAAATTAGGAAGTGTGGGAAGTGTCCTAAAAAGCAGAGATGGAAATTAAGAGTTGTCAGGAAGTCAGTAAGTTACTTTCTACTTCAAAAACAATAGTTTACTGCTTCTAAATTACTGACAAATTTGTCACATACCTATAAAGCACCCGGTCTCAGAGTTAATTTTGACACACCAAAGAATGTAATGGAATAACTTCAGGCTTGCTGCGAAGCAATTTTTTTCCAGTGTACTCAGGTATAACTGGTATTGACAGAAGAGCTCTAATAAATTCTTTTTCCACAAATATGCTGTCTTCACTGACCTTGAGTTGTGGTCTGCCTGCAATGACAGCAGCCGAGCTCCTCTGGGATCCTATTTTTCTTTAGCACCCAATATTCTGTCCTCTCCTGCTTTCCTTCCACCTCCCCAGTGGCTCCTGTGACATATTATTCAGAGGCTCCTCTTCATCTGTTTTAAGCTTTCTGTGGGAGTTCTGTCCCTGCCACCCTTCTCTCCCCTGTGCTCATCTCAGAAACACTTTCATCTTAAGCACAGACGGCTCACAGACCTACCTCTCTGCTCCTCACCCGCAGACTGAAACCCTGGCCTGCCTCCCCGACACTTTCATGGATACCTGGCTGCCAGTTCAAAGAGCATGCAGCTGAAGGACAGCCTTTAATATGTTTTCAATCCACCCTGATGCTTCAGGACAAAACCGCAGTTCTGCTTGTCCATAAACTGTATCTTCCTTGACTCAGATCTCCTCCATGTCTCTCTTGTTTCCCAGATATCCATAAGCCTTGCATTTTATTTCTGCACATGCCTTTTCTCTCCACCAATAGAGATATAACTGCTGCAAGCAGATAGCTGATACCAGTTGCATTTCCAGTACTGCAGCAACCTTCTCTCTGATCCTGACAGTTGTACCTTTGCCTGGCTCATGTCTACTCTGAATGCTGTTGTGATGGTCAGTTGCCTTGACTGTGCCTTTCCTCTCTTTGCATTTCTCCATTATTCCATCTTTTTTTGTCGCATGAATTGTGTTTCTGCTTTGTGTTCAAGTCCCTTTTTAGTTGGTTAGTCCCTTAGCCATCTCCTATTTGATATCACAAGGCCAGCTCTCTCCTCACTTCTACTCAAGGGCCAAAAATGTTAGCCATTACCTGCCACTTGCTGTGTTTTCAGGAGCCCTTTGTACTTTCTCCAACACTGCTGCACATACTTAGGAGAAGCTTCTATAAATAGATGCTAAAATTAACTCATTAATCTTATTCAACCCCCTGTTCCATTATTTCCACACAAAAGCCCTTCAATGATTAGGCTATTTATCATGCTGCCTAACATTGTTTCATTGCTTCCTTGTACACCCACAACTATCTGGTCTCCATCTGTTACCTCGTTTGTTATTTCAGCTGCAAGCTTTTGGGGTGCAACAGAATCAGAATTACCTTCTTTGTTTGTATAACAACAAAACATGTTCTTGGTCCAGAATGGTTGCTCAAAACCATTGCCAAAACACAATAAATAGAAGTGACGCATATCAAACTCTGTAAAGTTAAACGTGTGGTCGAGAAGTAGTGCCTGTTCTGAAGAAACCAGAGCTGTCCATGAGGCCAAAACCTGATACTATTTATAAGTCAGTCTGGTGGTCACACGCAAATGCTGTAAAGCCACAGGGGTTTTATAGTGCTGTCAGTCTGTCCATAGTCCAGCTGGAGAAATGGATGCCATAAAACAAATCCACTGCTCTCATCCCTTTACAAGCGATTGTACAGTGCAAATGGAAATGAAACTACTAACTCAGAAACCGTAACACTGAAAATTGTGAAACAGTCTAAACCCTGATCAGATGTACTGAACCATGGCAGGGTAAGATTATGATAGCAGCTTTTGTTTCTTTTAGTTTTGCCTTGCCCAGTTTGAGGCACTGTAGAAACACCTGCCTTTAGGGAGCACTGAGCATTTACTGCTGAAAATCGGGCCCTGGTAAAGATTTGCCCTTTGCTAGATGGGGTCCTGGCTCACAAGTGCATATTCCTCACTTTGCTCTTCTGTCAAACTCCTTCTGCCTCTGGGGATGAGGCCTCCAGACGCAGAGCCCCGTAACCCCTGCACTACACAGCTTCATTCCCAAAACCATGTGCACCTAGAAAAATTAAACTGCAATTGCAGCATGTACTACTTTGCTCTGCCAGCTTAATCTCACTGGCATAGTGAAGGCAAAGAGAAAAAGGTTTTGTCCCATGTAAGCAACATAGGTTAGACACGTATCCAGAATTCCCAGACAGTGCATGTGCTACCTGGGCAAATCTGCCAGACATGATTAGCACCTTCATTTTGGTGGGGAGCCACACCAAGAAGAGAGGATGATCAGGCCAAGTGGTATATCACCATCTGCGTGGGACAGATGGCTGTCTGGAGGCCACTGGAAGGTAGTGATTCTCCGAAAAGGAGCGGTGATGGGTGTTGAAAGTGATGGCACAGCTCATTCTTTCCAATAAGCCAAGGTTTCATGTCTGGGGTGAGTTGTGATGTGCAGGTATTCCAGAGGTTCAGTTTTTGTTCAATTTACTTACCTGCTTAGTTGCTGATGCTTGTGGGTTTATGAGTGATAGACAAATCTGCCATCTATCTAAACACTCCGAATATAGTGAAAGATAGTGATAAAAACAACTAGTTCTCACAGCCAGAGGCATAAATATGTTGTTTGCAGAGGTCAAGAGAAGTGTGTCCCTCCTACATGCTGCAGGAGAGGTGAACAGTCAAGGTGTCATGCATATGGAAAGGCATGATGAGATGAGGAGGCTTGGCTGCTCAGAAATGGCACATGTGGTACCCTCATTTCAGGAAGGTGAACACACGACTGCCCAAGATCCCAACCACAATGCTGGTATTGAAGTTCTGATGAGTTCCAAAAATGTTAAAGTAGGGAAGTTACCTGGGAACATCCACATACATTTGAAATCGTGGCTGTGGAGTTAAAGGAAAAAATCCCAAAGAATATATTTAAATCAAATGGGCTGTAAAGTATCTGAAATTTGTGAAGATTGATAACCCAGTTTGAAAAAGCTGAAAATATTGCTGGTTTTTTATGTTAAATATTTTAATAAGAGCAAAGAAAAATAGTCAATTGTCAGGTTTTTCTTTTTCTAAGGTAATAGAAGTGAAAAATTAACTGAGAAGAGTCACTACAAAAGCCCTGAATAAGAGTACTTCATCTCACAAATCCATCGGTCTCCTCTACAGAGAAATCACCAGCTCTTTTACCCAAGGCACACCCTGTTCCAGCACTTTCAGCAATAAAACTTCATTCTAGCAAGCTTTATAAAGTCAAATATAAAGCTCGAGTAATAGTATTTTTGTGTCTGACTTACTATCTTTTGCCTATTTATCAGTTCTTCATAACACAAAATCAAGAGCAATTACCTAAATATAGATCCAATTTTTCATGTTTTGTATATAGTAAGTATATATGGGGGCTTCTCTGTACAACATTGACCTAATTCTATTACCGTGTTCTGATTACACTTCACAGGTCTGTAAAGATGTTTTTTCCCCCATTATACAACAGTGTTTGAGAAGATAAATCTTGGTAAAGCTTCTCATTTGTAAGTTGACCAGCAGGCATATCGCAGAATTTCATTGTTTTCTCCTAACATCTGTCCACTTACGGGAACAAGTTTTCTCACAGCAATGGTGAGGGTTTTGTGCTCAGGTGGCCAAAGTATGCTATTTCATGACACCCAATAAATGCGTGAACCACTTCCGTGTGTAAAGTAGTTCCTGAAGAATTCCTGTTAGGAATATAGTCAGGGTGTGTATGTGCATCTAGAAATAGTTAATAGCATATCAACATCTGCTGGGCTATTGAGCTTAACTGTGTACCCACAGAAGTTATGACACACTTTTGCTTAGCCTTTCTGGGAGCAGCCCCTCAGTCCGAGTTACTCTTTTACACATTTGCAGTTGCATTGATGCATTCTCACCAGCATTGCTCAAAATGAAGACATCTACCCCCTAATCCAAAGCCAATGAACTCAGCCTCTTCAAGTTGTTTCTAGTAACTTAGTCTGTGACATGTTCTGGGTAGGGTTGGCAGAATGGGCCCATACATTACATCTTCACTGTCATGCTAATACAGGGACAGATGTTCAAGCTCAAATGACCCTGCCACCCACATCACCCCCACCTGCTGCTCCCCCACCCCAACTCAAATTTAGAGTGAGCCATGTGCTTGCCAAAAAGGGAGCTCTGCGCTTTTGGGGTGGGAAAGGTTAAAACCTCAACCTCTCTACAAGGATCCCAGGCAGGCTCATCCCTACCACCAGCTCACCATGTCACCTCAGCACTGCTTCCTACCCTACACCCCTGTGATGTGCCCAAGCCACAGCAGCCTGGAAATCTTGTCAAGAAAGGAGCAAAGTGGTGCAGCAGAGATAACGAGCCTGGCCTTAGCCCTGCTAAGTAGTGGGGTTGTAATTGAAGTGAGCCGTAAGTGGAGAGCTCAATTAAAAATGGCTTAAAATCAGTGGCACAGTTAAGCTCTGCTCAGGTTCAGACATAGCTAATTTGCTACTCAAATTATTGTCGTGGGAAAGGAAACACCAAGCCAAAAATTCATTGTTCACGTAATTTAAATCTTACCAGCTGAATAACTGACTCAAAGAATTATTAGTCTAGATCTAATTATTACAAAAAAAAGAAAAAAGAAGCCTGGACTTGCCACTCTCCTGCTGTGGCTCCTTGGTTATCATCCCATCACTTTATCCCCCACACATACACACAGGCTCTTTCCACTGTGTCCCTGCTTGCAAGGCATTTGTTATCACACCACACCTGTACTCCTCTATGTACTATCATCATGCTGCAGACATAAATATTTCATTCTACACAGAATACTACTTGTTACTAGCTATATAAAAATTATGCTTATATCACACAATTATAAGCAAAAGTAAAAAAATTAGGCAATTGCCAACTGACCATTAAAAAAAAAAAAAAATGCAATTACAGCTGAACAAGCTCAAGCAAAGCTCCAGGCATCCTGAGTTTAGACAAAGCCTGACAAGTTCGGTGACCTTGCAGGGTTAGCTTGAAGCCTGCTGCCTTTTTACTAGTGATAGCCTTACCATGTTTACCAGGCTACAAGGCTACAACTAGGTTAGATGTAATCCTGGTGTGCAGATGTATGTGCAGGCACGTACACACATAATGTTCCTCAGCCAGAAAGAGTGGAATCAGCTTAAATTGCCAAACTCTACAGGGTTATTACCTTTTCTGTACAGTTGTGTCCTGTGTCATACCAGTGATGAAATCCTAATCTGGTTTTGTTTGTTCCTTGCTGGGCTTCCAAACAGACCAGAGCTCAGCAGTCTTATAAGAAATCATAAATACAATCCCTAACAGAAAATACAAGAGTTCATGCCCCCAAATTAGAACTGCCATTTTCTTTTGTTGTTCTCTATCATTTCTGCTCTACTTCATTTATGACCGTTTTGTACTCAGCACTGTTGTTTTCTACCTTAAAATCAATTCCAACCCACTTGGGAATTGCTTTGCCTTTTCCTTCTCTCCCTGAGGATGTCCCCTCCCTCCCCCTCAGATCAAAATAAAACATAATTTCAGATTTGGATGCTTTGAACTGTTATCTACTGCCCCAGTCTACTACGTCTTGTTTTTTCACATTCCTCAAAGGCATGCTTGCCCTGGAATTGTTTTTAATAAATCTAGCCCACAAACACATGTTCTCAACTACAAATAAGCAGGTAGCACAGACCTTTTGCATGACAGTTTGGGGTTTTTTCTTCCAAAAACTGGGGGGGGATAAAATTTTTCAAAAGGCATGCCAAGAGATGCACCCTCCCTAGACCCAGCTGTTTTGAAACACAGCACATTTTAAAAATACCTATTTCTAACAACATTTTCTTGCTCTTACCTATTAAATTTCTAATCATATAGTCCAAACATTACTAAAATTAACTTATTTTCTTTGGAGATGTTCTCTACAGAAAAGGTTTCAAATGATAACCTTTATTGCCTGTAATGTGGCTAGTAAAGACAGTCATTGGCTAGAGTCCTCTCCTAATTCTACCTTATTAAAAGCTTTGTTAGGAACCAATTGAGAAAACAATTTGGTCTCCATGTGCCAGATACAACTATCATCCATCGGGAGGCTTACGTGCTTCTCCTTTTAAACAGCTTCCTTTGCATTCTGTATATGAATGCGTATGTTGATGCTATCACCATTCGGCTGGGATTTTCCCCGGCTCAGGGATCTTGTTTCTAACTAGGTACAGCAGCTGAGGCAGTGGAAAATATCTGGGAGATTCCCACTGCCATAACTAAACACCTCACTTTCATTCTGGCATCGGCTAGGAGGGCTCAGCTTGATCCCAGTGAGTAGATACAGCTGGAACAAATCCTCTGTGAGAAACATTAACTTCAAGGAACATGCTTTTATTGCACAGCTTATCTGGGTGCAGAATTACGCAGAGGACTCTCATACCCATGAGACACAAGGACTTCCCTGGCTCTACCTCCACAGCAGTGTGAAAGCAGAGCCCCTATAATTCCAGTCAAATGGGGATATTTCCATTCTTGGGCACACAGAAGAACTAAGGGAACCACGATGGAAAGGCAATATCTAGGTTCCTTATCCAAGAAAGTGGGCTAGCTAGCACTTGAAGCTAAGTAGCTAAGGTTAAAGTCTTAAACCAGCTCAGCCAGGTGTAGAATAGCATCACATTCTCATGGATTTCCGTGGTGGAATAGAGGGTTCATTAAAGACACCATACAAATAAGAGAGTGACGTAACTGTACAGTGACAACAAGCCACTGCAAAAGTATATATTTTGGTCTTTCTGGAGGATCTGACAGACTCTGTGACTGATGCAGACTGAAGCTGCCATGGATGACTACAGCATAGTCCCAGATCTTATTTAGGGTATGTCAGTTTATAGCTTTCACCAATTGCTTTTCAATGTATGGTTTTATTCTGTATTTATACAAAAATTCAAGCTTCATTATCTGCCTCTTCACATACCTTGAAAAGAACTTTCCATTTCCTGAACAAGTTTTTCAGCAGTGGCTGTGAGGCTTTTATTATTTTTATATGTTTTCATCAATTTTTGCAGCTTTATTTATGAGGTCCCACTGCTGTGCTGCCTCAGAGGTTAACACGTTACTACTATTGTAGTCAGTAAAATAGAATATTACTCTTAGAATACATACTGTTCTCCTGGGAGCCTCACTTTGAAATAGATTGAATAGATTTCCCTTATGAAGCCAGACATGCATAGCATTACTTTGAGCCTATCAAATCATTTTCTGAAAACTGAGATAATCTGTCTTAATAAATAATGATCTGGTTCAACAATGCTCCTCATTTTGGAAACACTGGGGGCTACTGATTTTTCTTACATAGTGCACTAAGAAAACAAAATCTTTTTCAAAAATCTTGCTTACCTAACATTTTAGGAAGTAGTCTCATCATTTGTATTGTGGGTTTTTCTTTCATTTCCTCTTTTTATTCATACCTATCTGATCTTCCTCTCAGCTGGCCATATCATGTAGACAGGTTCTCAACACAGGTCGCAAATACACCACACAACTGACTGAGAACAGAAAGAGCAGTCAGGATTTTATAAAACTCCCAATGAAGCAAAAAATGCATATCACAATTATTGGAATAAACCAGTAATGTACCAAATGCAGAGGACCATTTGCTGCAAAAAAAAATCATGAATAATT
Source organism: Nycticorax nycticorax (assembly GCA_023375905.1). Lineage (NCBI taxonomy): Eukaryota > Metazoa > Chordata > Aves > Pelecaniformes > Ardeidae > Nycticorax > Nycticorax nycticorax. The sequence goes on from JAKFQP010000011.1 coordinate 2,037,158, forward strand.
TTGAATAATAAATAATGTCATGATTTGTTCATGAACTAGCTGGGAACATTACATTTATCTGTTGGATAAATTATTCATTGTGAAATATTTCCTCAGCACCATCTGTGACTGTAAAGTTCTTCTCAGAGCATTGTACTGTCATTTCACTAAGGACCTAAAGTTATTATTTAAAGCCTGTCTGTGTGTGAACATCCTAGAGTAGAGGGTACAGCAAATGTTATAGTAAATATAAACTAATCACTCCAAACAAGAATAAGATAAGAGAGGTAATCATATCAAAAACATGATTAAATAGTCATCTTTTGGTGTCTAGGTGCAGAAAATCATCAGTAATCAAAATTGGAGAAGAATGGGAACAAGCTAAGATGGGAGGGAGGGTCCACCTCTTCTGCTGACACATTCTGACTCCTGCCTGCCCTTCCCCTTCTCCTTCACTGGTTCTCCCACAAGACATGTGAATTCTGCTGCTCGTGCACTCTCCACCCGCTAGTCCCCACTCTTTCCTTCCTTCCACATCAGCATCCCGAGTGCTTTCATCTGCTTCTCCTCTGCAAGACCCTCTCCAGCGCAGATACCTTCATTCTTGGCACTACTGGGCCAAAGCTGCCACCATTTTAGCAACATGCTCACTTGAGCTGGGTGCTGCTGCTGCTTCTCCCTTTGCCCCTTGCCTTTCACAAAGAGCCCCAGATGTCAGCTGGGCAGATGGGCAACACACTCCCTGCTGAGTCAGTCAACACCTTCCTCTGCCCAACAGCACACAGACCAGCACAAGGGGAATGTTTCAGAGGAATGACCCACACTGGGCTGGAGGGGAGCAAGAACAACATTATTCCCCTTCTGGCTTGCTGGAAACAGCTCTCCTAGTTCACAGCATTTTGTTTGCCTTAGCACATCAGCCACTGCTGCCTCCCTTCTCCAAGGGTGCTAATATGCAACGTGGTTGCTAGTATTTGAAGGTTACTCTAAAATCATTCTTAGTAATATGTGTGTGTATATGCATGTGCAGGAATAAAAAAAAATACAGCATTTGCATTCAAAAGGACCAGGCTCACAGAGAAGAAGTGTGACACTGTTGTTGTGAGTCAACTCCACAGATGAAGTAGGCAGTGTTCATTTTTGGTGTTGATCATTTTTCTTCTGTCAGAACGCATCAAAAGCAGGCTAAGGTCTGCATAATGCACAAAATAAGTCCAGAGTAAAAAAATCCAGTAGAAGTGCTTTTAGAGAGGGGATTGAGAAGCAAAGAGGCCTTATATATGTTCTCTGTGCCTGTAGTTCCAAAATCCCTGCTCTATGGCTAACACGATTTGCCAATACATCTGCTGGAACGTATTTCAGAGAAGTAATGATTGGAGGCAGAATGCCTGCGAAAAGCAAAGATCTGAAGATGTTTTAAGACCCACTGTTGCCCTGCTGCTTCCAAATGTGGTGCAGGTGCCGGAGCTGCTGTTAATAAGTGTTGTACAGAGCACACCGAGTTCCAAATCCAGCCAGTCAGGGCAGTCTTGGCTCCTCGAATGCATCCAGACCCTGTGGTTTGAGACCCAATTTCAGCAGAGCTCTGAATCCATCCAGGAGTTAGCTGCAGCCCAATCCAGAAGTACATCACATACATCAAGACACAGTTTTATTTGCAAAGTGCAACTGAGTGCAAGTGAGGTCCCATTTGAAGGAACTCAGGATACCTGAGACAAAGCTGAGATACATAGCTAGCAGTAAGGATTTCTTTCCCTTACTATTCAATTTGTCCTGTTGGTTCATGGATTGACACACCAGTTCTCGTCAGCATCACCTCTTTTCAAGATGTGCAATGGCAGAAAGCAGATTTTCCTCATTGCTCAGAAGGTTTAATTTAGGGCAGACTTTAAAAGCCCCCTACAAATTCCTGATCTCACAGTTAATCTGGAGAAAATGTGGCTCAATGAGCCACTGGCTGTGTGATCACACCTGACAAAAATCTGTAACAGCTTTAACTTCCCTGTATGTATTAATCTGAAATTCTTACATAATGCCTAAATCTTCTCTCATTTTAAATCTGATCTTTCTTTACTCCCTGGAATCTATTTTATTTTTCCCAACAATTTTTATATTAAGCAAAAACTTCGGAGAGTGCTCCCATAAAAACTTATTTTTGCTCAGGTTAACCTGAGGGAAATAAATAATAATCTTCTCTGTATGTGCACATTACTATAAGAAAAAGGTGTTCTCTGCCTGCAATATTGTCTGCGCAACAATCTTAGCAAACTTTGTATGAGTACAAGGTAGTACTTTAACTAAAACATAGGTCAAGATTAAATTAAGAAGTATTTCACTACATAGAAGAAAAAAAAATGGCCCTGTCCTTCACGTGAGATCCAGCACACAATACTAAAATTTAAGAACAATCACAGAACTGAAAAATCCTGAAGTTTAGTCCCCAGGCAAGTTTGTGAAGGCCCTAGAAATACTTCTTTTCATCCTGGCTGTCAGATTTTTTTGCTCTAATAAGACTCAGTTTTCCTATAGGGAAGAATTAGATATGAAGAGGTTAGGAAGAAACAAACGTTTTTGTGAGGAAATGTATGTCTGAACATGATATTTCATTGGATTATTCTTAGCAAGGACTGAAGAGGGCTGTTTGCAGAGATGAAGGCACTCTAATTAATATAACATGGAAGTTTACCAGTTCCTAGATTCATAGACTACTTGTGAGCAAGATACTTGTGATATCTGAACAAAATTCATTAAAAGGTCAAGCATAATAAATCGGACCGGCAGCACATGGAGTATCTGGCCAAAGACTGTGTAATAGAACTCATGTCACTCCCTAAAAACTTTTTACATTAAAATCAAGTGTTCGTCACTAGTTATTTTGTACGCTTAATAGAAGTATGTAAGAGATACCAGTTTATTATGTACACACCGATAATGCACATGATTCAATTAGAAGAAAATAATCCTTTCCTAGTCCTATAATTGTAAACCTATAAAATAAGGGGTTGGATTTTTTTTGCTCCTGAAATGTCAGCATGAGACATTGTTTAAAAGGAGACAGGTTGTTTCATCTGGAAGTGTCTATGCTATCCTTTGAGTGTGAAAAAAAATTTCTGAGGCAAAAAATCCAGCCTTTTCACATTCTCTTATTTCTTTTGGAAGGTTTCAGAACTGCAAACCGTCCTTAATATTTTTCTTTGCCCCAGCTCAGCTGCACTGCTGTCTCATAGGCCCTGATCTAGTCAGTTCCTGCTGAAATTACAGCCCTCAAAACATATCCCAAATACAACTTGGCCAAGTAGGAATTTCAGAGGCAGAGCAATATTTTTTCTGATGCTGAAATATGAAAGCTTGTCCAGTTCTTTTCTGGAGATATGTGTTGCAGGAGAGATATTTTTCAGGGGAAATTCCATAGCTCATCACTCAGGAAGGAAGGTCCAACACAAAGCTTCGGATAGCAGAGTTTTATTACAGAGGGAGCCTCAAACCTGACACTGATGGGAATTGCCAGGGATTACTTCTCCATGTTTTGAAGATAAAAATTCTGAAACAAATGCACACCCTCATGACCCAAGTAAAATGTGTGTCTGACCTTCATAACTTCTGCAGTCTGCATTCCTTGTGAGCAAGTCTGTAATCACATCAAACAGAGATTTTTTTAAGTTGCTGGATGGACAGCTATCCCAAACCAACATGAAGATACTGTCCACTTTATTACATGCGTAATGTTAAACTGTTAAATCTGCTGCCTTTCAGCAGTACTTTACTAAGCAGATAAAAATTTAAATTGGCACTCAGAAAGGCCACTTCTCAAAAAGACTATTTGATGTATCCGCGCAGTATTCCCCTTATTCTTGGTAATAAGAAAGGAATTATTTTCAATATTAAATATTTATAAAATACAAACACCACTAGAGAAGTAGTTTTATGTTCCCAGCTGTTACAGCATAAAGACCAGGTCCTGAGCACACTGAATTAAATGGAATCCAGCCTCTACTCCACTAGAGCAGAACTGGCGTCTAAATTTACAGCTCTTTTGTGTGTCACCTTAACCAAAAAGACATGCCCATACACAGAAGAATCAAAGGGGCAAAAACAATTCCAAGTTTGGGAACACTCTCCAAGCACACAGCAAGCCGGTAGCCAGCTCCCTGTTGCAACTCTGAGCACCGTCAGGGGCTTTGTCTTATGGTGGAAGCAATTTTGTAGAATACAAAAAAATAATGCTTGGGTTCATCAGAAAGAGAACCTGATACAGCACACTCTGACCTGGCAAAGCTTTGCCACTGATTTACAAAACATTTCCAACATCTATTGATTTGTGGACACCTTAAAGTTTTCCCATCAACTGGAGGCCACCACTTAGCAAGTGCCAGGAGCTCACACAGACAATGCCAATAGACTCTTTCCTTAATTGCTTTTCCCCAACTCATTAGCACTGCTCCAGGGATGCTTCCTCTGATGGGCTCTGTGGACCACAGGATGCAAAACCACTGAATTTTCAAAAGAAGCAGGAGAAGAGCCAAAGACAGTAGCTATTAGCAGCTGATTTCAGCAAAGTTTTATTTCATTTATTTTGTCCTCACTGTGGCTCAGCAGCTGCTCCTGCAGGTGCAGGAGCCAGGACAATGCCAGCAGGTATTTATTACCCATGCTGTACCATCCTCTAAGCTGCTATCAGCGCACCTGAGGTGAGCAGGAGAGGTTGGAGGCAGCATTTTGGCCACCAAGGCTTATTAGTACAGACTGAGACAAGCAGCTATCCATCCTGATGTTATTTACTACCTTTAAGCATTCATAAAGTTCATGCCTGGTAAATAAAAGTTTCAGTATCAAAACTTGTTAATACCGGACATCTCTTGCCAAAGGCTTGTTCCAGTGACTGCTGAAAACAAGGGAATTAGTCCTGTTGAATTAACAAACTTTTCAGTCAGGTCTTGGAACAGTGATTTTCATTGCAATTGAACAAGACAAATCTCAAAAAACGTACCCAAACACCTAAACAGTGACATTGAAAAGCAGTCCCAATGACTGGTAAATTACTGTTGAATTACTATAGGATTCTTTCCCACCCTCTTAGAAATCTCAGAGCTGTTCATATCGAAAACAATGATTATCAAAACCACAAATAATCAGAAGTAAATAATAATGTCCTTCAGGCATTAACACTTGTAGCATGACTTTTCCTTTCCAGTTTAAGCACTCAGAATATTGCAGAGTATATATCCTCACAATATCCTTCCAAAGACCAGAAGCAATGAGAAACTGAAGGTAGGAAGATGGAGTGAAGAAGCCCATGGCCAAAAATGGAAACAAAACTGTCTTGCAAGCACTAGGCTTGTATTCCCCTCGGTCTGTACCGCTTGAATTTTATAACCTGCAGAGATGACTGAATAATGCAAGAAGCTATTCACTAAGCTCTTCAAACAAGGTGTGTGCTTTCACCTCACTGCTGCTCTTTGCTGAGGGGGGCAGGGCTGGAAGGGTTTCTTTAGAGCATACTTCCAACTGTTTGCTAATATGTCCTTTTCTCTGCCCAATCCACAGAAATTGTCAGGCTGTTAGAAACAAGGAGACAAAACCAGTCTTGTTTCATGCTGCTAAAGAAAGTTCTGCACAACACAAGGCAACATGAGGCCCCACAGGGCAATTGGGCAGATGCAAGGGTCGTTGCTGCAGGCAACCCCTACCTCATGGCACATTTGGGGAGCAGGACCAGGACATCGTGTGCCCTACTTATCATATGCAGTAGGACCTTAAGCCAGCCAGGACTGAGAGTGGGGCTGCCATCAGAAAGACCACACTGATAATCTGTTCCTGAGCAGTGGATAGCCTCTGACACACCCCTTGCTACATTACTAACAGCATACTCAGACCCTGTTCAGGTCAGGAGAGCAGGGACAACTTGTCTACAAGGGACAGGCAGCTTAGAAGAGACAAGAGAGTACTGGCAAGAAGGAAAGGGAACAAGATTCGTGTCTCTGCCTATGGAATAGAAAATGCAAGAGAATAACAAAAGAGTACCCTGCATTTAGTGACCCTTCCTTGTTGCTCACACCTACATTAAAGACTAATTCTCTGGTTTGGTCACCACTGTGCCAGCAGCGACGGGAAACATCACAGACATCATGCAAACAATGAGTGGCTTGCACCTCTTGTCTCACCATATGCTGATGCTCGGAGCCCCCTGCACAAGGCCTGTCGCCCTGCAGCGTGAGCACACCCTCCTTAGAACAGTCACACCGTCAACAGCTACACCCGTACAAATACACTATTGAGTAGTTGTGTGAAAGTCATAGGAACACCATGCAAGCAAAATCTTAGCCTAAAAGTAGTATGCTTGGAACTTTCTCCAGTTGCACTGTGTTTACAAACAATTTAAGATAACTCTAAAAATATTCCAGTAAATGATTCACTGTACATAATTATGAATAGTCCAATCATCCCTAACAAAATTACAGTTTTGTTTTGTAAAGTTGCACTTCCCAGAAAATTATATATTGACTCTTTAGAATCCTAGTTAGAATTAATATAATCTCCCAGTACTTGCATCTGACTTTTTTCAGTCCCCTGTGATGTTTTCAGCATATAATAATATTCTTTTCTTTAGTTCTGCTACTAAGTTTTCTTTCTTTTTTTTTAATTTTCTATCCTAATACCTAGAACTATATTACCCGATATCAAGTTTTAACCTCACCTTTTTTTAAAAAACACACCACTGTAGAGTCAGACAGTGTAAGAATGCTAAAAATAGGTACCAAAAATTGCTGCTAGTTTTATGGGTAACAACAGACTCTGATAAAATACAATAATAAACTTACTAAGTAGTACTCCATTCTGTTATGACACTTTTCTGTCTTTTTAGATCCAGACAGAAATTCTCCTTCATTGTTCTTCTGTATATTCCTAAAAGCAACACTTAACTGAACTGTTCAATTATATAAAAAAACCAGCATGCAGTGTGTTACTAAAATAAGCAAAACACCGCTTCCAAAAAGCACCATATGTATGCAATAGATGTAATATTGTTTCCATCTTCAACCTGTACTTTTTAATAAAGAGAAATTGTTGTGATGCCTCTTCACTTTCAATAAGTTGTTCCATTCTGTTAAGTGTGTTGACAATTACCTTGTCCTTCTGAGCTAATGAGTGGAGGGAATCCAATAACCGCTATATATTGACCTATGAATCCTTTCAAATGGAGTTATAGCCTTTGATAAAAGAGTATGAATATACATTTCAGCACTGATAAAATAAATATCTTGTGACAAAGCTCTGCAGCTAACAGTATGGGTTGCGTTCCGTGGTAGCTCCTTAGACATCCTCATTAAAGCAGCAGCCAATTTGAGTGATGAACTATGCAGATTGACATCTGCCCTCAGATTTGCCTCTCATAAACACTTTCCACTCCTCTTTCCCCTTTGTACAATATGAATAGAAAAGCTGTGGCTGCCTTTGAGTGCGAGATGAAGTAAATCAATCACTTGTCACTCAAGCAGAAGCAAAGTAGTCACAACTGAGTGAAGAGTTGTTGATTTCTCCCCACCCCTTTTCAAGGCAGCAGCTATTTGAAGTATACAAAGGTGAGAAGGCAGAGGGAGGACTTCTCTCCGGCAGCTGGTGCTTTACAGGCACCACAGGCAATGAGACAATAGCAGAAATCAGGGACTACCGATTAGAGGACAAAACTGGTCACTGTTAATCATAGCATGGGGCAAAACTAGCCTTGGGCTGTCTTGAGACTTTCTGCAAGGGAGTGAATTTTTCTCTACAGTAAAACTCCTGTTGATATAAAGAGCTCAACATTAGGCATCACGGAGGTTGATATGCAGCACTGTCCTTTGCAACAGACAGCAAGGAACAGATATTGTTATTAACTCTTGGAATAATAATTAGATGCATTTGAACACTGAAAAGACTGACTGAACAAATAATACTCTGACAGACAAAAAATTTCCAACAAACCAGAACATTTGTAAAACATGCTATACAACTATCTGCAGAAGCAGTCAAATCACTACACATGCTTTGTCAATCGGTAAGCAAGAAATATTGACAGATTTCCCAAATGTTATTCAGCTAATTATGGTAATGATACCAACACTGTATCACATAATTACTGAGGGGAAACCCATGGGAACTCAAGCCTGATTGCTCTGATGGGGGAGACTATCAGGTCTCACGCACTGGGCTGACCACCAGCCAGATTTTAGATTACTTTGTCCTGGTTCCCACCCCAGCTGGCAGGCTGTGGTCAGCTGGATGTGGATTAGCTTGCATTGTGACTTCTGAATCACAGGAAAATAAAAATTTGTGATTGTGAGCTGTACCTTGGAGTCCTGAGCTTTGTCCTGAATGACAGCTGTCAGCAGCATAGAGACATCTGCCAAGGAATTCCTTTCAGGACTGCTTTCTGGATATGCCTGAGCTAGAAAACACTTTGCACAACTGGACATCAGGAAATTTTCTTCAAAGTCTCCATTTAGCTACAGCGACAGGTAAGTGGGACCACTATTTTTCCTCCCTCTGGCCTTCTTGGCTCTTCTTTGTGTTATTACAGCCCAATCCCACCTGGCTTGCAAAGATTTTGGGTCAAGCCAGCACAGGATATAAGGGAAATTGGATTACAGAGGGCCACACTCTCTCTGGTGTAATAGAGAAGACAAGAATGTTGCAATGTTGCTCCTTGTTAAGCAAATATTATCATACATAGATTTTTATCTTCAGAAAGGCAAGCTGCCTATGGAAAACCTCCCAAAACTTTTATATAAATCCTTTACAGCCCACACCTACTAAGTTTAAAAAAAGAAAATCATTGAAAGCAAGAAAGAAGGAGGCTATGAGCAATTCTATCTCTGTTGAACCTGAAATGAAAGCAAATAATAACCCAAATGACTTCAGGAGCTTTCAAGAGCATTTCTCTATTTTTTTCAGCTAAATTAAAATGAACCCACGTGCTCAACTGTGCTAGTTGCCATGGTTACAGGGGAGTTTTTCTAAATGTAGTACAGTATATAAAATAATCAGCCAAAATGACTATGTATAAACTGAAGTCAGGTGGGCAAGCCATTTAGAAATACTAAGTAAACAGAAAAAAACCCCACAGTAAAAATAATTTCTCAAGATTTATGCCATTACCTTTATTACATTGTGAATAAGAACATGGTAATGGGGAGAGAGAGAGGATGAAAGCAAATACTTGAAAAATCATCCATTTAACATTTGTAATACTAGCTACAAAGGAGCTAACTGCAAGGTAATATACCTATACAGGTAAACAAATTAATATATGCTCTAGGACATAACTCAGTGAAACTACTCTATAAAGAGAGCACTGTGTGAGACATGTAACGACCATTATTAATCAAAGAAGGTATATTGATTCACAGACAGAGAAAACGCAAACCAGACAGACTATATTTTACAGGCAAGACCTTGCGTACAGTAGAGGCTCAATACTTTGGCTTACAGATGACCCTTTCCTTCTCTATGAGAGAACATCTGCATCTATAACAAAAGAACAACTGTTTTTCACAGGAACAAAACTTGGTTAACAAGACTGACGGACTTAAGAGGATCCTTTCCTCCCCTCTCACATTTTGTCTTTTTCTTTGTTTACATCCTAGATCAAACTTTGGTGTTTCTGAAGGATTTTTATATGTAATGGCACCATTTGCCTGAAAAGTACCTAACAATTGATGGAAAACAAGCATACTGAGAAACAAGCCTCCCACTATCTTGTTCAACGCTATGACATTATAGATTAATAAAAGTAAAAAGGGTTAATAGCTGGCCTTGGAAAAAGAAGGTAGAAAACAGCCTCACTCTGCCTATGTTGGGGAGAACTGTGGAGCCTGGCAGGAGTCCCTCCATCTGTGGCCATCATCAGAAAAAGGCAAGCTAGTAGGGCTACGAGCCTTTCTCTTCCCCTGAGCCTCCTAATAAATAGACATACATGCTCACATATAACAGGTGTAATGACAAAAGGCAGCTGATGAAAAGGAAGGGTTGGGGAGGGAGAAGGAGGATTAAGAAGAACAGAGGATTTCCAACAGACTACCTGACTGTCATGAATGAGTAGGAGAACCTACCCCGTGACAACTTCCCTGAGGAACAGCTGTCAGTTGCATGTTGTTCCTTGCTCATATGAGTTGGAGGAGCTCAGTGGGGGATTGGCCTCTTCTACGTCAAAAGGTTGAGTCTCTGCTCTCAGCCAGCAGAGAAGGCTCACCATACCTGAGGGCCAGTGGTGGGACAACTTTATGCTGTCCTTCTTTAGAAGAACACTCTGTGGGAATTGACTTCTGCCTTTTGGTTTATCTGCCTGGTACTTCCCATCTAGAGCCCTTCTCCTTAGTGTATAACATGAAGTGTACCTCCATGAGCTGGCTCAACACCTGCTATGCTGCAGAAGAAAACTGGAGACCTCTAATTTGTAAGGTGATTCAAGGAGTCCACAAGTTTAGAATTCCAGAGAACCTCACTCACTCAGTACTTGCTGTCATGATCTGAAATACTATATGCTCTTCTAGCAGTAGTGGTAGCGCCCGTTCATTCACTGGGTCACATCCTGCTGGTGGTATGAAGCCACTCACTTTGGAAATCCTTGCTTTAAGGCCACAGTCTAACAAGTTACTTACTCTGAAAAAAACAAAGTTTGACTGACTGACCAGGAAACCCACTATAAGGAGTTAAAAGACAGTAGAAAAACAAGGATACTGCATGAGAATGCACGATGTCTGTAAATTAGATAGGCACAATTAACTTTGAGTTATAATATATTGTAACAGAATAATAAATATTCCCCAGTGTTACATAATTGCTTTTATCAAATATATAGATGCTGTCTCGGATACGCTTCTGTTAAGTCTTCCTTGTAGATGAAGCAGAGAGAGGGTACAAATTAGTGAGATTTTGCTACTTTGGAACTGGAACTGACCAAGGCCATAAGAAAGGCAGACAATCAGTGTCTGGAAGAAGGGAGAGCAGGATGGAGCAAGCTTTCTCAATCCCGCTATCTTCTAGGATGCCAAAATCTATTCAACACCCCAGGGTCTTCAAACTCATGGTCTTGACCAAACCAAGCCAGAAAGTAGGTTCCACATAATATTGCTCCTACCCCTGGAAGCAACATAAATGACATTTCAAATGTGGGACTTTTATTCCTCACTTTTTTTCCTTTCCCACTTTTTATTGCTTCTGTCTTGGTGTTTAATAAGAGCCTTGCTCTGGCAGCGCCACATGCTCTGCAGCACTGCTGTGAGTTGCTGACCAGAAAGACAATCATAGAATCATAGAATCATAGAATTGCTTTGGCTGGAAAAGACCTTTAAGATCATTGAGTCCAACCTTTAACCTAACCCTTTAAGCATCCTGATATTGAAAAGCGTTTGAAAAATCTTTCAGTAGCTCAGCTTGCATGTTGTGCTAATCTTTCTCCAGCAATGTTGGTGCCAGTGGGACACTGAAAGACAATCCTTAGCTATTCTTGTCAGCAAGGTTTAAGATATTACCACTCCTGATTGCTCATCCTGTGCCTTTACCAGAGGTTACTTCCCACACAGCAGGGGTGGTTGAAGAAACGTATATATGTATCTTAGCCTGCCTTCTTAATTTAAACTGATGATAAAAGTGGGTCAGAGATAGAACACAGGACTGTGATTTGGGGAGGGGCTAAGAAGTGAGTGCACATTTCCTTCTGCCTCAGAGAGAGGGCCAGGGGAGAAAACCAAGGAGGAAAACACCTTTGATTGCCACAGAAATTGGTAGAGATAATCTGAGAAATTCTGCTGGTAAAAGCAACTTTTCACTTTGTGGGTGATTTTCTTGTTCTGTTTTCAAGGATGTAGTTCACCTCAGCCAACTTTTTCTTTTTTACCCAAAAGTCTAGTTATTTTTACTTTAATACTGTGTAAAAACCTGTCAAATGGTTGTTCTGTTTTTCCATATCAAAATTGTTTACAGCTAAAGAAAAAGAAAATAAGGACGGTGTTAAGTAGAAAGGCCTGCAGAAAATTTTGCATTGTAATTCAGATTTTTTTTCTCTTTATTTTTTCCTCTTTTTAATGGAAGGTTAAAAAAACTTTAATAGTGGGTGTTTGCTGCGAAACTGCAGATATTTAGGTCTCAGAGTTTAATTACACAAGCCTTACTGAACTCTTTAATGGAGTACTACAGCAGACAACATGGTACAACTTTCATACCGGTGTCTAATGTTGAGCGTGTTTCAAAACTTCATAGTTTCACAGTTCAATAACTATTAGCTTCACAGTTAGCAATATAACTCTTATCATCCCATTCCCACAGAAACAGAGTCACAATGACTTAAAAACAAAAATCCAAGTAATCTAGAATGCCATAAATGAATAAGAGAGAGAGGCATTGGAGCTTGTAGCATAGCTTTTGTTAGCCAGGAAAAGATGCTATCTTGTTAGACAAATTATTCCAAGGAAAGTATTTCCTTGTTTCTTATTAGGAGGCAAATGGACGTTTTCCATGACAGAAAGGGCTGTCTCTTCTCCTAAATATTTTTTTCTTTGCAATTGCTATTCAAAAGGTGCTTTTTTGGGCCTTTAAGGGATAATGATTAAAGGCACACTCCTTCAGGAGTATGTGTGCAGTGTTATACAAGTTGTTACCTTACTTATTGGAAAAAAAAAAAATCGATGATGTACTGCTTTTGTGATTATTGGCCTACAGAGAACAGAGTCAGGCATCCCAGAGCAGCATTCCTGCCAGCCTGACCTGCCTAAACTCTTGAAACTATTTTCAATAGAATCTTGCCATTTTAGTACAATAACTAACTTTTAACTAACCCATAGAAACAGATAATTAGCACATCCAGCAACAAAATATTTTAACAGGAAATCAAGGCAAGGAGTGGAGCAAGGATTTCTATACAGATTACACAAGTCTGAAAATACAGGTAGTGGTATAGAATCATAGAGTCATAGAATCATAGAATGATTTGGGTTGGAAGGGACCCCTAGAGGTCATCTAGTCCAACCCCCCTGCAGTGAGCAGGGACACCGCTAACTAGATCAGGTTGCTCAGAGCCCAGTCCAACCTGGTCTTGAATGTTTCCAGGGATGGGACCTCCACTACCTCTCTGGGCAACCTGTTCCGTATCACTGTGCTGAATCTTCCTCCCACAAATAATCAGGTTTGCTCATTCCAAAAGAGGACATTATAACTTCTCTACTACATTTAAGCAGCATTGATGGGTGGAAAGCTGATGACTGCAGTGTTGATTGGCATTCTTCTTGCATAAATTTCAATAGATTCCCTTGCATGGTACTCTATATGTAGATTTACTGTCTTGGCCCTAGATTGGTAACCCAGAAATAGAAAAGAAAGTGAAAATTGGTTCATTTCAAAATTTTCTGCAGGATTATGACAATACAAATGTGGGTCATGCACTCATAAAATCAACAATGCGCTGAACGTCACAGTAATTAGGAGCCCATCAAAAAATAGGATGTTTTAACATAAAGGAGCATGACTTTTGCTGAGGAAATATAAGCAGAAATATTTTTTAATTGCCTTTGAGGCCTGAAAAATATGCCCTAAAAACTTCAACACCAAGAGCTAATTTACAGTGAGGGACTAAAATGTGGCTTTGTTACACCTCCTCCTCCTGGCCAATTTTCTCTCCTTTCCAAACTGTTTTCACTTGCCTTTCCCTCTCCTGAGCCCATGGGACACACTCTTGAGAATTTGGGGCTCTATGGTATCATTTTGGAGTGGCTTTTTTCAGCCAAGAGGAAGAAATTGCGTGTACATAGTGACCAGTTGCATGGAACATAGCAAAGGTAACTTGAGCAAAATGTCTCCAAGCCCTCATCTGTCACCTCCTCATTTCTCAAGAGGAGAGTGCTATGGGACATGGCAATGGGTGAGGTTCTACAAGGGAATTAACAGCAGTGCTTTCTAGGCCTTTCATATAATTTTAGATATGTATGCTTGGCTTCTTCTGGTCTCCAAGATAACAGCCTGCAAAAGAAGGTACTTACTTGAGGTAAAATGTTTATTGAGGCACATAACAGATTCAGTATATATAAGCTTTAAATAATGTGCAGCTTCATTGGAACTGTTCTGCAGAATTAGAATGTCTCTATTCTTTTTTATTAAAGTGTTTGATTTGATGCTTCCTGTACAGAAAAAAATAGATAATGAACACAAATTAAATAATCTGCTGGATGTGATAATCACTTTATATTACTTCCTCTGACTTGTTTTTGGTTCTGTTATCAATGCATATTTGGATGTGATTGTCGTTTTACATCAGTTTCATGCATTTTTCAGACTCAGGAACATTACTATTCTACTGGAATAAGGAGGACTGTAATCAGGTTTTCCATCTTTTTGTGCAGTACAATTGTCATAAAGGATTTGTTTTCTTTGTAGCTCATAATTTTCTTCCTTGGTCAATATGCAATGAGATTTGTGCCTTTACACTCTGTTTTACTTGGTTGATCTCCACTGATTATTTTACATTTACATTACAAAAGCATCATTTTCTATTAAAATGGGTAATAAAATTAGGCAAAATGAACAGAAGACCGCATTGTAAAACTTGCCAACACAGCCACAGTTGATGTTTTTGGAAGTTACATATACAATCACTGCTGGACTTTTAAGGCCATTCTAAGTGAAATAATAAATGTTAAAGCTACTTCTGCAATAAAGGAGAAAAGATTTCAAATGCCAGTAAGCAGAAAGTAATTTTAATAGTCTGTTATCCTATCAGGAAAATTATAAGGATTGTGGAGGCTGACCAGGTGAGTCACACACAACGAACAAATATATTAAACTGATTGGAGAGATATGCATAGTATATGGATTTAAATTTCTCTGGCTGCTATGGAAAACATGCTATACTTCATACCTATAAAAGTTTCCAATATAGAGCTGGATTGAGAGCTCTGATCTGTATGTAGGAGATTAATTCTTCTTCACCTGCAACTGCACCAAGATACATAATTTACAGGAGAGATTAAAAAGACTTATTCAGATTAAAAAATGGAATAGCTACTTAATACAAAAAGTATTTTTAAAGTGGATACATATCCCTATTTCTCAGTAATACTGTGGGGCAGTCAGACATTAAGATGAATTATTTAACAAATTGGAGAGACCAATTCAAAATCATGCACATTGACATTGTTCATCTAGATCTATGAATGCTGTTGCCTTCCCCATTTTCATTTTTAGTAATCTGAATTTAGGCTCAAATTTTGCTCTAATCTTACTGCATTTACAACAGACCAAGGCATTTAAGGGACAAAAGCTGCATGTGAAAGAGCAGGATGCACAGTGCCACCTCTCCTACGCCCCATCCCAAACTCCTCCCTTGGGCCCAGGCCATGGAGGAGATAGGACCTAACCCCAGAGCCGTTCTGTCAAAGCCTGACCTCCTGGCATGAGGAATCGATGTTCCAAAATGGAAGACAGATGGGAATCTCTGAAATGTTTCCATCTTACAGAACAAAACAAGCTGGGTCTGTCCCACAGCAGTGGCATTTAAGCTTTCTCAGACTTACTCTTTTTCCTGCAAAATCCTCCAAAAATGGTCACAAAGTTGTCTTATTTCCCTAATGTCTTACATTGAATTTTGGTGCTTATCTGTTTTTTCTATCTTGCGGGGATTTTTCTGGAAGAAATGTGCTGAGGGCATTTGTTTCACTGTGGGATTTTTTCTTGGATTTCAGAGATGGAGCTTTCAAATACCATCCAATACTGCAGTTAAGAACTGATTAATTTGCTTCAGGCTATGATGATGTATCCCCGGGACCTGTCTGAAAAATGCACAAAGTCTGGTGACTTCTTTGCTAGAAACTTGTTCTTTGACAATCTGGTCTTTCACACTGTTGCTGTAATTGACTTTTCCCTTTAGCACTCGTTTAGCGAAAATGTTTTTAAAAACCCTTATCTTGTCACAGTATGGCTACTTAAGTTTTATATGACATTTCCAAGTGCTCCTATTTATTCTTTTAACTGCCCGTCTGGTTCCAGATTGTTTATAAGCAAACCCACATTGCTTTTCCTTCTCTGTTCATCTTGGTGACAGATGTAAACTCTTGGAGTATTCTCTCTTCTAAAATACAGAGGCTTTAGAGTCACTTTCTCTCATACAGTAAAAATAAAATAAACCAATCCCTCTGAGCAGTTTTTAGCATGCAAGTGCTACTTACTGCAAACTAAGCTTGCAAAAACTATTGAATTAATTGGCACTCTGTGTCTTTCTGTGCACTTTTTCTATTTCTCATTATTTTTAAAAAATATTTTTAAACAAAATCCTTTGGGAGTTTTTTTCCTTGAGCTGTCTGAAAGTCAACTGTACATTTATTTCTGCTGGCACTTTCTCCATTGTCCTACTCTGATAGTGCCCTGAACATCAGATAAATCTTATTTTGATAGGGGACTTGAGACTTTTAGAAAACATTCTTGGTCCAGGGAGGACTTTAAATAAAACAATTAGAGAAATGGAGAGAAAGAGTTGCTAAACAGAGGAGTTTTTATTCCAGGTTTATAAAAGTCTTTTTCTTCCCTCCTTTCCCTAAGGGATGGCTCACAGATAAAACAATTGAATCAAATAGCAACCAGCTTGCAGGCTTGCATTTCATCCTCATGCAGATGGGCAAGTCTGCAGATATTTTGAAGCAAGCCTGAAGGGCCCTATGCCAGGGCTCCCCTCCCTAGCAAATGCTCACTCCACTTGCACACATCTTTGCATCCTGACAGTAGTGCTGGGGTGTTCCCGCAGCAAGTTTCTGTCAGCTCTCGTAACTGGTTATAGGTTACCTGTTTCAGCCCTGAAGATGCAGTAATGTTGCCTCTGTGACTTCTGCTTTTAACAAATCCTTTGCAAAGCATATTCTTTGGGATTGAAAGCCAGCAAGAGACTCTTTTCACCTGTTTCACCTTTCTCCGAAGTGCTGAGTGACCCCTGAGAGGTGAGGCCACAAGCTGCTTCTTTAACACTTCAGAGAAGAAAGCTCATCCAGTCAGAAAGGCTGGGCATGAGGAACAGCACAGGCACTTTCTCCCATCACAAAGCCTGTCACCTTTAGATGGAAACGATGCAGAGCAGCCTACGTAATGGCCCAGGACACAGGCTCCCAGTTGCCAGGGGCCTGCCTTGAGCTGCCTCACTCCTAGTTTTAGAAGTCGTTCATTTTAGACTGCAATATTCATGAGTTATGCCCTGATTGTTCTCCCACTGAAGTTCAGGACAGCTTTATAATTGATTTAATACAAGTAGAATGAGGTCGTGACTCTTATCAATTGTAAATTCTGTTAGCCAGCTGAATAGTTTTATGGTGTATGAATTATCCATCCAAATACGCATCGGTTCCTCAAAACAGTTTTAATCCATTAAGCCATGTTTAGTTACAAAGCTAATACAATAAGGTTCACCTCACCTGAATTCTGAATTCACCCCATACTCTAATCATCAGCAGTGGAGGAAAACATGGAGGATAGAAGATTGAATTTGGCTAGATGCATTAACCTCCTTGAAAATTTAATTTGAACTGTTTAGTGCTTATGTACTTCTGTGCTATACTGCCTTCTCATTTTTCAAAGCTTTGTCCAAATTGCCTTCACATGAGCAGCTGAAGGGAAAACTTGTAACTACTTTCATCTTAGAATAATCCTACCCTTTAAAGCAAACCACAACAGTTACATCACTCTTCTGTGCCTTGAGTTGATGAAATGGAAGAATATATTCAAGAATTCTCCAGCAATAGTGGCTGTGGCATTGATGCAGCCCACCAGTTAGACACCTCCCTGGGGTTCAGGCTCCTAAATGTTTACCAACACAACATCATGGCCTAGTCCTTGAGCAAAGTGTTATTCAGCAGGTACCTGGGTAGAAGTACTCAGACCTTCTCTTCTGTAAAAAGGGAGCACCTATGGTTAGACTCCCCAGATGAAGCAATGGGAACTGTCCCTTGTGTTATGCCCTTTCATGATTCCCCATAGTCCTCCACATCTCCCTGCAAGTCCTTGGCCTGGTCCAGCTCCCCCACATCAGATCCCTCTTTATATAAATTTTTAAGAACTGAATCCTGCAAGATTCACATAACTTGAAAGAAGCTGTCTAGTCTGAATGGTCTGAAGGTCCATGCAGTCCTGTTGATAAATAACAAGTACTGCTCAACGTGGTAAAGAACAGCAGCTTTCAGGCTACACAAAAACTAGGGGGGGGAAAAAAAAAAAAATCAGTGATTTTGTTAGAGACCCAGGGCTGGATTTGACAATCAGTGAGTAATACATTACAGGTATGAAAGCTGGCACAGAACTGATGTGCCTCTTTAGGAAAAGCAGTGCATTTCTTTCGCAGGGAAGAACTCCCACTACAGTGGGAGCAAACACCCTCTTTTCTCCAATAGGAAAAAGCTGACAGTATAGCTGACCCAAACTGACCAAAGGGCTATTCCATACCATATGGGGTCATGCTCAGCAATATAAAAGCTGGGGGAAGAAGAAGGAAGGGGCAACATTCGGAGTGATGCTATTTGCCTTCCCAAGTCACTGTTATGCGTGATGGAGCCCTGCTCTCCTGGGGATGGTTGAGCACCTGCCATGGGAAGGAGTCAATGAATTCTTTGTTTTGCTTTGCTTGTATGTACAGCTTTTGCTTTCCCTATTAAACTGTCTTCATCTCAACCCATGAGTTTTCTCACTTTTACCCTTCTGATTCTCTCCCTAATCCCACCAGAGGGGAGTTAGCAAGCAGCTGGGTGGGGCTTAAATGCTGGCTGGGGTTAAACCATGACACTTCCTTGTAAGCATCCTCTGCCATCCTGCTGCTGGGGGAGAAGTGAGCAGTGATTTCAAGGTGGCAGAAGCTCAGTGAGGGCATGGTAAGCCTGGCCTAAGTTTGTAAAGAGCAGGGAGGCTCCTGGGCAGCTTTGCCCATCTGGCCCTGGGTGGCTCGCAGAGCTCTCTCCTCCTTCCAGGGCAGCAGGCAGAGGTGATACCCACTA
This sequence comes from Nycticorax nycticorax, assembly GCA_023375905.1. Lineage (NCBI taxonomy): Eukaryota > Metazoa > Chordata > Aves > Pelecaniformes > Ardeidae > Nycticorax > Nycticorax nycticorax. The sequence goes on from JAKFQP010000011.1 coordinate 2,056,126, forward strand.
TATTTCAAATAGAACTAGGCATGCTTCACATAAGCACTCCTTACAGAAGTCTAATAGCACCCATGTTCCTTCATTGAACTATTTAACATGACAGCTCATTGGTCAGTTTGAAATCTATAGAAGGACTGACTTTGATGTCACTACCTTTGTGTAACTCAGGAACAGCTCCACTGAAATCAGAGATGTTCCCTTTCTATAGAACCAAAACAATGACAGTTAGCATCAGTTTCCTCAAGTCTCCCTGCAGCAAAAGATCCCATCCTAATAAAGAAGAAGCTGTATTTCATCCCTAAGGAAGATAGAGTAGCCTTTTAAAATTTATCATGTGAATTTTCTCAGCAAGAACTTTACAAGTGTTTCAGGATGAAAGGTTTCCTATAAAACCAAAAATTGCCAGATTCTCCAAGGGAATAACCTGGACCCAAGTTAGGGGAAATGTCCCAGAACTCTGATTTGGCCTACTGCTTCTCAATGCTACTGTGCTGCTAGAAGTTCTTCCATCAATAAATAGGGAAAAAAAATTAAATTGTTGTTTCTAGCTTCTGCCAAGCAATTAAGTTCTATCTGGAAAAGGGATTTGATAAATTTTGACACTAGCACACTACATTATACATATTGTGTATGTGAATTCTCAAGTCCTATGCAACCTTTGCATCAGGTTTTCCCTTGCAACTTGAGTGTTCTGTGACAAACAAGCAAAAATCCAGAGCAATTTGGTAACAGTGCAGAGGTAACTGTAATTTTTAATTATTTTTTCACTTGTTCTGTTGGTCTCTCTGAAACTCTAAAATAAAACTAAAATTCTCTATTATAGTTTAATTAGCATGGACACTAGAGTATCCACACACTTAAATTAGATTAATCTCTTCATGACCTCACCATAGTCAGGCCTTAAGAGAAGAGAGGACCTCTCAACACAATATTCCAGACACGCCATCTCTGGAGGACTGCCTTTGAGCTAGGTACCAGAACCAAAGCAGGTTTCCTGCTCCAAGCACTCTGCTGCTGCTGTATATACTGCAACCTGCTCTAAGGAAGTTTTTTTAACAATTGAGGGGTGGGGAAAAGGAGAGAGAGATCTTTTTTCAGCTGCCTTCTGGTATCTTCAGAAGAGAATTCTCAAGACCATGCTAAACTAATACATAAACACAGACGCTAACAGCAAAAGATGTTCCTATCTCAAGCAGCTTGTGAACTGTGTAGCTTAAGCTGAGCGTTGGAGGAAAGAGATACAGCAGATAAGCAGGGAAAACAGAACAGCAGCTCACCGGTGTCACCTTTTTTTTGCCATTCATTCTTTTTGGTCCCCAAGCTGGCCTCTGAGTGTACACAAGTGTGTGACCAAAAAGCTGACTCTGCCTTTTTAGTACTTCTTGCTTGGTTGTTGTTTGAGAGGAGGAAAGGGAAGGGAAGGGAAGGCTGCTCCTTGCTTTCACAACTTTCCTCCTCTGCTATTAGCACTGTTTCCTTCATTGGAAATTGCCTGGAGGGCACATCCAAACAGCTGGTAGCCCACCAGCAGAGGGACATAATCTATTTGCAAATAGAAGAGAGAAAGAGGCATATTAGGAGTGAGGTGAAAAAGAGTGTCCAGCAAAGTGTTTGCGAGAAATACTGAGTAGGAAATTAGTGAGAACAACTAGAAAATACAAGGTCATCATAGACTTCAGTAGAGAGCATAGATCTGCTAATGAAAAGTACAGATGATATGAGGATCCATTATCAATGCAGGAAGTTTGAAATATCATGCAGAAATTACTACATGACCTCAAGGTCAGGGGTAATAGAGGCTTATTAAATGAATTCATACAAGGTGCAAAATAATGTAAATGTAAGAAATGCCTAGAACTTCTCCCATAAGCTAAAGGAAGATGATTTGGAAATGACAAAGGCATGTTAGCTGATGCCAGAATATTATACCATCAGTGTAACACAGCCGCAAAACAAAGAGAATGCTCTCCTAGGATACAACAGGAAATATATTTCCTGAGAGAATTATTACTGTCATTTTAGCAGACATTGGCTGCATCACTTCTTGAATTCTGTCTACAGTATTGTCATGCACATCAAGATTAAATCAAGGAAAGGTACCATGAAAGGCCACTAGCATGCAGATACGACTAAATGAGTCTGGACCAGTTATCTGCTAGACTGAAGGCTGAGAGAAAAAAGGTGACTGATGTCTGTAAGTACATTGAGTGCATAAACACAAGGGAAAGAGAAGAGCTATTTGAGAAGGAAAATGAAGCTGGCATTAAGAAATGGGCAAAATTACCATGGATAAGTGCAATTCTACCACAAAAGGGAGGTTGCAAAACTGCACCAAGTGCTGTGTGCAAGCGAGCTCCTCAGTACCAGCAGAAATGTCATGGCAGTCAGGTGAAGTCCCCAGTGACTGGAAAAAGGGAAACATTACGCCTATTTTTAAATAGGGTAGAAAGGAGGACCCTGGGAACTACCGACCTGTCAGCCTCACCTCTGTGCCTGGGAAGATCATGGAACAGATCCTCCTAGAAGCCATGCTAAGGCACATGGAGGACAGGGAGGTGATTCAAGACAGCTAGCATGGCTTCACCAAGGGCAAGTCCTGCCTGACCAACCTAGTGGCCTTCTCTCATGGAGTGACTACACAAGTGGACAAGCAAAGAGCTACAGATGTCATCTATCTGGACTTCTGTAAGCCCTTTGACATGGGCCCTCACAACATCCTTCTCTCTAAATTGGTGAGGTTTGGATTTGATGGGTGGACTGTTTGGTGGATGAGGAATTGGCTGGATGATCACATCCAGAGGGTAGTGGTCAACTGCCCAATGTCCACGTGGAGATCCATGACAAGTGGTGTCCCTCAGGGGTCTGTACTGGGACCAGTAGTGTTCAACATCTTAAGCAATGACACAGACAGTGGAATCAAATGCACCCTCAGCAAGTTTGCAGACAACAACCAAGTTGAGTGATGCAGTTGACACACCCGGGGGATGGGATGCCACCCAGAGGGACCTGAACAAGCTGAAAAATGGGCCCATGAACCTCATGAGGTTCAACAAGGCCAAGTGCAAGGTCTTGCACCTGGGCTTGGGCAACCCCCAGTATCAATACAGGCTGTGGGATGAAGGGATTGAGAGCAGCCCTGCCAAGAAAGACTTGCACGTGGATGAAAAACTGGACATAAGCCGACAACGTGTGCTTGCAGCCCAGAAAGCCAGCCATCTCCTGGGCTGCCTCAAAAGCAGGGTGGCCAGCAGATGGAGGGAGGGGATTCTGCCCCTCTGCTCCGTTCTGGTCAGACCCCGCCTGCAGTCCTGCATCCAGCTCTGGGGCCCTCAGCACAGGAGAGACATGGACCTGTTGGAGCGAGTCCAGAGAAGGCCACAAAAATTATGTGAGGGCTGGAGCACTTCTGCTGTGAGGACAGGCTGAGAGAGTTGGGGTTGTTCAGCCTGGAGAAAAGAAGGCTGCAGGGAAACCTGATTGCGGCGTTTCAGTATTTAAAGGGGGCCTATAGGAAAGATGGGGGCAGACTTTTCTGTAAGGCCTGTAGCAATCAGACTAGATAGAAGGAAGGAATTTTTTACAGTGAGGGTGGTGAAACACTGACACAGGTTACCCAGAGATGCCGCAGATGCCCCATCCCTGGAAACATTCAAGGTCAGGTTGGATAAGGTTGGTCTGGTTGAAGATGTCCCTGCTCTTTGCAGGGGGATTGGACTAGATGACCTTTAAAGGTCCCTTCCAACTCAAACCATTCTATGACTCTATGAAAAAGTATGACATGAAATGTGAAAGAGATAGCTAGGATGGTACAATGAAGATGGCTGACTGACTTCCATTGAAGAGATGTAGTAAATTACTTTTAAAGCAGTAGTATAGCAGAATATCATAGAAACATTAAGGACAGACCTCTGAAGGTCACCTAGGCCAGCCGCTACTCAAACATTACTACAAACACTAGATCACACCAGTCATTGCTGACTAAGTGAATTCTCTTGCTAAGGCATTTCTGCATTTCTCAGGAAAACAAGAAAACCTTGTCTTTAAGGAAATGAATTAATAATTTTGCCTCTCAAAGCATCATTTGTAATAGTGAATACTTCTTCCAAATACCAAAGTACAACTTGAACGAGAAACAAATTTCCAGTGATTATCTTCCTTTTCCATAGTATGTCACCATTTGTCAGCTTTATTACTCTGTAGGCACCAGTGCTAGTCTCAGGCTTTTACTGAGGACCAGATATTCCTATATAACTTGCTTGCAATCTATGGCCTAGGTGCAGGCAGTACCTTTCCAGGAGCTAAGAGAGGCAATTTAACATCATCTTTACCCTGATTTGGTGCCCCACCCTGCCTCCAAAAAGTGAAGCTTTGTAAAACAAGCTTTATAAATCATTCAAACAATATCAAAATAAAAAGGGGAGGGGTGGTAGGTCTTGCTTGGATAAAATCAACAATGTACTGAAACTGAACTTCCTGTCAAAAAAGCATGTGGACAGAGAAAGTTCCAAACATTCAATGTATTTCTTGAAGGCAATTAATTTGTCTTCAAACCTCCTTCAGCTATTGAAGTACCGAACATTCAAACACTGTCATGTGAGGGTGCCAAGAAACTGCAGGGAATGTCATTTTAGCCTGAAATTAGGTAAAACATTTACAAAGTTAAGGAAAGCTGTTTTACTCCTATAGGTCTTTGTATGATTTCCATCTAAAGCCCTTCCTTGCTCTCTTTTGGTTTTCAAAATTTAAAGAGACAATTCCCCTGCTGTCTACCACTCACTGTGGTGAGATCTCTTAATTTGCATGAATAAATCCTGACACAGTCTGGAGCCCACAACAGTCTTAAGCAACAGACAAGCCAGCTCTGTTTATGTGAAGCTTTTTAGTTCAAATAGCTTAGCTGATTGTAATAGTGCTTGCTGATTGCAAATATCAGAGTACTGCCATGGGAAAGAGGTAGAGCCTGGGTACTACAGGGGCTACAGCTAATACACAAAGCCCTGCAGTGTTCCAACAGAGAAATGACAACAGGATGAAGTACTGCAAGGAGAAAAAAAAGTCACTACGGAAAGAAAGTATTCTATCTTCCATGTTCAGCAGAGACAACAAACCTGTCCATCTCCACTGGCCAAGTCCCTCTCCTGCACAATACTGAACGTTGCACACAACGACTGGTTATCAGCACATTCAGATGTCTGGCTTACATTTCTAACATTTCAATAGCCAAAATATAATTTGCCTACTCTACCAGACTAGTTGTGTATGCAAACTCAGGACACACACTACACTTAAAATATATACAGAGTTTTGAAGCTGCATGGCAAGGAACAGCAAGGGCTGTTGCTCCCTAAGTGCAGGCAAGCCAGGAGCCAAGGGCAAATCCAGCATAGGGCATACCTTTACCCATGGGGCACAGTCCCACAGGGGTGTCCTGATTTCAGCTGGGATAGAGTTAGTTTTCTTCCTAGTAGCTGGCACAGTGCTGCATTTTAGATTTAGTGTGAGAATAATGCTGATAACACACTGATGGTTTAGCTGTTGCTGAGCAGGGCTTACACCAGTCAGGGACTTTTCAGCTTCCCCTGCTCTGCCAGGGGCGCAAGGAGCTGCGAAGGGGCACAGCCAGGAGAGCTGACCCCAACTGGCCGCAGGGCTATTGCAGGCCATAGGGCGTCATGCTCAGGGGGAGTTGGCCACGGAGAGTGATCGCTTCTCAGGGACAGGCTGGGCATCAGTCAGTGGGTGGTGAGCAATTGCATTGGGCAACAATTGCTCTGTATACTTTATACTTTCTCTTAACATTTTTTTTTCCTCTGCTGTTTTATTAAACTGTCTTTATCTCAACCCATGAGTTTCACTTTTTTTCCAATTCTCTCCCCCATCCTACTGAGCGAGGGGGGGAGTGTGAAAGTGTCTTGGTGGTGTTCAGCTGCCTGCCCAGTGAAACCACAACGAGGGGCTGTACACATCATGCAGAGCTGGCTGCCAGTGACAGGGTCCATCAACGGTGCCAGACACAGTAGGGAGCTCAGTCTGGAGCAAAAGGAGATGATGTCACAGATAGGACTGAAGGCAAGGCTACAACATGGGTCCAAAGTCCATCCTGCCAGTAAGGCCAAAGGCAGGACTGGAGACAAGCTACAATATATGCCTGGGGTACATCCAGGAAACACACTACTCACAAGCATGTCCAAGACCCATGCAGGAAACAGAGCTGGAGACAGGGACATCTCCTAACACAGCTCAAACACAGAGTGGGTTCCCAGGCCTGAGCTGAAATGGGGCTCCCAGACCCAGGTGAGTGGAGCTTGGGTGGAGGCTCAGGTGAGGCTCTTCAGGGCCATTAGCACATATTGGAGCCCTTGGTTCCCAGATGCTGGAGCCTGCCTTATCCTTTTGCTTATGGAGCTTCAGAAGGCCATTTGGTATTGTCCTGTAATTTTTTTTTTAAGTAAATGGCTTGAGAACACTGATATCAGGCTAAAAATGTACTCCAGGCTTTTCTAACCTTTGAAACTTACACAGAGGTATCAAATGGGTAGATTTCTTATGACATCTATGCACATTACTGCAGGCCTGTCAGATCTCTGCATTTGATTTCATCTTGACTACTTGGTCCCCTGCCAGGAGACCTGCATCTCTCAGACCTTTAATGCAGTGCAGCAGCCTCCATCTAGGATCTCACAGGCCATCTCCAGTTCTCTTGCTTCACTGGCAACCTGCCAGGGTCTATGCCCAGCGCATGGACCCAGAGCAGGACAGGGGCTAACATGTGGTGCTTCCACTGGGGAGGCAAGGAGCACTGCACACAGCAGAGCCTTGGGTGCAGAGAAGCCCTCGTAGGCAATACAGCCCCCGCCCACAGCCACACACTGTCACCCCCCTCCAAATAGTAGGACCAAGAGAATTTGTCAGGGCTCAAAGGTCAGCAGCATGAGTGCTGGTTTTTGCATTCCATTCCTTTTGCAGTGACCGTTCCAACTTGGTAAGATACCGAGGCACTTGTGGCAGCAAAATTGTCTAACCTTCTCAGTCACAGGCAGCGTTAAGCTCTGACAGACACTTGTGCATCACCACAGTCTGTATTTTATCAGCTGCTCTTAACAAGCTATTTGTAGCTTCCTAGTTTCCTCCAGCACGTTGCACATTCCTTCGAATTAGAGCACTGAGAGCCAGAATTGCTGACAGGTTTGTTCGCTGCTCTTACCAACAATTTGCAGAGATTATAAGCCTGTCAGAAAGATACCGTTGGAGATTTAAGGGATTGCTTTCTAGAGTCATTCTGAAATGACAGTTAATGTGCAGATAGCTTTCCATCACACTCTCCCACCCAAAAAAGCTTCTTATGTACAGTAAAAGTATGCTGTATTTACAGAAAAAAAGCACTATATTATGAAACATGTTGTGAAGAAATATATATATTTCATACAATTCTACTAATACATATATTTATGTTGGAGCTACAACTTTTCTTCTCATTCCCCTCCCACCATGAGTGCTATAGAAAAGGATCACCCACCAGACTGGGAAAGCATCACACATATATTAGAGTAACAGGCTTGTGGATCTAGTTTACACTGGCTATAGCAAGAAAAATCAAACATAAATCTCAGAAACTGTCTATAGTTTGTTGCACTGCATTCCTGTTACGCAGAAACGTGAGTATGACCTATGAACGATGGGCCAGAGGCTCCTTTGATAACAAAATTCGACAGCAGGAAATACATACAGACCAAACACTGGTTTCAGATAAGCAGTACAGTAGTAACATAACTGACATTTAGGTGGACTTAAGTTTCGGTGGTGACTTCCTCTTCAGTAGTATGTACCTAACAGCCTCCTTTATTTAGAAGATAAAAGTAAAAAATGAGTTGAATAATAGAGCAAATGACACAGTCAAGTTTTACCAAATGGAAAATCACTAGCTAAAACTGGCCTGTTTTTCTGGCATTGTCCATATACCAAAAAGCTCCACCTCAAAGTCAGGATTCTATAACAAGAAAAGTGAGAAGAACTCAAAATTCTTTTTGCTGTTGTCAATCTATTTTAGACCACAGTTCTGGCAGCTGCACAATACATTTTAAATGAAGGGGTATGAGGCATTAAATAACGGTGGTATCATTTTTTTCATAAGCTGACACTGTTTGGTTGAAAGAAATTCAACGGTACACGTGTGACTGTCTTGATCTATTGTTCCAGCACAGCAAAGGGTAGTCAGCCACCGAGAAGCAGCTGGGTTAGAACAGGAATTAATTCCTTAATGCCCAGCCGGATAAAAGTCTTAAACAGCAAGGTTCCTCACATCCTTTGTATGAAAACACAGTGCTCACAATTCATTGTAAGAATGATAAATAAGATCAACTTCTTGGAGTAGAACATATATTCACGGGGCTAAATGATGCGGTAGGAAAGAAAGAGCATCAGGGCAAGGGAGGGGCTGCTCAGAAGGCTGCAGGTTTGGGCTGAATGGATCTGAAGCATGTCTTGAGTAGGTTTTATCCGTACCCCTGGCCTTCTGAGATACAGGTTTATTCTCTTTCCTGCCCAGGGAGGGGCTGTGCTTTTAATCTTTCTTTGTTCCTTCTGCAGGTAATTTTGTTTAATTGGTGCTGTTTTCTCCTCAATAGCTGTGCTGCTTTGGGAGTTAGTCTTAGTTTTATGCACATAATTGTCAGCACCACCGCCTTCTGCAGTTACCAAGTACACCCAGCCTTTTTCTTTATCCCTCTTTCCGCATTTTTCTTTCATCATATACTGGAATAGTGATGCAGCAGCTACATCTTTTTTATCCCCCTTTTTAGCTATATATTTTTTCCAAACAAAGAACAGATGAGGAGTGTGATTTTTATTTTTTTTTTTGTCCTGGATTTTTTTTGTGTGATAAAGCCTTGGGTGTTTTCCTATGAGGATCTTTCAAAGTGGTTAAGTATATATGTTTTCTGCTGAAGTTGGTGAAAACTTCAGAGGTGATGAGGTCAGCCTGGGCAAGCCTGCAGCTTGATCTCCCATGGAGCTACTGATAGTAAAAATGAGCATTTTAATTGCTTCTGGTTTTCCTGCCCCTGCATGTATCCCCATCAGAATGATTCCTACTCAGAAGATAGCATTATCAGGTGTTAATTATTGGAAGGGCAGTCCAGGGACAACCAAAGGCAGACTTGAAGGGCCAAACAGTCATACGCATACACAAATGACTTTGAACTAAAGATGTATATATTCTATTCTTGACTTAGTGTTCATGTTTGAACTATAGTATGTTTTTTAAGATGCAATCTCAGCAAGCATAACAATAGAAGCTTGCAAATTTTAAGAAAACAAAATTTTCATATCAAATCTTCGTTGCAAGAGAATCTTGTTGAACTGTAAATTTTCCTCTCTATCAGACATCTCAAGAGAATAGTTTGATCTGATTTCTAAAACACAAAAGAGGAGGCAAGCATCCAGCACCCTTTCTGCCTTCTCCCACTCCCTCCCTCCATGCACACCAGTGATCTTAAGCTCTAGACACACCGTATGCTGTTCAGTGTCAGTAAATATGTATTGAGCTTTCTTTTGAGGTATCTAAATGCATTCTTAATTCTAAACCCCACACCTGTCAATGTCAAGGGAATCTAGGTCCATCTTTTCCAGATTGCTTTCATCTCTGAATAAAATTTACACATTATGGTACACTGCAACATGGCTTTTATTAGAATAGAGCAAGCTGATTAAACATATAGATCATCCCTCCAGCTCTGATCAGATACCTCCTCTTCAAAATGCATGTTTTCATGACTCAGCCTCTAGTCTAAATGAACAATACACACAACACCGAGTTTCTAAAATTCTTCGTGCTCCTGCAGCTAATGGAAGCTCAAGTATTATCTGCTATGCATAAGGATGTGAATAAATTGCCACAGCTCAACCTCTACTCACTGAGTTTGAGTAATTACTTTCCCAATTAGTCACTATAAAGCATTGCTAAATAAAACTGTATTGCATGGTATTTATGAGCAACATAATCACACATGATGCTTTACTGTAGATGGAAAATGGAAGGTAAATACAATAAGCCTTTCCCTTTAATTGAAGGATAAAGCTTGTATAATACAGTCTCCCTAAAAACAGGGCAGAGCAAGAAGGAACAGTGTTTAATGGTAATGGGTTTCGTTAAGGAACAGATGGGTTTTTGCAAGTGTTTTTGATGGAACAGTGGGGAAGTTCCAACCATGAGAAAGGCATGAATGAAGTAGTTAAGAGTTCATAAAAGGTTTAATGCAAAGCTACAAAAAGTAGAAAGAAACAGTGCTGTGGGTTTACCAGATATTGGAATAGGCTCAAAAAGAGCAATTAAAAGAGAGTGAAGAGGAATCAGGAGACATGGTGCCATCCAACCATGTCTATGGGGAGAGACAGATTCTTTGGTGATCCTCAGTGCAACAATGACACAACAAAGTTGTTACAATCAAAACTTTATTTCAACCTGGACCCTCTGCAGATCAGGTCAACCAACAAGAAGAGTAAAGTTGATACAGCAATATTCAAAAAAGGACAGTAAAAATTGAACTGCTGTATTACCTCTTAGGAATTGAAAAGTAGCAAGAGAGAGCTTGAACTCAGCTGCAATGTCCAAAAGTGTAGACAAAGGTCCCCACAATCACTTCTTTTGGTAGTGCCAGTGCATACTGCTGTGCATCATGAGACCCTGATGCTACTTGTCTCTCCTGTCTTCAACACATTGTTTTTCGTGTTGAAGGAAGAGCTGGTTAGCTCAGAAGAGGATTTACAAAATTCCAGGAATGGATATCATAGGAGGACTCTGTGTACTTACCAAGGGGGTTGAAGGCATCGTAAAATCTGTTCAGTCATGTTTCTCTTCCAAAGGATGCAAACACTATTGTCCTATTACAGCATGGGAGTGAAGACACAGCCATGAAACACAAAAAGAAAGTTAAGCACTGGCAGTCACAACTTGGGATCAAGAGCCTTGGGGGAGAGTGGGCTGTGTAACCAGAGTGGGACCGCAGTGGATGGAGCTCAGCATCAGCACCAACTTCCTTAGTGGCCTGTGTGGTTCTGCCTCTCCTGTTACTGCATTGCTCCCCCTTGGCTGCTGGCAGCCATCTGGCAAGCCATATTGGTGTTGTGCCTGGTAACCTGCCCAGTGTCACCCTCAGCCACTGCGAGCTTCAGCAAAGGCCTTCCTGCAACCCCAAGAGGTCTCACGCCATGGCTCAAAGCCTAGCAGAGCCTGGGACAGCAGAGAACTGAAATTCCCCATCAGCCTTTAAACTGGGAAGGGAACAAAGGCCAGGAACAAACCCAGTGCAAAGCTTGCATTTTTAATCATTTGCTTCAGGTGTATGTGCATGATACAAGAGCTCTATGCAGAGCTGCCTGGTATGCTTTGACAGTGGGAGACATGGTTGTGAAGGATCCTGCCATTGATGGTATCAGATGACTTTGGGATAGCATTTGCACAAGAGATTGGAAAAATAATCAAATAAGTGCCACTGATTAGTTGATGATCTGCTTCTGAATCCCTTTTTAAAATGCTGGTCCACCTTTCAAATGCTTCCCTCGTGTGCTGCATCCCATTTTACTTAGTAAATGAGAAGTGTTTCAAGATACTACTCAAGTGCTTTTTCTCAGCAAGCTAAATGCTTTTTGCTGGTGATTGAGAAAGCCTATTCCAGCCTCTGGCAGGAAATGACCAGGGCTGGCAGGTCAGACTGGGTATAAAAGAATGAAAGTCTCCTCATATTCAATCAGCCCCCAATTACAGTTTATCAGCAAGAGAGCAGATCAGATATTAGTTTCTTTTCAGTTGGAGCTGTCTGCATACAACTATATGAGCCTTGGTGCTCCGTATCTAATAAATAACCCTTGGTATTTAGTTCCCTTCGAACAGTTTATCTATCCGACCTATCTGCTTCTTTTCATGGTCACAGGTTTCTTTAAATGAGAAAAAAATATCAAAATATTCAGCCAATGAGAAATATTTTGTTTGTTTGTTTAAAGTTTAAAGAAAAAATTGCAGCTTTATTCTTTTACCTTTATTCAAGGATTTACCTAGCTTATTTCCCTTGACAGATAAGTTTAGTCTGTGATGAATCCATCATACTTTGAAAGCTAAACCTATCCAGACCTGGCTAAATCTATGAAACTTGAAAGAGCAAATCTTTCCTCTTGAATACACTGTGAACTCAGATATTATGATGAGTCTGTCTACTTTGCTGAATATTTCTCTAAAATTGTTTTGCTGCTGTAAATAACCTAAACTCCTTTTCCCCCTTCCTGAAATAGTTTTCAAGCCTACAGGCTTACCCCTACAGGGTAAGAACAGGTTATGTATTGGAATAGGTTATGTATTAAAATAAATGTCCATATTTCTTTTGAAATAAAACTGAAAGAAGTACTGAATTCTCAACTATTCAGATGCAGAAAAATTTTATTTTGTCTGTTAATCTCACATCAGCCAAAGCCTTCCCCAGTAATCAGGAAAACACAAATTTTGGCTGCTGACAGAAAATGCCCAGTGCTATCAAATGTTTTACTCTTTGCTTTATGCTCTGGTCATGCAGAGGTACCTATCACTGACAAGAACACACACCAAAAAGAGCACAGAAGGGTACAAGAAAGACTACAGAATTTGATTTAGACACTTCAGTAACAATTTTTTTTTTCTCTTGATGCACATTCCATAGCTCAGGACTACTGCTTAAAATTAATGATATAGAGGCCCAAAAAAGAACTCCATTAACTCAGCTAACTGAAGCTACAGACATGCTTCATATGGGTATGCACACGCATGTGGTCCTTATTGAAATACATGTATTCAAAAAGAGGAAAATGTTTTCTGTTTTATAGAAATCTATCACATAGCCACATGTATATAATATATTGAAATGTGTACTTGCAGAATATATTTTACTGTGGATTATTCTGTAAACCTACACAGTCTAAAATATAGTATTATTTTAAGCTTTCCTTTCTGCACAATTTGCAAGTATTCAAGGGGAAAAAAAAAAAAAGGCATTCTGGAAAGGAATTAGTTCAGTGACTTTAAAGCTTTACTTCAGCATCTGTGTGCAAGTGAGAAACTGCTTCTAATGATTAATAATGCCAGCCTTCCCAACCTCAACCATCCTGTGATTCTGAGACCATAAAGGCAGCAATTTTTCTAGAAATAGAGAACATCTAGAATATAAATTTAAAAGTCCCAGCTGAAATGCTCATGGATAGGTAATCTTGTGAGCAGAGCAGTCAAGGTGCTCAATGCCAAGGACCATCAGTTCTCAAGCAGAAGCCGGGATCTCAGGAAGGCTGCTGGCACATACCTTTTTTTAAGCTTAGCGGTGCTCAGCGCCTGATGGGCCAGGAGGAAGCTTTGACATTCAGATCCTGCAGCAATGATAGCAGCGTTTATTAGTCTTGAGAGCAGGTCTTCCTCTGGCATGAACTGTCACAACACCACTGAAATTAGTGGAGCTGTGCAAATTCCACCAGCACAAGGATCTCTTTGGGGTTTTGATGTTGGGAAGACGAGGAGCTAAAAAGACAGATTCTAGCAAGTCTAGCAAGGACGGTGTCAAATTTGTATTGTATACTTTTTCTGAAAGAATTGCAGGTGTAGTTGCACAAATTGACTTTTTTCCTCTAGTAATATTTAATCCCTTTTTTGGGTGCAGAATATGCTAACTGACCATTAATCGGTCCTTCCCCTACTCCACATATCTTCCTCCCCATTCCTCAGGTTTAGGAAGGAAACAACTGCCGTGCTTTCCTCAACACAGGGATTTCCTAACCCTTTCTCTGGTCACAAGGGGTGGAGGAGACTCCTTCCAGCACTCTGAAGCTCACAGCCATATAGGGCCATGATGGATGTGATTCAGATGAACTGTAAAATGTGGAAGCCAGCACAAAACCACTGCCAATGTCTCCTTTGACTGATGTGACTCTTTGTGCCATTGTATCTGAAAAGGGACACCAGTCCCCATGCTGGATGGTAGAGAGCTGAGATAGTGGAAATGATAGTAAATTCCTCTCTTGTTTTTCCCCTATTTTTCATTATTGTGGCAGAGAACAAATGGGGTTTCATTCTTCCTGCAATACTCAGAAATACTGAGTATTTTGAATTTTCTGTGTAAATGCTCATGCTAACTGCTGACCTCAGTTGGTTTTTAGAAAGAAAGGTTTTATTCCCCTGAACTGTAAAGTGAATGTAGCTGGAGTTTTTCAAAGGTGCCATTAGCAGGGATTGGACACCTCACTTTTTAAATCAAATCTTGGTCTGAAAGTCAGAGAAAGATGCAAAGCTCCATTATTCAAAGCTGTGCAGTTGTCCTTTGATCTATCACTGGTAATTTAATAATGGGCTTTGCTGGCTCTGGTCAATTATTTTCCATTGCTGTTTCTGTTCTAAATGGCTTCTTGCTTTTGGGTGTTTCATGCATTTTGGTGCAGCTTTCCCTGAACTACAGGGCTGTAGAGAGCAAATTCAATGAGAGCAGAGAGCTGATTTGCTAACATAATGTTTGCAGCTGCAGTTAAATGAAAGCCACCGTAACAATGTGCTCCTTTTGCCCACAATGCTGCAGCAATACTTCATTGATCACTTTTCAGAGAAGACAGAAAACAAAAACGTGACTAATTTTGAGCTGGATGCTTGTCACTTCTGACTGGGGAAAAAGCATCCACCAAAATATAGGAGAGGTTTTAAAACTTTCCTCAGCAATGGTGCTGGGGGAAAACATGTGCTGCTTACATCATAGCAAGTTGAAAAAACAGCTCCCTGATGGTACCTGTAAATGCCCTGTTTCACAGCACATTTGCACATGGCAGAGAAGCTGTGCACATCATGGATCCTCATAGCAAGAGTGTCCTTGACTTCTGGAAGGGCAGATTGTGTTACTCATTCTTTCTGACCCTTCACAGTTTGTGAGAGTTTTACTTAGAGAAGATCCTAGAGAGGTCCCAACCTGGTCCAGGCTCAGATGCATTTCATAGAATCATAGAATCATTTAGGTTGGAAAAGACTTTTAAGATCATCAAGTCCAACCATTAAGCTAACACTGCCATTCCACCACTAAACCATGTCCCTAAGCATCTCTTCTACCCTACCTCCAGGGATGAGCACTCCACCACTTCCCTGGGCAGCCCGTTCCAATGCTTGACAATCCTTTCAGTGAAAAAAATTTTCCTGATGTCCAACCTAAATCTGCCCTGGTGCAACTTGAGACCATTTCCTCTTGTCCTATCGCTTGTTACTTGGGAGAAGAGGTCAACACCCACCTCACTACAAC
Source organism: Nycticorax nycticorax (assembly GCA_023375905.1). Lineage (NCBI taxonomy): Eukaryota > Metazoa > Chordata > Aves > Pelecaniformes > Ardeidae > Nycticorax > Nycticorax nycticorax. Next base: position 2,071,398 of record JAKFQP010000011.1, read on the forward strand.
CTCCTTTCCGGTAGTTGTAGAGGGCGATAAGTCTCTCCTCAGCCTCCTCTTCTCCAGGCTAAACTGGAGAAGGTCCCTCAGCCGCTCCTCAGAAGACTTGTGCTCCAAACCACTCACCAGCTTTGTTCCAGCAACACAACATCTTTCCTGCAGTGAGGAGCCCAAAACTGAACACAGTAATCGAGGTGCAGCCTCACCAGCACCGAGTACAGGGGCACAATCACTTCCCTACTCCTGCTGGCCACACTATTCCTGATACAAGCCAGGATGCCATTGGCCTTCTTGGCCACCTGGGCACATTGCTGGCTCATATTCAGCCGGCTGTCAACCAGTACTCCCAGATCCCTCTCTGCCAAGCAGCTTTTCAGCCACTCTTCCCCATGCCTGTAGCATTGCATGGGGCTGTTGTGGCCAAAGCGTGTCCCACACAGGCCACAGACAGGTTGCAGGATAATGCAGCAGGCTGGGGCTGGGTCGTGAGGCACTGCTTTCTCCTTGAGCAGTGACAGCATCAACAACTGCCCCAGATCCCTGCTGCACAGCTGGGCTATGCTCTTCCTCCCCCCTGTTTCTCTTCCACCAGCCTTCAAATCCTTCCTCTTGCTTCTCCTACCAAAAAAAAAAATTAGTATCTGAAGTGAGGGTGAGGAGAAGAGGCAGACAAATGCCACCCTGGAAAGAAGTAGGGAATCACTTGGTTACCCAAGCTGAAGGGCTGCCATATGAGCAGACATTGGTTTAAAACACAAAAATGACAGACACAAAGATGAACAGTGTTGCAAGTCCAGCTTCTGCTGGTTAAATGTTGACTTAGAAAATGAACCTCGCAGTTAGAATTTGCGATGTCTTTGTCAACAGGTTCAGCCAGGGCTAGAAGAAGCCCAGAACAGGTTTGAGGCCTGGGGTTATTCTGGTTTTGAGGAACCTAAAAACATAACTGCTTCCTGCAGTGTTAATGAGAACAAGTATTAAAAATAGCAGATGCTGGCTTTTTATAAAAGCATGGCTGCCTTTTGGAAGTGCACTCTGTGGTGGTTGTTCTGGTGGGGAAAGAGGGCAGTCTCTCCTGGGCAGGTATGTGGAGCTGACCATGGCCCCTTGGGCTCAGGGGGACATATCCAGTAGGACCGGGGGGCTCCTGGAACCTTCATTCCCCCTTGCTGTCTCCCAAGACGTGGTAAGCGATTTACTCTTTTCCAAGAGATGGTGGCTCTGTATGTTAGCATGGGGCTGAGGAAGATGCAGTGCAGGCTGTAAAGGACTCTGTGGCAGTCACAGACAGTACAGAGCTGGGTGGTGAGGCGTGGCCCAAAAATCACACTTCTGGAAAAAAAAAAAAAAACCAAACCAAACTCTTCCTCTTGTGCATAAACAAGCAAAATCTAAGCAAGAGTGAGGCATTGCCACCTGCAAGACACGATAAGGCACAAGCAGAAATACTAAGACCTTCGGAGGAACAAAAGTTTGGCTGTTTGAGTAAAACACTACCCTAGGATGAACCCCTTTCAGCCTGCTGGGATGTGAAAGCTGGGTGCACAGAGCTCCTGCTTCTTCCACTTTTTGCCTTCTTACCCTTCTCCCAGTCTCATGTGTAGAACACCTTGTATAACTTTAATTTCTTATGTCTATATCCACTTCTTCCTTGAAGTCCCCTGTGAAACCTGTGCTTCATTCCCCTGCCTGTGTGACTTCTTCGATTCCTTATTTATTCTGTGCCCCATTCAGGTTTACAGCCTCCAAAGGCCTTGAGGTCTTTTGGTTTGGGTATCCCATAAGAAATACTGATGGATATGACATTGTAACTAGAATAGTAGGATTCCCACTATTTCCTCATTTTGCCTTGAATATAGAAAGGATAATGTTCTCTTCTTTTTTTTACAGAGTTTTAATGTCATGTTCCAGACAAACCACTGAGTACTTCTGTAAGACATTCCAGTAACAGTGCCTTGCCGGCTTTAAAAAAGTCACTTCCTGCACTCTATTCATATTTTAAATTAAAAATATTGATCGCCTGCTATGAGACCTAAAGCACCTACTTCTTATTAAACCTAATTAAAAAACATTATCAAAGAAGACTTGAAGAATTCAATCTTATTGGACGGATGGAAATTTCTTGCCAATAACCTACAGCCACAGCTTGTTAAAGTGTTAAATCCCATGGGGTGTGGGGCATAAACATCTAGTTCTGCAAGTTCAAAGCAGATATTTTCTTGATTTTAGTTGATTTTAAAGTCTAACTCAACAGCTGGGTGATTTAAAATTGAGAAGTTATTAGAAGCACATTTACTTCCTATGCTGCATGAATGAGGTGACAGGGAAGTATATTTTCTAATCTAAAATCCTGAAGGATGTGATGACTGAAATTGCTTTGTTTACATATGTAATTTTCCTTGTAGAATAAGTTGATTAATTTTAAAAGCAAAATATTTTGATTACTTAAGAAATATCAAGCTGCATATAAATTATATGCAGCTGTCATGTTTTAAAAGGATTATTTTCACAAAATGTTTTTTTATAAATTAAATGACAAATAAATTATTGAAATACATATTTGAAAGATGAAAAATTATTATACCGATTTTAGGGATTATACATGTTGATTTGCAGACATGGTTTAAGTGAGTGATTTGAAATGAATTGAATGGAATTGAGTCACCTTGAATGTCCCAACTGTTTGCTCTTAACTAGCTCAAGACTCAGGAAATCAAAAGTGAATCAATTATGACAGACAGAACTTTCCAAATGTCCCTTCCTTTTCAACCCCTTTTCTTTCAGAAAAGCTCACTTAGTGGAATATTTTGTGAGTGGATCAGTTGATATTTTTTTCCTTTAGAACATGTTTCCATCTAAAAAATTGCTATTATTTCCCCTTCTTTTAACTTGAAGTCGTTTCCTTCATGGATAACCCACCCAATATTCAGAGAAGAAACACCAAAGATCCACCTCAGACCTGAATTTTCTAAGAGGTTCTTTATTTTTCATCAGCGAAAAAGGTTTTGGCCATGCTAAATCTGCAACATACAGTAGATTGCTAAGAACCTGATTTTAAAAATGGAAAATTAGGTCATGCATCAACATTCTGCTTCATTTTTTTAGTCTTATCTCAAAAGCTACTGTACTCTGCCATTAATCCTGTGGGAATGGATGGTTGTTAACCATAAATTGTCCTTATAAGCTTTGCTCTAAATATAAATTGCCTCTTTTTTTTGCCATAATCTCTCCCTCCTTGAATTCCATCTTTCAAAACAAAGCCAAACTGACCTAAGTATTCACACCTATTACCTGATTCATTATCCGTCTACTGCTAAGGTCTTTTCTAAATGGCTTCAATGGTATTAAAGAATCCATAGATATGTAAGACAGATGTAATTGGAGGTGTCGTTATGGTCATTTAATAATATGCATGTCCACCTTTTCGTAGATAAACCAATGAAAGCTGCTAGGCTAAATTAAGATTTGCTTCTATCTAGTCCCACTCCTGCAACTACAATTATGCTTTATAGCTGGTTTGCCAAAACCTAGCACAGAACATTGTAAATGTTTAACAGAGAGACTTTTCAATTAATGTATAATTTTTATAGATACACTAGGGGGGGGGAAAGCTAAGCTCAGTTTTCTTAAAGGAAAAGAATTAGGAGTCTGCTAGATGGCCATATCCAAAACATAGCTAAAATTCACTACGTTGTTCGGAAGTCTCTCTTTCTATTAAAACCTACAACTGATGAAGTCTAGGCTGCTGGTGAAAGGCAGCAGGCAGGCATATGAGACCACCTTGCTTTTCATTGTTAAATCTGGCAGAGTATTTTGTCTGTGCAAAGAATGCCCAGCTGGAGAGCAAACGCATGCCTGCTCTTGCTGAGGGGTATGTTAGATGCTACCTGTTAAATGCTTTGCAGAATTTCTCTTTAACTTGGTCTGTTGGCCTGCAGCCAAACAACAGACTTGTTATGGCTTTGGGCAAGAGAAAAAGGAATAGCAAAGGGATAAAAGGATGAAGCTAATTCTGCCATAGAAAGTATTGAAGGAGACAAGCAGCAGTAGCTGTAACTAAAAACATTTCAGACAGGACATTTTAAAAAGAAAGATTTGTCTTTTTAAAATATCAGTTGTGTAGAGTCCAGCTCTCTGCTTTACTTCCATAAGCTGTGTTTTCAGTAAACACTCAGAGAAATAATGGTACGAAGATTCAGGTAGAAAATTTGTTCAATTTCTCGGTCACAAAGCCTCGGAAAAAGTCTCTTCTTCCCCTGTTGAACCCATGCAAGGCTTGCTGACTTTTTTATTATATGATGTACCTGAAAATACAAATGCCAGCAGGACTAAATAACAAGCATGGATGGAAATAGCCATTTATAGAGTTGCTTTGGTTCAAGCAGATTAAAAGTGGCTCACAGCAGTGACCTGACCATTTCTAACCAGCTGCAGGAAAGTCTAACTCATCAGGACAACATCTGCTCACTTTTTTGTTTCTATTTAAAAGACAAAACAGTATAAAAATAACACATCCCAACCCAAGACAAGAGAAACATCTATCTCTAAATCTGTTTTGCTATTTGCAACACTGTTTTAATGCTCTCTCCTCATGTTTGTTGAGTGCCAGCAATGTATATCAACGCAAGTGGCAAAAAACAGGTAAAATCCCTGGCCCCACCAGGCCACCTGCCTTGCCAAAAAAAAGCCCATCCTCTGACCCATGCAGCCGCAGGAGGGATCGCTGGTTGCTGGGGGGCAGCCAGCAGGGAGCTGAGGTCACACACAGCCAGCCCATGCACTGCTGTCAATGCACGGAACTCAGGGAACTAGGCAAGAAAGGAGGGGGAACAAAAGGTCCATTTTCTTGAGCAGTTCTTGTAACAATCACGAATCACGCTGGTCACCAATTTTACACCAACTGCAGCCAGTGTGTGAAGCTAATTTGTTTGTTCAAGTCACCGTGTACCTGCAGCGTGAGAATTACATGCTTTGCACTGGTTTATTTTTGTCATATTTTTTCCTGATTATAGCCTGTTCTACTTTTATTATGCAAAGTGAGTAAGCTTCCACACTGTACATAACCTTCCTGCAACAAAACACAAGTAGACTGGCATCATTAAACAAGCCTCATTGTCTTCATACCAACAACGATCTCATCTGACATCAGGGACTGTAACTGCTGCTAGATGAGTTTCTCCTGCTATATTAGACACCACTGATTTTCCTATTTGTTCCATGCTTATTTCACAGAAGAGAAATTGCTTCATTTTGCCTGTTAATGCTTATGGCAGAAGCAGTTGAATTTGTTCAGGAAAAACAAGTCAAAATACCTCTGTATTCTGTATTCAGAAATCTACAGAGAGAGCAGAAGCTGTTACTTTTTTAATAATTAATTGTGATGGCCACACGTTTCTGAAAGCCAAAGTAATATATTCACGAGACTACAAAAAACTAAGACTGAATGTCCCCTGTATTGTCCCTGTCTAGCAGTTTATCAATCTGTGTGCAGTGAATCACTGGTGGGCCATAAATTATGAAATGCTACAACTGCAGAACATTATGAAAACACACAAAACTCCCTGTGAATGGGAAAAGAATAAAACTGGGGAAGATGAAAAGTAATAAACATTGAAAGCATGCCAGCTTATATTCTGTTGAAAATGAACACTACAGAGTGAGCATTGGAAAAATGGCATATGGATTATTTTCAATAAAATTAGACCATCTCAGGTAATTTTTTAAAAGTCTTAGGTGGTCCTTTGGTTGACAAAGGCTGGTGGAGTGCCAGTAGATATCACAGTCTTGACATGAGCAGCCCAAAAACAAAGGCAAAGGGTAACTCTGACCAGGTGTGCTCAGGTGTTTGCTCCATTCAGATCTTGCTGCGCCTGCCACAGAGGCCTGATACTGGGGAGAGAGGCATACATTAAAGGACAGACTGTTAAAGACAGAGCTGCTGAATTTACTTGTTCTCTGTACTGGTCTGCCCTCATTGTGGCACAGTTTATTTTAGCTGACTGAAATGGCCATTAGCAGCTTCAGCAATACCCACGGAAAGAGATGGAGTGGTTGGGCAAACATACTGTGTACCTGAAATATATTATGGGAAAAAAAAAAAAAAAACAACAATATTTGCATAACCAAGAGTAAGAGAAGGTTTTGTTCCCTTTTCTTATTTACTTTTGTTTGTATATTGCTACTAAGATCTTGTTAATAAGAATGTTCAGAGAAAGTTTGTACAGTTTTATACCAGTGGTTACAGTTGTCCTTGCTCCCATTCTGAAAGCTCTTAAATTTTTTACAGTGCAACCCATAAGGCCTTGCAAACAGGAAGAGAGACAAATTTAAGAGAAATGTGCAAAGATCTATTTTTGATTAAGGAAAATCATTAACAGGTTGTTCAACATCACATGAATTAAGGTATCAGGTATTTATAGATAATATACTCATAAACAATAATTAAACATGACTAACTCCATTGTTTGTTCTTTCAGTTTTGCTCATACAGAAATGTAACATTCATTTTAAGCTGTTTTATATAGCAAAAAGATGACATATAAATAAGGAGTCATAAGAAACATAGAACTAGCTAATTCTGCAAAAACACTCTTTACAGACAGTCATACTCTGAACTGATGCAGATGTTCACAAGAGCTAGTTAAGACTGGTGTAAAAGTTAAACAGTCTCCTCTAATCCTGAAGCGGAGCCTATTCTAAGTGACATGGGCAATCAGCTGCACCCACAGATGAAGAACAGGAGATGGGCAATGCCAGTGTTCATGAACACCCAAAACCAGAATGTATTCACCAAACACCTAGGAGAAAATGCCCGATGTGACTGCCAGTGGCAGTGCTACGGCATCAGGAAGAGGTGGGTGTCAAAATGGCACAGAGTATGTTCATTAATAGCTTGTGAGCAGAAAAAAGAACTGAAAAGTTCTCAATAATTCATTAACAATGACCAGTTCAACTTTGCTTCCCAGTAACACACATATCTCCACTTGAACTGCTGTATGAAAGTGCATAAGGAATGCAAGTACCACAAATGCTCCATTTCCATACCATCCTGCTCTGAAAACTACCCCTCCAACCCAAAGCTGCAAGTAGTAAAACATAGATTGAGACCTGCACCCTGACCAGTTTTCACTGAAGTGGCCCATTTTGACTGACATCTCTTAGATTTTTATAGGAGGGCACTTTTGATATACCACAACCTCAGAGAGGTCAGACTTGACACAGCATTCCTGGAAAAAATACTGTTGGGCCATTTACCAGCCCTCCTATATAATGAATACTGTTTGCAATTGACTGCTGGTTACTTGACACTGCAAATCCCATACAAAGAAACTTCACTGAACTGTAAAGCAGCCTTACCAAGCATTAAAACTGAGGGACATGGAGGTTTAAACTAATGTTAAAACTTTAAATTATGCAGCTGCAAGACACTAGAGTAAATCTGGGTACAGCAATGTGAAGCAGCAATGTGAACGTGATGCCTTGACTTCCTGGGCAAAAAAATGAAAAGATACAACCCAGAGAGGTCTACATTCAGCTGCCATTCCAGGTGGAAAAATATTCCCCTTGGTTGTTTCTTTTTCAGACACCTCCCTTAGATTCAGCTTCTGACTTGTGCAATTTACAGTTACAGCAGTTTTGTACTAAAAACATAAGACTTCAAAGCTGGGCAGTGTAGCACATTCATCAGAGTCTGCGTCTGCTGGCGTAGAGATAGCCATGCAGTTCAGCCAACCTTGTACTGAACCCATTTGAATGAATGTGGTCTGACTGCCTGTCTGCCAAGTCTTGCAGTTACAAGCCTTCATCCAAACTGTGATAAGTGGAAAAGACTAACTGGCTCCAGCTCCAGATACAAACCATTCATCTCTAAGGGATGTGTTCCAACCTTCAGGATATCGCACCCACAGAGAAGTGAAGCATGGGTATCTATATAACTATGGCCATACACAGTAAGCGACTTTACAATGTTTCCTCTTCACCAACGCAATGATTGAGAGATACCCCAGGTCTGTCAGTAGAAACAGCTGTGTAAAACTGAGGTCACCATGATGACAAATAGAAAGAGAGGAACCTAAAGAGCCGTGGGCTCCTGGTTCAGTGCAGGCAGATAGCCCAGCTCTCGGTCTTCATTTGGCACTAAACTAAACTATGTGACTTTCTCTTGCCTGAAGATTTGACACTGCACCTGAATAATTCCTTTCCTAACATTTAGCAACAGAGTAAGAACACCCTTCCTCCTGGTATTTTAAACCTTCTGCCACTCATGATGACCATAAATGTTAAGATGAAAGATTTTGCTCTGAGGAAAGGATTCGGTGCTTTTTTCCAGCATGTCCTGTTCCATCTTGCCCCCTGAGACTTCTCACCAAAAATTCTTGTATGCAAATTTGTATCTCTACAAGTGAACAGAGACAAGGCATTTTGCCTCAGGCCATCACTACTGGGACCTCCTTCATGCACGCTATAATTAACTTCCCAATTTCTGTTAAGTTATATCTCCAACATGTAAAAACAATAGTAGAAGGACACTGTCAAAATGTTTTTTAAAAAAAATCCTATCTAGTTTTTTAAAATGTCAGCATGAGTGATGTGTCTGAAAGCTGATGTTTACTTCCTCTAATGCTAGTGCTGAGTGCAATAGGGGAGTTCCCTACAGCTCCTCATTCTTCCTTTTTCCAGAGACTGACTATATCCCAGGCTTGTTTAACATTTGAATTTCATCCTGCTGCAATATATTTTTTATTAAACTTTTGTCTGGTTGGGGACAGGGATTAAGTGCTGACATTCTCCTGCATTCCTTCCTGCTGCTCTTATACACACTGGGAAAAAAAACAAGCAAGCAAACAAACAATCAAAACCCAGAGGAGTTGTGATTCCTATCAATTTTCCTATTTTGATGGGGAAATAGAAGGAAAGGAAGAAGGCTGCATGGACTGTCCTGGCCATTACTGCTATCAAAGGATTAAATATGATTTGCTTGCTGTGTCTTGTGACTCTGATCACAAGGGTATCTTCAAGCTTCAGGAACAATATTCTTTTTATCAGTCTTTTAGGCTTTCAAGTCAGTTCAAGCCAAAACCCATTTTCTAGTGCAACTGCTGCAGGTCTCTCACCCTTCTGACTGCCTTCTGATGAGCAGCTAACTAGCCCCACAGCACAGACAAACACCCCTCACTAACCGGGGCCCAAAGTGCTGCCATGCTTGTGAGGAAATAATATCTCGCTTAGAACTAACTGATTCTTCTTTCCAGTAATTCAAATATTTTTTTCAACAAAAGTGACTGAATTAAATGCATATTTTTAAATTTCAAATTACAATTTCAATATACAACAGAAGTAGCTACTTTTAGATTTTGAATTCATGCTTCCCCTGACATCACCCTTTTTTTCACTTTTATACGTGTTTGCTCGGGAACAGAAGGATGAATTTGCAAGGAAGGAGGAACATTTTGTTTTCTCCTTTCCTCTTCCATTCAAAGGCACACAGGACATGCACCTTAATAATGATCCTTGCAGTCTTCAATGCCAGGTGTCATACGTATGTCTTAACCTGAATAGCTCCTACGTTCTGGTTTTATTTAAAATTTACCTTGCAGGAGAATGGCAGCCAGCTGTGCAGCTATCAGTGCCTTGCAGGATGCTCTGGCCATGATGTAGCAACCATGAGTATAATGATGAGTCGCATTCTGTGTGTGATGCTGTGGGAGGAAGCCAACATGCTTGGTTTCAGATGCAAACCCTTTAAATTGAAGTGCTTTCTTTGGGGCTCTAAAACAACAAAGACAAGGTTACATCCTTTGGAGAGGCTGGCATGTTTGCGCACGCTTTCCTGGGGAATGGCATCCAGAAGAAGATATAACCAGTCAAGTCTATAATAAGCAGCATGTGGTATGGATCCACTCTACAATCTTACTGACAAATTTTCATTACAGCAACTACTGTCCCTGTTCATAAGCAGTGATGCCAAAAACCAGTAGCCTTATGGAATAATAATCATAATAACTCTCTTTAGAACTGTAGATTTACCAGGCTACTTTGCAACACAAGACTAAAATGGTAAAACTCTACAAGTACATTTTACAAATCCAACAAAAGGAAAAAAAAAAAAAGCAAATCTTTATTCTGGCTGTAAAGACCTCTACTGGAGATTATATATGTGAATTATTTTGCTCTCTATCATAATCTACTCTGTATTACATTATTTCACATTACTATTACTGTTACTAATCTTCTGCATACAATAAATCCTAAAATCCACCAAAGCAAGGAAAGGAAAATTTCAATCACTCAATAAACAGGAAGCTTTCCATGCAAGGAGAGTGCTGACCATAACCATCCTTACTTGTTGAAACACAGTGGTAAAAGTTTACTGAGTTATCAGTGAAATTACATCACTTTTTTTTTCTCTCTTTATCCATCAAAATCTGAAGGAAGTTCTTGGAATGAAATATAATTGTTTCTCCTTCCAAGGCATCTTTTCCTTTTTGTTTTTTGGTAAAATACAGCTACTGAAAATTAAAATGTTTCCAAACCAGAGAGGTATTGTCGACGCAGAAGTCACGGACAAGGTGAGTCATGACTGGGACTTTAGGTATTTGAGTGAAATAAAAAGAGGTCTATTTGATGTATCAGAAAGCTATTGATGATCACCGTCATGCAAGTGCATTTCTGATTACCACATAATTCACTGCTAATTTTCTCTCTTAGCAAGTTATCACCTTTGTCTTCAGCCTCCTAGTAATGTTTCCTAGGGCAGCACTAGACTGATTTCAACATAAATAAAAAACTTGTAAAAACAAGTCCTACTCATTTTTTATTTACAAAATACTTAAATTCCAAATGGAATTTATCTATTTAATCTTCATATGCTTTTCATAAACACTGTTACTGTCCAGATACATAAATCTCTTACTTTACAGTGGGAGCGATGCTGTTTTCTGCGGACAGCATCACAGCACCAATGCTCAGCAGTGGGTAGGTACTGCAGGATACCCACCAGCAGCTGGGAACTGCGCAAGAAATCATGCTCTCAAAGCAGGTCCCTTACACAGCTGCCCACACCTCAGGTGATATCCTTGCAAAGGCAGGGTTTGAGCCCCACGTGCTTCGGGGGTGGGTGGTGGAGAGGCACATCTAGAAGTGCTCATCTCTCCTGTAGACAGCTCTGCTGTCCAGAAACTCTTGTGCCTGGGCAGTAATGTGATGAGGAGAAAGTGGTTTAGCCAAAACACTGTTTCTGTGTAAAACACATGATGTTTTTAATGAGATACTGTAAAATTCTATAACATCGGTAAATTATTTCAATTCTGAATGTAGCTAGTGCCTTCTGCATGTCTATTTTCACAGAATTTCATTATGTCAATGTTAGCAATGTGTTATAGGACATAAACTCTATGTTATAAGTCACTAAACACAGCTGCAACTTTGTATTGCTTGAAATATTTTTCTCCACTGAGTGGCTCATAAAGGAGCTGCTTAAACATAGGTAAGATGAGATGTTACCTGTGTTTCATTTTAATAACTTAAATATTCTTTTTATATTGTTACAGTGATATTCTACAACAGACCACATTCTGTTGTGATGCTATGAAAACTTGTAACATTCTCAAAAAGATTGCACACCCATTAACTTAAATTCCATAGGGAAGCATTATTTTGCCTGTCCCTACTAAAAAAAGCCGCAGCTATGTAAGGGGGTTGATGGCGAAACAGAGAGTGCTTGGTGCCCTCTGCTTCCCTTGCTGAAGCCAGACAAGAATTTGTGCAAATACAATTTATTTTTTTTTAAGTTTTACAGAACTGCAGAAGAAAATGAGGCTTTAAAGACAGATCTCACAGTAATTTCAACTGTAGTGATCTGGAAAAACTAGAGAACTTTTATCTGGCAATTTTGAGCAATTGGCTGACTTGCCCACAGGAAAGGGGGCAAATAAATTCTGAGGGCTACTGAAAATGATGTTTTCAGGCAACTAGCCCAAGGATTTTCACCGTACCATTTGTAATTGAAGTACAGTGGGGAAAATTGCCTCTTTGACCTGTGTGGTGTTTTGATTAAATACGTGTGCACTGAACTATGACAAAATAAGGTAGCATATCAGCTGGCTCAAGACATAATAAACTAAATTCATGCCTTCTTCAACTCTTCTGAAGACAGCAGTATTCCTCAATGGAGAGACTTGATCCAATGAGTTTCCTGCCTCTGTTTCTTCCTTCATACATAAGATGGCTAAAACAGGGCATTAGGCTTTGTGAGGAAAGCTTGGAACCTGGGAGTTCCCAATTTTACCTCCAAGTCTATTGCCATCGAACCACAAATGCACATCACAGGAATGAAGACAAATGTGCTATTAAAGAAAATGGCTGTGTATCCTAAATATAACTGCTATCAGAAAGGACAATCTTCGCATCTATTTTATAGTTAAACAGGCTTTGATGATTTGTCACAGATAGTTTTCCCTCTTTAAAGGGTAAGAAAAAGCTAGAGTTGATAAACATTGCACACCCTCGGACATTAAAAGTAGCAAACCAAGCCCGCCCAAAAATGTGTTACTGTCCTGCCTATGTTAGCTGTCCTGAAAACATGAATGACACCGGTGGATACCATCAGCAGTTGTCAGCATTCCTTGGCCAGAACTGCGGGCACTCCAGGGAGCCCGGACAGTCAAGGCTGTTTTGGACAGAGACAACCCCTTGCAGATGTGTGCCACTAAGTCAGTAGTATCAGTTCCAAGGCTCAAGCCAGAGGCTGGGAGAGAGCCCATGGATGAGCATTCAAAGGCAGGAGGAGAAGCCACCTGCCTGGCTTGCAGAAAGCTGGCAGTAGCTCTTAGGACTGTGTATAATAAAGACAAAAGGGCAAAGTGTGCTGGAGGCAATTTTCAGTGGGCAGTTCGACCAGATCAGACCTTCTGGGGTCTGGCCTGAGGTTTACAGCAATCTGCCCAGTGTGATGAGAGCAGTTGTCTCCATTTTAGGAGCAGAAATTTCTGAGACTGCTCTTTGGTGTCATGCCTCGTCTCTGAAAGCAGTCTGAGCTGCTTCTCTGTCCTGAATGCTCTCAATTTCTGACTGTTCCTTTCTTGCCTTCAAGAGACTGCAAGTGCCAAAAAACTCCTCCAGGGCAAACCCCAAAGACTATCACAGGCAGCTTACCCCCAAGGGCCTTTGTCTGCACAGTCCGACGTGAATTGCCCATGTTATTCACCACATATGGGAAGCTAGAGAAAAAAGACTGGAAGATGATGGAAGCCAAAGGGCTGCCAATTCGAAGGCAACACCCAGACTGGCATTTCATCTGCACTAGACATGACTTTTCCACAGTCTCTGCCTGAGATCAGCCTCTGGATGACAGGCAGCCAGCCAAACCTGAGTCCAGGCAACACCTCTGAGTGTGGTCCATGTGCTGTATCTGATGGTTTGGATGTTTGTCTGAAAATCCAAGCCAGGTTCACTTTATCTGGCAGCATTCTTCCAAAGCTCACCTAGAAATAAACGTCTACTGAGATCTTGACTTCAAAGACATAACGTTTATATGTCAAATTTAATAGCTCCCCAAATATTTCACAACTCAGTTTGGTTCAAAAGACTTCTGCTTGGACCATAGCAGTCAAGCAGAGGACCATTATATCTATTTTCTTTTGTCATTGGATAGTTTAAAATCATAACCAGCCACTTAGATGCCAAACTGAAAACCGACATTTTCCTTCTGAGCCACTTGAACAAGACTACAGTATAAGCTAACTCCGTCCTGCCAAGCAGATTTCAGTTTAAAGATCAGATTGCTCATGACATTCCCTAGTGAGGGTATGTGTGAAATGGTATAGCGTATGCTGTATGATACTCACTCCAGTCCGTTCTGTACCAAATCCCCTAGGCCTACGTCCGCCCACCAAACCAGCCACAGTGGGGATGCCAAGAAGTAGGAACAAGGTACAAGCTAGGCAACAGATAACACCTTTAGATCACCATCACCCTGTGTGTAAGTTACAGTTCAGCAGAGTGAGTGTAAATAGCTCTGAAATGTGAAAGTCGATTTGAAAGGATTGTGTTGACTCTGCCTAATAGCAGAAGATGCTTCAAGTGCTGCTTAGTACACATAATAAAACAAGATGTTATTACAGCAGGAGCAGATACTGACCTCTGCTTGTGCTGGCCAGCATTTTCATTACAAGACTCTTGTGCCTTTTTCATTTGTCTGTCATTTGTTTGTTTGTAAAAATATTTTTTTTTCCCTTTTAAGACCCTCACTATTTTCAGCAGGTCTGTGAAGACTGCGGGAACCATCTGGATGGTCACGTGCCTTTTCTCATTTTTTGTAGTCCTATCAAGTTTTGTTCAGGTTTAGTAATTTTTAAAATATTTTATAATCCATCTGTTTCCCGTCACTCATCTACATGCTGCAGGACAATGCTGACAGCCTGCCAAACTGACTTGGCACAGGCATCTGCAAGGCTGGGATTTGTGGCCACATATAAGTGTTTGTGAAGGTTGAGTCTCCAGTCCTCAGTGTGCCTGAGCATTTGCCTTTTCTCTTAATTGAGAGACGTATGAAAACACCAACAAATCTTCTGCCACTCACTGCCCAAGTCAAATAGTTCAGACTACATTCTTGCTATGGAAAGGACCATGCACCAAAAGGTTTTTTTTTTCTTCCAGCCCCAACAGAAGGAATTTCATGCTGCAGCATTGCCCCTCTTTGTGGCTGGAAGTCACATAGGCTGCTCAGAGGGAAGAGGAGCTCAGCTGTAGGCAGCAAGATAAGGTGAGGCTCACAGCCACATACACCCAAGCAGGGTGACCTGGGCTGAGATCCAGAAATACTGAAGATGCTGTATTTTTTGAAAGCATGAGAGGTGTGATTATTTTTAAATTTTGCAGACCCCCACTAGGACTGTTGGCATGCAACATGATAGCCATTTTGGATTTTCTCCAGCCATATCCAAAGAGGTAATAGTCACCTGTACTGTTAAAACTGCTTCTCTGAGCAGCTATGAAACAGAAATTCACTCCCAGCATCCTTTTCTGTTTCTTCTCTCTGAGGGATGAATTTCTTGGTTACATGTTTTAATGCAAGATTCACAATGTTGCCCCGAGCAGTGTTTGAAGCAGCAGATTCTGAAGACCAGATTTTTAACTATGAGGAGATTGGGGGACATTTGTTTGGGGGATTTTTTTGCTGTTTCTACCAGACCCTACAGCATGTTTCTGTCAGGATGGGAATGTCAGGGAAAAGTATGGAGTCTTAACCATTTTATGGGGAAGATGTCTACTTACACAGGTGAAATTGCATGGTCACAAAATCCATTTTGCAGTGTGATCCAATATAGGTTATGCCAGCACATCTTTCCCTTTTTCCTGCCCCTTTGTCTCCCCAGCCCCAACCATAAGTACAGTTGGACAGCGTAAGTGCGCTTGGATTGCTCTGCCAGTACTTCTTGTCAGATGGGTGATTCAGACCCAAATTCAGCCTGGACTGGAGCCACAGAGCAGAGAAAATTCAAAGTTATGAAACTTCCGTCTTGTTTCACAGCAGTCTAAAGAAGCACTTTAAAGGAAGGTTAAAGCCTTTATGCCCATCTTTGGTATTAACAATCGACTCAAGTTGTTAAAACTCAATTTTCTGTGGCTCTGTTTAAAACATAAAACCTTTTCCTTTCTATTTGGGTTTTTCGTTATTCATTGCTTGTGCTTCCACAGGTCCTTTAAAAACGAAATGAAGCGCTCTAAACTGTGAGGATGTTGCTCGTTAGTGGAGCAAATACAATACTGCGACCAGCCACAAATATTGATTTAATATAGAATTGATTTCTCCCTTAAAGACCACTAAATCCTCTGTTTGGTTGGGGTTTTTATTAATCTTGGTGGAAATCAGATTAGGAATTTGAAAACTACCACACAGGAACAAAAAGCGTCGTCTTTTATGGCAGGCCGGTTCCTCCGCGTTGCAGAATTTAACACAAGGGAGAAAAAAGGAGGGGCACGGGAGGGAGCGAAAAACGCGGGGCTGCCCAGGGACAGGCTGTCCCCGGCTAGTCGGGAGCGGCAAATCCGCCTCGGGGTGCGGAGCGCAGCGGGGCCGGGGGCCGGGAGGGGGCTGCGGTGAGACCTCCCGGGGCACCACGGCTGCCGGCCCGGCCTGGGCACCGCCGGGGTCCGGCCCGTTTGGCCACGCCGCCGGCCTCAGAGCCGCCGGAGCAGCTCCGCTCCCTGCCGAGCAGAGAGAGGCGGAGGGGCTGGGGGCGGCGGGCGGCGGGGAGCCTGTGGCCAGCGGCGCTGCCGCGGCCCCTCCGCCCGGGGGGACGCAGCCGGGGTCCGGGGCCGCTCCCCCGCCTGCTGCCCGCGCCCGGGGAGCGGGGCGGCAGACCTGGACGGGCAGCGGGGCGCCGCGCCTCCCTGCGCCGGCCGCGGGGATCCGCGCTCCGAGCTCCCACGCTCCCCCCGCTCCCGCCTCAGCTGGCAGCGACGCGGGGCGGCGGGGGCCCCCTCTCAGCCCCCGGCGCGGCTTCGGGGCCAGTGCTCCTGCTTCCCCCACCCCTCGCCCTGCAGCACGGATGCAGGGGGCAGAGGAGCTGCACCCCTCTTGCCGCCCCGCCTCATGCGGCTCCGGGTGGGCTCTGCCTCGAGGTCCCCGGGGGTCTCTCGGCAGAGCCGGGCAGCCCCCGGCCCGCAGTCAGGCGCCAGTCCCCGGGGCTCAGGGGGGCACCCTGCGTGGCCTGTCATGCGGGGCCGGAGGGCGGCCACGCTTTCCCAGCTGGGATCGTTGCCGAGGAGCGTGAAGGAAGGTTTGCAAAGGAAAAAAAAAAAAGGGCACACCGTGCAGAAACGCGCTTGCAGGAGCCGGCGGGACTCGGGGGAGGCGGCGGCGAGGGGAGCAAACCGCGCTGCACTGCAGCCCTCCAGCCGCACCCGGGCGTGCCGTGCCCAGCCGGAGCGGCAGTGGGCTCCCGCTCCCGCCCCTGCCGCGGAGTGCCCAGCGGCTCTGCCCAGCCCGCACCCCCAGCGGATGGGGCTCCCAAAGTCACAGGATATCGGAGCACTCAGAAGTTTCTGCTCCCTAATCGCTGCAGGCTGACGACTCTGACACTCCGACACTTAAAGAGTTATCTAGGACACGCGTAGTTAGCCGTGATCAAAGAGGCGGTAAGATCAAAGATCACTTTAATTGCGAAAATGAGGTCAAACAAGACTTTCAGAAAATCAGCTATATATCTGAGGCTGTTAAAAGCATTACTGTCATTTAATGTAAGCTGTTGAAGTTCAGAAATAACTGGACACTTACATTCACGTGACGCACAGATTTAACATTCCCTTTTACCTACAGGTAACACAGATTACACAAAAATAAACAGGAAAATATATATATGTATACATATATTTGGTCAAGCATTCCTATTTGGGGCAGCCCGCCGCGGAGGTACGCGGCAGCCGGCGCCATCCCCTCCCCCCGGCCCCCCGCCGTCCCCGGCTTGAGAGCGGCCGCACCCAGCGGTAGAGCCCGGGGCAGGGCAGGAGAGGGGCAGGACGGGCAGAGGGGCTGTGCGGCGGGCAAGGCTGTCCTGCTCCGACGCTGGGCCAGGCAGGGAAGGAGAAGTACCCCAGGTTTCCCGGGGCCAAGCAGCTGGCATTGACGGGAGGGGGGGGACACTCTGCGGGGGGAGGCTTGCGGGACCAGCCAGACCAGGCTTGACTCCCCCAGCCCCTTGGCATCGCAGTGACACTGCCTGCTTCTGGCCGTAGCTCTCAGCTTGCGGGGAGGGTCGTGCTTAAACCCCCAACGGGGCTGGCCAGGGGGAGGAGAGAGCCTGCCCCTTGCCAGCCCCGCCGAGATGCCACCTTCCCCACCGGCGGCTGCCGCTGGCGGCTGCTCTCGGCCCCTCCCCAGCTGCCACGGAGCACATGGCAATGTTTTGGTTGGTCGGTTTGGTTCGTTTTGTTGTTGTTTATTTGTGGTTTCTGGTTTCTTGGTTTTGATTTTTTGTTTGTTTGCTTGTTTTTTCCCACGAGCAAAATATGCCGCAGCTGGCTACCTCCGAAGCATCCGCAACCTCTCCGGAAAAACTTTCAGGGAAAAAAAAAAAAACCAAGAAAGAAACGCTACTTCGCAGGCTGCTTAAACTCCCTGTGCCGCTGCGTGGGCGGTGAACTCGGGGACAGCCGCACAGCTCCAAGCCTTTCCTTGGTGGGAAACCCTCAGTCAAAGGCATTTAAAAAAAAATATCTCCATATAATGAGGTGTGCGGTTAGGGTTTAAGCCCCATCACCTCCCCGCGCTATAACGAAGGGAAGGCCAATGTACTGGAAGGTCCTAGCATAGGAGGAGAGATGTCAGACACAAGTAACGCAGACGCGGATGGTGCTGGAAGTGCCTTGCAAGGTTACAAAACACGGTCGCTTTTCCTCCAAGAAAATCCGCTTGGTGGTTTCACAGCGCGGGAAGCGACGAGCCCAAAGCCCCTTCCATCCGCTCGGGGAGTCGCCTTCAGCTTCCGTACTCGCACCGCCAGACCGAGATCGGACGCTGAGCCCCCCGCTGTCTCCTCGTAAAATCCAAGAAAAATCCCCAACACGGCGGTTTTCTGCATAGGGTGGTTTATTTTCACGATGCTACTCGGGCAGACACCTTGGTTTACAGCGACCATAAGCAACGACCTGCAAACCCTAAGTCTACCCTTAATGATGGAAGGGAGGGAGGGAGGGAGGCGGGAGCGCCGGCGCCCGGCAGCGGAGCCCCGGCGAGGCGAAGGCGGCCGCGGAGCCCTCCCGGCCCGGGCATCCCCCGCCGCCCCCGGTGCAGCCCTGCCCTGCCCTGCCCCGCGGGGCTTGCCCGACGGGCGGAGGAGCGAGAGGCTCGGTGCCGGAGCCCCCCGCCCTTATGCCGGCGCTGGCGAGGGGCTGGGCAGGGGGCACGCTGCGGCGGGGGCCAGGCGCATGGAGCGAATGGCAGTAGCCCCCGCTGCCCCATCCCGGAGCGGCGGGCTTCACTGCCGGCAAAATTTGCACTTGATGATTTTCTTAAAAGCACTTTGGAAGTCTTTGTTGAAATAGGCATAGATGATGGGGTTGAGGAGGGAGTTGGAGTAGCCCAGCCAGTTGATGACTGCCCCCAGCCACTCGGGCATGTAGCACTTACTGTCACAAAAGGGCAGGACCAGCGCCACGATGAAGAACGGCAGCCAACAGAGGATGAAGGTGCCCATAATGATGCCCAGGGTCTTGACAGTCTTCCTCTCCCGGGACAGAGCCATCCTCCGCTTGGCCTCCGCGTTCTTCTCGTTGCGCCGCTCGAAGGAGGGGGGCGGCGGGGAGCCGCACGCTTCGCTGGGCAGTGGCAGGTGAGTCTTGGAGGAGCTGTTGCAGCGCTGGACCTCGATGATCTCCAGGGCGGCCCCATCCTCGCCCTGTCGCACCGCGCCGTTGACACAGGCACCCGGCTTGGGCTCCACAGTCCGCCGCCAGCTCTTGCCGGGCTCCCCGTTGTTTTTCTTCTGCAGGGCGGCCGGAGAGAGGGTGAGGCAGGTGTCGGCGATTTTCTTCTTCTCCGCTTTCTTGACGGTCTTGCGGATCCTGAAGCGGGCCGCCTTGAAGATGCGGCCGTAGAGCACCAGCATGAGGAGAAGCGGGATGTAGAAGGCGCCGAAGGTGGAGTAGATGGTGTACCCGTGGTCCTTGCTGATGGTGCAGGCGTCGGGGTCCGAGCGGTCCTCGGGCGTCCTCCAGCCCAGCATGGGCGGGATGGATATCAAGAAGCCGATGAGCCAGGTCAGGCTGATGAGCACGGCAGCCCGCCGAGGAGTCCGCTTGTTGACATAGTCGATGGGGTCCGTGATGGCCCAGTACCTGTCCAAGGCGATGGCGCACAGGTGCAGGATGGAAGAGGTGCAGCACAGCACGTCCAGCGAGATGAAGATGTCGCAGGTGACCTGCCCCAGCGTCCACTTGTTCAGCACCTGGTAGAGGGCCGCCATGGGCAGCACGAGCACGGACACCATGAGGTCGGTGACGGCCAGCGAGCCGATGAGATAGTTGGCCACGGTTTGCAGGGAGCGCTCTAGGGCGATGGCCGCGATCACGCAGGCGTTGCCGCTCACGGCGCACAGGATGAGCGTCCCCAGGAGCAGGGAGGTGAGCAGCTGGTAGCCCAGGGTCACCTCGGCGAGGCCGGGGCCGCCTGCCCCCTCGGGGGAGCGCTCTGGGGAGGTAGTGTTGTTGGCCACATCCATGCCGGGCGGGGGGGTCGCTTCAGGAGACGGGCATGGGAAGAGGCGCCGGTCACTTGTGCGCTCTCCTGGCAGGAGGCATCGCCGCCCCGTGCGCTTTGGCCACGCCGGGCACCCCCCCACCCCCGCCACCCCTCCCTCCCCTATATAGCGCGGCGGGAGGCGGCCGAGGCTCGGAGGACGGCGGCTGGCGGAGCCGCCCCGCGCCCGCCCATCCCCGCCGCCAGTGCCCAGCGCGCAGCCCTGGGCGGCGGGGGCGGCCCTCCCGCCGCCGCTCGCCGAGCTGCTGCCCCTCGCTCCGCCGCTCTCCCGCGCCGCTCCTTCCTGCTCTGCCTCTTCGCTCTCCCTTCGCTTTCTCCCTCCTTCCCTCCTTCCCCTCCCCTTCCGTCCCCCCTCCATCCCGCCCTTCCGCGGGGGGGGGGGGGGGGTGTCTCGCTGGGTCGCCATCGGCCCCCGGCGCCGCCGGCGGACCGGGCGGGCGGACGCCGGTGTCCGTCACTCTCCGCTGCCCCCTCCTCCGCTGTAGGGACGCCGCAGAGAAGCCCACCATGACTCTCCCCCCATGCCCGCCCCCTCCAAATCTCCTCCCCGCAGCTCCGCCCCGAACAGCGGGGGCTCCGGGCTTTCCCTCGGGACCGGCGCGGGGTCTTGCGCGGGGTGTGCGAGGCGAGGGGAGGCTTTCTGTGGCCGGGCACTGCCAGCTGGGGCGGGGGGCACCGCACACCCCCGGGCTGCGTGCGACCGGGGGTGCCGGGGCGGGTGGCGCCGGGGGTGCTCATCGCCACCTGCGGGCAGGCGGTGGCGGCCCGAGGGCGCGGCGCCCGCGGAGGGGCTCGGCCGAGCACCGCGGCCGCGGGGTCGGCGGGACTTTCTGCCGGTCTGCACCCTTGCCCCCTGGCCGGCCGCCACTCCGGCCTCAGTGGGCGCGGTGCTGCCGGGGTTGCCCGGAGAGCAGCACCAGCCGTGCCTCCGCGGGAGCGGGGAGAGGGGAATCGCTGTGTCGCATGGGTGTCGCGGGAGGGATTGCTGTACAGCCCGGCGCCGGGCAGGGCTCCCGTTCGGTCGCTTAGGAGTTCCGTAGCGGTGGAAGTCCATTCGTGATGATTCATGCCCCTGCCCCAGCAGGGGACGGGGTCGCTGCCGTCGGGGGCTCCGCGCCCTCCGGACACGGGAATTACAGCGCAACACACTATTGAAATCACTGTCCTCTCAAGACAAGAGCGACAACAACAAAAAGGAAGGGTGGGGGGGGTGGGGGGAGTGGGAGAAAATAAATGCGTTACAGTTCCTCCCGACAGAAGGGGGAAAGGCTGAGTCTGAAAGCGAAATGAGAAAAATATCTCTGGGAACAAACAATCTTGATTAAAAAAGAGTGTCAGACTGACACCTCATAAGCAAATCAGTTAGTACCCAGTAAATAGAACAGTCACAAACCTGGGAAGTATCTGTCATTTCAAGAAAAAGAAAAACAGTGGTGTTATCGACAGGCTTAACTCTAGCTGTCCGTGAAAGGTAAAAGAAAGTCCTCCGACATAACTCTGTGGCAGGCTTTCTGCTATCTTGCGGCTCCGTATTTTCAACGATCTGAGTTTTTTCACTCTGCTTTGTAATTGTGCCATGCCAGCTCAGAAAATGCAGGAAGCCAAATAAGTAATTGCTTAGCAGGAGGTTTGCCAGATTCTAACTTAATCAAATTTGAGATGAGGGTCACAGAGCCTGGCTTGCACACGCTCAGGTTTGCTTATCTTCTCTCAGCACTTAAAAATAAGGCTGAGTTCACAACTTCGCAACACTTGGACAGATTTCGGCCAGTTTCTCTTCACGAGGGGACCAGGCTACGTTTCTCCGCCTCTAGGCATGCGATCTTTACTACAAATGATGAAGGCGCAGGGGCGCGCTGGGTTAAGCGGCGCGGAGCTGCGCTCCCGCACGCCCGCGGCGCCAGGAGATCGTACTGACACCATCCTCTGTGCCCTCTTGAACGAGGACTCACACTGCCGACATACAGAGAAAACAAAACATAACCGGTATTTAAGCATGCTTTGCTCCTTCGCCTCCAAAAGCTGTTTTCTTTTCAATGTCTCCTCAAATGCACGCCACGGTTGGCTTCCAAGCCGCCTACCTGAAGACCCCTTCCCTTAAGTGAAATCAAAGTTTGTGCTTCTTACTGTTCGGAGCCAGCCTGACGCAATTAAGAAAGTGCAAGTCTGGGAGGCAGGAAAATCTCAAGGTGATTGTCCCAGCTTTCTTGCATGGTGGGGGGCAAGTCATTAGTCTAATTAGATTAGCCTGAAATCGGCGTTTCAAAGCTATGTGGGACGCGGGTCTTAGAAGTCCACGAAGGGCTCTTGGGGAAACTGTTTCCAGAGGTGTTTGGCGCTGACACGACCAAGGGAAGTCAATTCCAGACATATTTTGCCGAGAAATTCCAGTGGGGAAAATTCGACAGGGTCCTTTCCCAACTGAAATCTTTTAAATCGGCTTTACTTTTTGAATTTATTTTTTGTTCAGAGACTGCAAGTCACTTCACTGAATTAAATTGAGAAGCAATTTAGGCAACCATGGAGGAAGGGGAGGGAGTAGGAGGTGGAAGATGTAGACGAAGGGAAAACTCACTCTTTTGATGTGATAATGCCTTTAATCTTACCAAGCATTTAAACAGCAAAATGCCGGTTAAACTTTCAAGCAACCCAATGATGTGCTAATGTCTTTAGATAACCTAAGGTGAAGCAGCTAGGGAAGTTCTTTAAGGAAAGACATAGCCTCATAAGATCCAAGCTGACTTGAGAGTAAATGAAACCTTAACACCACACAACCTTAAAAAAATCCAATTAAAATATTAATGCTATTCAGCTATGACACAGCTGCAGCAAACAAGGGGTTCCTCAGTAAGTATGAAAAGAAAAAGCATTAACAACTGTGCCAGAAGATGCTTTCCTGAGCAATTTCATTCTACATATTTCAAAAAAAAAGGGAGAGCTACACATTCTGGATGCACTCAGATTATGACTGTATTATTTTTTGCCAAAGTAAAACTGAAATGCTAGAATTTGATTGCAGCATTTTGTTCATATG
Source organism: Nycticorax nycticorax (assembly GCA_023375905.1). Lineage (NCBI taxonomy): Eukaryota > Metazoa > Chordata > Aves > Pelecaniformes > Ardeidae > Nycticorax > Nycticorax nycticorax. The sequence goes on from JAKFQP010000011.1 coordinate 2,094,680, forward strand.
GTTGTATATTACACTTTGGTTTGAAGAGGATTTGGGTCTTGGGGTTTTTTTATTGTTCATCAGGATAAGATACAGCATTTGTGTTACTCAAGAAATTATATTCCAGCAATGGTTTCAGAATTAATCATCTTTACTAGGGAGCAAAGGAAATCAACAATTTCAGTTCACTGAAACTGATCAAGTATGTGCAGTTTTCTTTGAGAGAAGTTCCAAACACGTGGAAGGAAAGATGTGCCAGGAGACAACCTACCAGCTACAGCCTTCTTGAATTTTCTCGTTAGGCATCTTGGAAATACAGCCAACAGGAATTAGCACTACTCCACACTGTTTGAAACCTTCTGAAGAACAACTATAACTTTAAAATGCAGAAAAGCAAACAAGAATTTCATGGCTGAAGTGATTGTATCATTGAAATGCACCCTTTTCACACAAGCACACATATTTCACTGTGAGATCCACTTCAGGATACCTGCTCCCACCTTTCATAAAGCACAAAATGTTTCACAGTACTTTAACAAATTTAAGCTTTGTGTTGTAAAAGACTGAAAAGCTGTAAGAATGGGACAGAAAAGTTTAAGACCCTTGTTAGTGTTGTAGCTGCATAGTTCTCAGCCAAACTGCTCTAGATCAAAATGAGTCCAAATTAGGCAATCTGTTTAGTCCTGACTTTGTGGACAAGATGAACCAGCCAGTGACTTTCAGTACCAGGAGCAGAACTGCTCTCGGTATCCTATCTCTAGCTATGGCCAGTTTGTGAAACCCTGCACCATCCAACTCATATATGTGAAGAGGGGGAAAAAATCCCTCTTGAATCCTACTGTTAGTCTGCTCAGAATCAATACACTACAAAGCCAGTGCAATAGCCTAAGCCTAAAGCTTTAGGCTTTAGGAAGCCTAAATTTCCAACTTCTGGATCACTTTTGTACCATCTCAGTATTTTTTCCCTTTTGGGGCATGATGGTGGGCCGGCTAGTTCTACATGCAGTCCTGTCCAGCCAGCTCAGAGCTGGCTAGCTGTGGCCCACTAGGAGCGGTGCAGCACTGAGACATTCCAGTAGCTCTGCAAGAATCAGCTTGGGTCTAACAAAGGTAACAGCATCAGCACAGCACTCAGCTCCAGGGATGAGTTAGGTTCTACAAGGTATTGAGGTGTCTGCCAGCCTGCTCCTCAGCACTCCCAGTTCTGCAAGCACAGAACAGTGACACCCAAAGTAAGGCCTGGAAAGATCTGCTAGCTCTGGTGCCAGTCATGCTGAAGCAGCAGTGCTGCTTCACAGTTTGAACGGGTCTTGGGAGAGTGGTAAGGCTGGGTCCACGCACTGCTAATTCAGATTCTGGTGGCTCTGCACCAAACCCAGTCAGATCTCTGTTCCCTCTTCATTGCATAGTTAGAACCAGATCAATCATCTGGGCCCAATAACAGGAATAATGTGGAAGATGCAGGAATAACCACCACCTCAGAATCCTTGAGTGCCTATTTCCCATGTTATTAACCACATTTTCCATTGCCTGAGACATCCCAGCTCCCACTATCATTCTAGACAATGGTGAGCTGACTGCAAGTTCCACTGTCCTATTCTCATTCCATTCAGCTGCCTTACCGCAACTCACATGTTCATCATTTTTATGAAGGCCAGAAACAAATTATTTAGATACACAAGTATTTATTTGCTACTTCTGCCTTTCTCTGCCAAGAGCCTACAGTTGTAACTAAAATTATAGCGTAACTCAGCATAGCCCACAAAAGGGGATAACTCATTCCACCTCACAGTTTTAGAAGTAATAGAAGAGTAGGTAAACATTTCATCCAAAATGAATAAATGTTATGGATATTCAAGCAGCATCACTGAAGTGAAACTGTTACTAGCAATGCCTGCTATCAAAATCATGGGGCAGCTTTTATGCAAGTCTGGAAGTTTAAGATTAATTTTGAAAGATATTCACTTTAATATTATTCCTCTGTGAAGGAAAGAGACTTTAAAATATATTTGTTCAAACACAAGTTTCCACAAGTTTATAGAAACTTCTCAGAATTTTGACATTCTGAGAAAATTCAACTTCAGGCTAAATTTTCTGTGTTGCCCCTTCTGCACGCAGTACAGCTGTGATGAAGAAAGAGCTGGAAGACTGTCTCTTAACCATTTGTGCATTTTCTTGGTACTTAAGCTGCTAAGCACGGACTTGATCTCAGAGAAACTCTGGGAAAATCTACTTAGTCGACTCTAATCATGCTGTGGAGAACAAAGCAATGTTCCAGCTATGCTGAGGTTTTTATCAGCACATCTCCTGTGTCAGAGACAAGGGAGAGCAATACACAGAGCTGGTGCATTAGGAGCTGGTTTTTGTGAAGAAGGATTTTGTATCTGGTTAAGAATCACCTGTGTGGTGCAATGCAGCCCCAAGAGTCCAGAATATGGCTAAACGGTTTCTTAAAAACTATAATCTGGTATTTGTAATTTCATTAAAAATACTAGCTCACAAGCAATTTTTTTCCCAACTGAAGTTTGTAAAATAAATCATCTTAATAACATCCACTATACAATTCTAAAGTTGCTGACTAGCACTGAGCAGCTTCTTAGTTAAATCAGGCTTTTTCTTGTAGCAAATTAAGATTATTCTATCTATTTACTTAACATTCGCATTCATCTTATAGCAAAATACACAACTTTGTTAAAGCATTTGCTGGCAATACATGCCAGATTCCAGTAGCGTTCTAGATCTTAAGCAATTTTTCCAGGTATTAAACAATATTTGCATTAAAACAAGGACTGCCAATATATTCCAAGCTTTGCAAGCATTTTTATTTTTTCACTTACTAGTTACTTTATTTATGCATTAATTTTAGTAGACACATTCAAGCTTTTGTTGGTTTGTTCTTCTCCCTCTCCCTCCCCAAAATATACAGACTAGCTTCTAGAAGAGAAGGAAATTTATACAATGAGCATTAAAATACTTTCAAATAAATTTTAGCTTAAGGAGATTTACGCTTTACTAAGGTTTTTATTGCAAGGGTCATTTTTGCCTCTTTTATATACATATATTGTTTCACTTTGGAAGAGTCAAAGTAAGAGACAAATTACTCTCAAACAACTGCAAGTTATGAAAAACCATCTCATTTCTCTAGCTAAACTTCTATAGGCTTCAGCTATAAATATCAGGCCAATCTAAATGAGTTTATTGATATTTTCCAAAATAAAGTTAAGGTACTTGAACATTACATTGAGTTGCAGGTGTAGCAACTGATGACTTCCTCTGATCTTATCATGTCAGAGCTTCAGTCCTAGAGATTAAAAGTAAACTAGTAGCATCATTGTCTCCTTAATCAATAAAGACGACAGCTAGAGTTTCAAAATCATTGCTTATAAAGGACATAAACTCTCCTATTTGATGCACACTGACTGGAGCTCAACAGTATTGACTGCAGTTCAATAGTATATTAATTCAAGTGCATTTTTTAAAAAGATGTTATTTTAATTTCATTTTAAGTTCCTTACATTAAAATGAACATAATACTATTATTAAAAAACCCCCACAATTTGGAAAAGCAGGGCTGATGTGTAGACATTAAATTTTAGGAAGGCCTTGTCTTTGCAGACTATCATTTTAAATGAAAACCAATTTATTTTATCTACACAGAGAGGAGTCACAACTAGTCATAGAAGCCCACGCAGACTCTGCTTTTAGAGTGACCTTGGCAAAGGCCATGGTCTTTCCTGATCTATTAATCTCCTTTACCTAGGGCATTAGCTGGCAGAGAACTAAACCACCATGTCTTCCCAGGAACCTGTGACCTTGTTCATGGAGGAAGGTTGTCTTATTTTCTTGCTGGAAGTAAATGTGCCCTGAGGAATTACTCAGCTGCAAACCCCTTCTTTCTTTTTAGGAGTTTTCCTAGTACAATCACTGTACCATGCACAAACACTAGTGCTTGAAGCATCTGGAGCATATAGCCAAGGGTACAGTGTAAGGCAGAAATGCCCCTTTTAGCAGCATCCCGTACTTGATGTCAGTTTATAACTGTTGACTCACTGTTTCTGCTCATTAACTTTTAAGTGTACTTGCACTTAAAAGTTAATGTGCACCCTAGCAGGGTTCAGGTTAAGTTAATCACCCAGGATTCCTATGTAACAAATGGAGTTCAGAGATCCCCAAAAAACAGGTCCACAAAAGTTGGCACGTTGAGCATACAGCCTCTTAATCCTTCCCAATAGCAAATGCTAAGGAGAAGAGTGTTACTTATGTTGCTCTTGCCAAAGTAATTCAGATACCTAATTCCACCAGCAGAGCTAGAAACCTCAGGAAGTTGCTGTCTATTTTCAAATAGTTTGAAAAATCCTGAGGTTTTGGGTGTAAGGTGATGGGAGGCACCACTACTACCTCCTCTTGGTTATATTTGTATGGGACTAGGCCACTTCAAAATAAACCTTCTGGACAGAGGTCACAGTCCATGAATCCAGCTAGAGCTTAAATGTGAGCTTGGTGTTGCCAGGAAACAACCATTTCTATGTATTCATCACAGCAACAATGCGGGCTCTCTTAAGTTGACCAGGGAAGTCACCAGTGGAAAATAGACCAGTGGGGATCAGATTTTGAAGCCCTCAAAACTCTCCGAATGGCACATTACAGCCATGGAGGCTGTGAAGTGTAATTGTAGTGCACAGTGTCCTGCTAAAACTTTTAGGAATCTTCGTCTACAAGCAGGCTTTCTGAGGATAAAAATTTTGCCCATAGGCCAGTGTTGCAGCAAGGAACTTAGTTGCAAAGGTAGCCCTTATTACTTTTGTTAGATGCTGTCTCCAATTACTTATATCCAAGAACTCAGCATTGTAGCACTAGTATCTTTACCACTACAAAACAAAATCTGAGAAGAAGGTGATAAGAAAATTCTAACAAACCAGACCCTTCCTCTCCATTCTCTCCAGTAATTTTACCTTCATGAGTGTTCATACAGCAGAGTCACAATGTGTTTTATGTATCCATTACGTCACGTATCCCACAAGGGCTTCAGAGTTTTTCTTGCTGAGACATTTTGTGTTAGTCATGAAAGGCTAGATAATCTTTCTTTCACCTGTGCTCTGGTACAATATAAAATTGCATACTGTAAAGAAGCATAGAATTATGCTTCTGAGAGGACAATTCATTTCCTCCTTCCCACTTGTCCAGCGGGGAAACTGCCAGTTGTTACCTGTTTCTGTCCACCTCCTTTAGAAAAAAAAGGAGTATGGCAAACCCCTTTTTCTTCCTCTCTGTCTGAATACCCATGGGACATTCTCCATTCCCTCATCCAACACTCTGATTATGTGGACCAAGAAACAACATAGTTTATTCACTAACTGAACAAAGTTATTCTTAGATTTTTCTAAAGACAGGTTCATGAAAATTAACACTGCAGCCATACATATACTTCATGTATCTGTTCACTTTGTATCAGTCCTCTTCTGCATCATCTTCCATTTTTAGTAAGAAATCAATATTATGATACTGCCCTTGAATTCAATTGCTTTTTGCTTATTCTCCATTTCTGTTTCTGCAGGACTTTGGTAAGTAATTATGCTGGCTAAGGCTTTTCAAACGAAAAAGGGATTAAATTGTTTTCTGCATAAATGCACATATCTGTTCTTGTTTATCTTGATGTCAGAGTAACATTGCCATCATGGGGATAAATTTACTTGTACTTGATTATTGCAAGACAATGAGAAAGACTGGAGCTGAGGAACACGGTATTTGTGACTCCTTGTGTCTGCAATATCATTCAAGTTAATAATCTCTGTCTATAAACCATGCAAAAGAGGATCACAGAAAAAAAAATACCCATTCTATTCCTGACACAGATCAAATCCTGGATATTCAGTTAGGGATTCATATTTTAAACTGTGCCTGCATCCTCTTCTGTGGGGAATTCTATCTGATCATTCACTAAGTGTTAGGTAAGTACATAAGGTTCAAAAAGACAGAAATCCCAGTCCTTCATGTCCATCACCAGAAATTCTGCCTTTTAAGTCTCATGGGGTCAGGACACTGTGTCTGGCTCTTCCCAATACTTAAGTGCATTTTTTTTTCTAATAATGTACAAAAAGTCAAGTTGATTGGATTGAAATTACTGAAGTCCAAGAGGCTTTGTCAGGATAACTCAGAGGGAGATTTGGCCTCATCTGTTTTATTCTGAAGTCCATGTAGGTAAGTGCAACCTGCATCTGGGAGAAGCTCCACTCACTGAGACAAGTGATGCGTCTTTATCCATCAGTGACCACAAACTGGAGTTTCAGAGGAAGGCATAAACCCCCACTGGACAATTACGCACAATATACCTACTGGAGAAATTACTGAAAGATTTTGCAGTCCTACACAGTTAATGATTAATGTATGTTCAAAACCAAGGGAGAATCTATTCATATCTCTATACATACATTTTCACCCTAATGTAATTAAGGTCATAAAAATGTCAGATTCAAAAAGAAAGAATATTTTGCTCTTGGCCCTTATTTCACATTTGGCAATGAGTTGAATAGTTTAATTATATGTTGTGTAAAGGATAATAAATGGGGTTTTACATTTTTATTAGCATTCTAGCCTTCTATTTGTGTATTAAGAAAAGCCTGAAATACCTTCTATATCCTTATTTTATCTACCTCTCATATATCTTTCTAACAAGTTTCTGTCTGAATAGAACTATTCCAGTCTCTGCACATCATAGGGAAGCTTTTCTAGCTCTCTAAGCTATTCTCAAAACTGGAGTGCCTCTTAGAAGCATTGTCCCAGGAGAAGAGAGCCTATAAAGTTCTTTTTCCTGACAGGATTCACTTTCAGCAAATGTGAAATTTTCACCTGATAAACTGATTTAGTTATCGCTTCTAGTCTCAATTTTCAGAAGAAGAGCATTATCAGTAACTAGTTCTATAAACAGCCCTTCTCTCTCCTTGAACTACCTTACTGAATGCATATATAGTTTGGAGCAAACTCCTACTTCTGTATAGTATTTGGTTCCTCTTGCATCCATCTTTCTGACGGTTAGACAGAGAAATAGATTTGAAGCCTTTTCAATAAGAAATACCATTGGCCATATTATTAATTGTGAGTGCAGATAGAAATTAATAATGAGTATTTAAATTAAAAAGTCTAAAGAAAGTTCCTGGATTAGGAACAGTGGAAATTGGTTAGAATAAATGTCATTATTAAGAAATGTGTTTTTGGTTTCCCAGCTGCTGTAAATCAGGAGAGTTAAATCAAAATGTAATTATCAACAGCCACAAATTATAACAAAAACTGAGAACATAGTAAGATTCAAAGACGTCTGTGACAGCTAAAATAGAATATCCTCTGTCACATGAGCACAGACAAAATTGTAACACTTGTTTCTATTGCACTTGGTCACCTAGTGTAGGTTAAAGATCTTGGCTGCTGTAAATAATGTTCCATTAGTCCGTGTTTTTAAGGTAGCTGAGTGGGGGAAAGAAGGTGGGATGAAAAATTTGGTGTTGAAAGGAATTCATTTCTTGGTTACCCTGTACCACAATAACAAGTTGCAACTGTTTAATCTAATAAGGCATGTCCCATCTTTCTTAATGAGATGCAAATGAGCGTGATAACTGGATGCAACTATGTAATTCCTTTAAAACACGGGCAGTATAGAAATGCATACATCCAAGACCATGAAAATAACTGCAAACTGTTCTATGAGACACTGCTGGAATATCTGCTTCACTGCACGGTGGCTGTAACCTTCACCCATCAGTCTTCATCCACAGCATCACCGCAGTTAGGGTTACATTCCTGACTTTGGGCATCTGCCAGTTTTTGCTGTAATGTTTATCATGTCATTCTGATCAGCCTTTAACAAATGCTCTTTCTATAATAGTTGTTACCTGTATAGCAACTCCGTTTGCCTGCTGTATTGGGGGTCATTGTAAAGAAGACCACCTTAAGAGAAGTTCGGGTATGTACATACCACTTTTTCTAACTCTTTTTTCCATTTTTGATTTGTCTTCTGTTGAGGTTCACTGAAGATGGAGTTTTTTCATTTTCTTTATTCTATGGTTACACTAGGCTCCTGGTTTCCTTCACATCTGAGGTGGATGTTCCAATTCTCCATAGGATGATGTTCACAGAAAGGACACATGATGAAGACAGTTAGTCATAAATTAAAGCAGCTTGTGCCTCAGGAAAATCCCCACAAGTTTTAATGGAAGTTCTGCAATCATAAGGGCTACAGGTTTACCAAGCATATATGGACAGTCTCACAATACCATTTTTCTTTAGAACTACATGAAAATAAAGATTATGGCAAGCAAAAATCCATCTATAAATGGACTCTTGCAATAAGAGTCTTTGTTCAAACAGCAGATTATTTTCTTCTGTTCATGATTTGAATTCATTTCAGGCAAAGGAAGTTGAAGGTGCAGGTTTTGTAAAGTATTTTAAGCACATATGTAAAGTTCAGCAAATATACAGTGTGTTTGCATGGATATGTCCCACTGACATATATGGGCAAGCCAACTACCCCACAAATAATCAGAATTTAGGGGGAAACAATGAGCGAAGCTCTGGCCATGTTAAAAGCAAGATTTTTTTGCACTGAAGTTCTTTCCATTGTCTTCAGTGAGGACAAGCTTTCTTTCAACATTTTCATTTCATGTTTATAATCTGATGGAACAGATTCTCTTTTATTTTTCCAGAGCATCAAAATCCCCAATTAAAAAACACTTAATAAAAATTAATTTTAATGAGTAATATTAATGGCAAATAACACATTTGACTAAATCTAGAAGAAGATAAGACTCAGTAGTCACCCTAATCCAAGTAGAATCATAGAAGGTTTTGGGTTGGAAGGGACCCCTAGAGGTCATCTAGTCCAACCCCCCTGCAGTAAGCAGGGACACTGCTGACTAGATCAGGTTGCTCAGAGCCCCATCCAACCTGGCCCTGAATGTTTCCAGGGATGGGGCCTCCACTACCTCTCTGGGCAACCTGTTCCAGTGTTTTACCACCCTGTAAGTAATGATGCTTCTATTCCATTTTTGTTGATACCAGCTGATTGTTCATTTCCTAAATGGTCGAAGAATAGCAAGGAAAGTATAGAGCCAGTATTAGCTCCTCTGATTCACTCTTGATTAAAATTATTTTACTTTCTGTAAATAAATAAATATCCATTAGTACACAGGGGAATGATTTAGTGGCTTGATGCATATAGCCGTGAAGTGGTTTCAGATCCCTATCCCTATGAGTTAATTGTTTATACAAAGTGGCACAGCTCTAACAAGCTGCTGCATATCTCTGCCACGAGATGAAACATGCCTTGCTTCAGCATAGCCAATAACCTCATGGCCAGGATACTTTCTGAGCATAAAGAAGACCTAAGCTCAAGTCTCTCCTGTAAATCAGAGTTTGGAGGACTTCAGTCCACATGTTCAAGACCTTAGGGATGTATCCTAATGATACAGCTGTCAGTTATGATATTTCTCAGTTTCAGGCCTTTTCTGAGGAAAAGTAATTTCATCTAAATATTACTGTCCTTCCTACAGATATTAGTCCTAAATTTGTCCACCTGTCATGGAACAAAATTATTCTTGGTGTCAATGTTTTCTCCTCCAATGTCATATTCTTTAGTCTTGGTGTCCGGGAGAGTTTACTGAAAACTGGAGTTAGACTGTCACAGAAATCCAACTCCTTTAAATTCCATCCATAACAAGTTCTAGCCTAACAGCACAGCACATAGAGATGTAACATTTTTTAAGATGAAAAAAATCAGTAGTTATCACAGACAATTTTTATCCATACTAACCATGGGTAATGACTGTTTTCTTGATAGCCATAGGTCTCCCCCATCTTCATGGCAGTTTAACTATCAAGCCGTATAACATCATTCAAGGCCAGAATGTTAGTTGCTGAACTGAGATTGGAGATTTCTTTTCAGGCTCTGGATTTATCAGTGAATTGCATTTTTGCACCAGGAGGAAAAAAAAAAGCTAGAATAATCCAGGCTAGATAAGTATTTCCTTCCCGGCAGCCTCAGATTTGGTTGCATATTTGGTAACTCAACATCTATCTCTGAATTTGTCACAGTAACAGCCTGGTTGCAAAGGCCAAGGATGATCACTTGTCTCCACATTCATGATTTCAGACTGGCAAACCATCAGCCATGTGAGAGACCAGAAGCTTTGACTACCTGCAGGCTGGATCTTCTTCTTTCACACCAGGATCCTTAACTGGACCAAATGGCTAATACTCCCTAAGTGCAGGTATGTGGTCATGGCTTTTTATCTGTGCACTGGATAGTAACTGTACCTGGATATACATTTTTCAAAAAATCAAACTGCAGCCCATAGCTTGTCCTATGAGTTCTCAGTCCCAAAAATTAATTCCTAGGAGCACAATCTCTGTCAAGTCTCTAGAAGCTTTCAGCCATAGATAGCCAAACAGTGACAAGGCATTTGCTGCTTTCCTGTGCACCAGATTTATTGCAGTATAATTCAATGCACTTTCTCCTAGATTACAACAAGGTGATGAAAACCAAGCTCACATCATGCTGCAGAGATCCAAGACATTTCTATACCTGATTCAGCAGCTGCAAACCTGCAGCTAAGATAGTGTTTCCATTTGCATTAAGCCCCCACTTTTCCAATTACAAAGAGGAGGACAATGATCTGATACTGGAATAAATCAGAAATAATTCAGTTAGAACCACATTGGTTTAAAATTGAAATAAGTATAAGCAAAACCAGCTGTATGATCATCTGCATACTACTCTGCCATCCATCTAGGATTCTGTCTTAGAGCAGTTGTCTCCAAACCTTTCTGATTGCTCACACCCAACATATGTATATTTATTTAATTATTTATAAATTATATACATGTACTACTGCAATAATATATTATGCATGTTATAAATGCACATAAAAATAGAAATTAAAAAAGGATAAGATAAAGATGAAATAGACATTTAAAAATATTATTTTATTTTCTTTATTAATGGTACAAAAATATTTTCTTTCCATGCCCCAGCAGATTGTCTTGTTCATCCCCTGAGGTGCACACACCCCACTTCGAAGACGACTATCCTAGATTAAAGTTCTGTCATTGCTGTTCCTTTTCCTAAGCGAAGACCGTCCCCATGTAAATTACAAGTCACTATCAATTACAGTAGTTTTCTGCATTGATGGTTTAACTGACAGAAAGCGCCCAGCAGTTTAAAATGTACAACAATAATGTAGCGAGCCCTGCCAGTTCTGCCATCATAGTTTCTATAGATAAGACTAAATGTCTTATTTGTTGCCCAGGACCACAACATTGAGTTATTTTTTCTGCAAAGACATCACAGGTCAAACTATTACCAACACACAATTGCATATGAAAATGTAGACGCCACTGTTTTGAACACTTGACACAAACTATCTGGAAAAATCAGAGAAAGGAAACAAAAAAGGACTTAGAAGAATGAAAAGAAAATAAATCTTATAGATAAGAGTATGAAACTTGTGAATAAAATCCTGGTTTCGCCAAAAATTCAGAGTTCCTGTTCACTCTCACTAGGGGAAAATTCTGCACCACATGCAGATGTGAGCAGTTCTCCTAGTCAGACCCAGGCAAGATTTCAAACATAAACACTAAGTTAGATTAATGCATATTTTTAGAAAGATAAAATATATTTTATTTTCCGGAAAGAAACTGGGCTGGTGGAATGCATTAGGTAACAAGCTGGAAGAAAAAAAAATCCATCTTTTGAAATTAAATGAAAATGTGCTTAAACGTATTTTAGCTGGCAATCAGAAACTGCCAGTCTGACTAATTTTTAAATATAACTCAGCTGCAAGAAGGCAATCCAAATGTTGAGAATTCCATGCAGAAGTCAGCTAATAGCTACGAAAAAGAGCAGAGAAGCAACAAAAGTTGTATCAGTTCTCATCGAAAATGGATAACGTGCAGATTAAAGTAGACTGGTAAAGTTCTGCTTTTGGCAAGTCTTTTTGTGAAGAGTTAAAAGCCCACAATTACAGTAGCAATGCACATCCTTTAACTTCTAGTGATTCCAGGGACCTCAGTGGGACTATTTGTATGCTTAGAGATAACTCCTGATTCAGCAAAACACTTGAAAAATTGTTGAAACCAGCAGGCATTTACATTCTTTAGTGCTGCTGAATGAAATCACATAGCAGCATGTTTGCTTTAGGACACAGGTCAGTACTCTTTACTCATTTCAGTGGTGTTTCTGCCTCAGGGAAGCAGATAAATCTGTCAAATCTCTAAATCAGATCATCACATTAAATGGTGATATGGACATAAGAGGGAATTATTAGAGCACGCAGTCTTAAAACCATGGGTAGGTGAGAATGCCCTTTAAATACAAGTATACTAAGCAGTAGTCAGAATGAACCAGCCTGTGATGGTATTCCAGACAGTTATCTCTAACTTTTCTTTCAGCCACCTCTGATTAGGAATCAGTTAATAGGTAAAATGCAAGAAGCCTTAGAGTATGTAATACATAATCCTCAGCAGTTCCAGGATGAAACCACTCAGTTCTGAGCCTGGCAAATAGCATTTTTTAAGCTTCCTATAGAGCTGGCCGGCTCTTAGTCGTCATTCCAGTTCAGGTTAGCAATCCTAAGATTAAACCAGATCTCAGCTGCTGCCTGAGCTGTAGTGAGGTAGAAACAGTTGCCAGAAATGCTGCCAATACCCTCATGCACACCTGAAAACACTGAAAGGGATGGAAATTTATGCAGGAAATGTCACTCATTGCTTCAGTTTTAAGAGAAGTGACCCAAGCAATGCAGTACCTGTGAAATACATTGCAATAGCTCTAAACATCAAATTAGCTCAGTTTATATCATATTCTCTGTGGACTTTTTGCTTGTTTGGGGCTTGGGGGGGAATTTTTCTGGTGATGAAGTAACAAATATACTTGGAAGTAATCCATATAGGACAAGGGGAATATAACTTACTAAATACTTAAAGAGGAACCTAAGCAATTGATTACAGACCTCAGGAAGTCAATTGTGCAAAGACAACAGAAAGAACAACAGCTTTCACATTGTATAAGAAACATCTCATGAGCACTTGAATGAAAAAATTCAGTGTCCTGGCTGACTCGAGCTGCTAGAAGTCATCATTTAGCTGGGAACTTGCCAAATATTCCTTATATACACAGGATGGAAATGCTGAAAAAAAATTAATGAACAAATATAAGCTATTCTGATATGAATCTCTTATGCAAAGAAGTCTTTGTAGCATAACAGAATGAAGTCAGGGAGAACTTTGTCACTAAATTATTGGTAGCTCAACTTTTAATACCCAGGTCAAGGTTTTATGTTATATGCTTTTTATAGCTAGAGTTGAAAGAAGCACAATAAAAATTATTGGCTGGAATGAATATAATCCACCATCAAAGAAAGTGGTAGTTTAAAGAACAATCCTTCCTCTAAAAGGGAAATGATGGAATGACTCTATCTAGGTTATAGCGGTCATATGGTATGTGTGCAAGTACTGGAGCTTGTGAGGAAAAAGCAGACAAACCATAACCATTTAGCAATCTCTCCCCCAGAAACTCTTTCTGCTCACACTAAGTACGTTTCTCATTCCCATAGGCACAGAGGTCAAACACTGCAGAGTCTGGCTTTGTAGAGGGACCAAGGGACAGCAAGTTCACATGTAGGCGTACTCTTCAGGATCATCTTCCCTCAGCAAGCCAGGCTGGTTTTGATAAATGGCCAGAAATTGGACAGAAATATGTCTGTTTGACTTTAAGCTACACATATCCACTATTTATCACTCTGAGATATGGGGTTACACTTGATATAAAATAAAACACACATTTTTGTAGATGCTGCATATTTATGGGCTGGGAATTTCATGAACATCAGGGGCAAAAAATTAGGCTAACACCGACTACATTTGAAAATGTTTCCCTAAGGGAAAGAAAGTAGTAACACAAAAAGTAGGCATTTTAATATATTGAATTATTGCTTCAGTTATTATTTTTTTATTGATAATTTAAACAGTTTGGGGAGCATCAGCCATTGACAGCACCCAGTTCTGCAACCACACGCAGTAAAGACCAAGGCAGACAGCTCACACTGTCTATGCCAGTCAACTACATGTCAGTACTCTTGGACACGGGAGTAAAATGTGTGAAAAGGCTCACAGGAATGCTAACAGACTCTTAGCACTCCAAAGATGGTAGTTGCATGCAGTATGTCTTTTAGTAACGGTGCCAGAGTAGTCACAGGAATTGACTGGAAGTGGCAAATGACCGGAGCTGAAGGCATCCCAGAGAAAGCTCACGCAGTACAAAGGGAGATATTCTGGTGTATGGGCATGTTTAGGCTACCGCTTAGCCACTTGGGAAGCTGTTAACTGCAGTGGTAGATGTTTCAGAATTCAGGTGTATTGTTACACTTGTAATTTGATGTCTGATCTCACTCACACACATGTATGTGCAAATCTGAACAGTTAAAATTGCAGACTTTAAGAATCTCCTGTGATAAACTGCCTGGACTCTAGAAGAGGATGGACTACTCCTTTATCTAAACAGATACAAATTTTGTATAATTCTAAATTTTGTTAATCTATTTCGCTTCCACACCCAGATTTTCTTCTGTTCATTTTTGTTTCACATTGGCACCGAACTAGGCTGCAGTTACTAGCCTTTGGCATAGGATTGCTGAAATGGGATATTGCTGAGATTAGCAATATCCATAAAATGAGAAAATGCAACAGCTGGTTATGCAGGATCCTCAGCTAGTGAAAGGGCAGGTCTGGCAGCACTGAAGAAAGAATTTTTCCACAGATTGATAAAATTAAGTCCCAAACGAATTTCTGATCATTTAGTATTGTCTTCTACATGGCACAAGCCATTTTATTTCTGCCAATTACCCTTATACTTATCCAAATAATTATCCAATTTTGACTTGAAGGCATTTGGTCACAAAAAAAAAGACTTTGATAGTTTGTTCCAATATTTTACACCTTCACTGTTAAAGCTCATGCTTAACGCTCAGTTTGAATTAGACTCATTCCAGCTTCCAGTTCTAATTTACAGCAATTACACTTCTTAATAATTTTTTTCTTTACAGTCAGAGAAGAGAATTTTTAGCTGTAGGATATTTCAAAGAAAAAAAATGAAAGGACTGTACTAACTTTCAGAGTAATCATCTCTCCCAGTTTGGAAAAAGTCTTTAAAAGTTTGTGGTACATTTTTTCACTAGAGTTCTCCATTTAAGAGTCATATTCACTACCAGTTTTGGAGGTATTTCTACATCTGTTCACAAGCATTCAGCTGCTTCCCCTGATTCATTTTTTGAACACTAAGCACTCATTCATTTTGAAAATAAAAACATTCAAAATCACTTTTTCTTTTCAAAGAAAATTGAGACCTAGCATATTTTCAATCTTAACAAAGCCTTTTCCAGTCTGTGATGCTATCATCACTTGTAAATTATATTCACACTGGCAGGGTATGATAAATGCATATTTAATACACAGCACTTCTCCAAATACTAAAAAAAAAATAATCTGTAATGTTCAGTAATTCAGTTATGCTGATTCCACTGCAAAGCAGAGCCTGGTGGGTCATTTGCAGACTACTGACTATTTGAGATGATTTGAGAACGGGTAGGCTCAGGGCAAAGCCAAGGATTTGACTGCAATCAGACTCAGCAGTATGTTACGCTGCCCCTTTTTTCTTTCCATGGTGATTTTAGCTGTCATATATGGTTTTACCCCCTTGTCCCAGATGAAACCTTTTTGGTTTTTCCAGAAGACCTCTTAGTTTTATTGTGGGTGATGTTCTATGTTCTAAGTGCCAAAGCTAACCTAAGTGACTCCTGTCTCTGACTACTCATTTTACTTCATGCCACATGGCATCACTCCTCAGCCAGTTTTGCACAGCCTAGTGGAGTCCCACTGCAAACTGAATCACTGAATCACTGAGATCAGCCAGTCTAAAAAAGAATAAACAAGCAACAACATTTTGGGGGAAACTTCCTTCCCATGGCCCAGGGTGCAGCACAGCTCATGCATTCTCACACTCCCAAAAGTAAGGTGATGACAAATTGCAATGCGGAAATAAGAAAATGCATCACAAGCAAAGCAGAGGGATTTTTTTTATACCAGCTGTGATATACTTGGGAAAATAACTGCAACTATGCCATCAGTCTGTAGTTCCATGATACACTGAGTCTGGCTTTAGGGCTCCAAGTATCAGATCAAAATCACTACCATCACAGGACACAAAAGCACTAATCCAGCACAAATTCATTGCAGCTTGAGATGTTTTCACACATGCTTTGATTGGCTGACTTTGTACCATGAGACAAGTATCACCTCACCTCCTGTTCCTGGCTTTTGCCATAAAACCAGTCATGAATTTCACAATATGTGCTCCAGCTAAAGCAACATAAACACAGCCATAAACCACATGTTTTATATGGTTCAATTTCTCATAAATTAGTGATTCGATAATGTGTTAATTTGGTATTGATGATTGTGAAACTATGGCCTCATGGCCTCATTCTGGAGTGAGACAGTTTTAAACAACAGTCATTGAAGAGGTGTCAGTGGTACAATTATCACACTGTTTTTCTAACTCTCATTTCTGATATGAATAGCCAGCAAAAGCTGGAAAAACCTCCCATTATACAGAATTTAGAACTGCAGGGTGGTGACTGAATCAAATGTCACCTCTTCTCCTATATATACATACATATACTTCAACCACCTGAGAAACTTGAACGCACAGAAGTCCATGGGACCTGATGAGATGCAACCCAGAGTCCTGAGGGAATTGGCCAACGTAGTTGCCAAGCCACTCTCCATAATATTTGAAAAGTCACGGCAGTCAGGTGAAGACCCCGGTGACTGGAAAAAAGGAAACATGCCCATTTTTAAAAAGGGTAGAAAGGAATACCCTGGGAACTACCGACCTGTCAGCCTCCCCTCTGTGCCTGGGAAGATCATGGAACAGATCCTCCTAGAAGCTATGCTAAGGCACATGGAGGCCAGGGAGGTGATTCAAGACAGCTAGCATGGCTTCACCAAGGGCAAGTCCTGCCTGACCAACCTAGTGAGTTTCTATGATGGTGTGACAACAACAGCGCACAAGGGAAAACCGATGGATGCCATCTATCTGGACTTCTGTATGGCCTTTGACACGGTCCCCCACAACATCCTTCTCTCTAAATTGGAGAGTTATGGATTTGATGGGTGGACTGTTTGGTGGATAAGGAACTGGCTGGATGGTGGCATCCAGAGGGTAGTGGTCAATGGTTTGATGTCTGGATGGAGACCAGTGGCGAGTGGTGTCCCTCAGGGGTCTGTATTGGGACCGGTGCAGTTTAACGTTTTCATCAATGACATAGACAGCGAGATCGAGTGCACCCTCAGCAAGTTTGTGGATGATACCAAACTGAGTGGTGCAGTTGACACACCAGAAGGATGGGATGTCATCCAGAGAGACCTGGACAGGCTGGAGAGGTGGGCCTGTGGGAACCTCATGAGGTTCAACAAGGCCAAGTGCAAGGTCCTGCACCTGGGTTGGGGTAACCCCCACTATCAATACAGGCTGGGGGGAAGAAAGGATCGAGAGCAGCCCTGCCGAGAGGGACTTGGGGGTGCTGGTAGATGAAAAGCTGGACATGAGCCGACAATGTGCGCTAGCAGCCCAGAAGGCCAACCGTACTCTGGGCTGCATCAGGAGAAGCGTGGCCAGCAGGTTGAGGGAGGGGATTCTGCCCCTCTACTCTGCTCTGGTGGGACACCACCCGCAGTCCTGCGTCCAGCTCTGGAGCCCTCAGCACAAGAAAGACATGGAACTGTTGGAGCAGGTCCAGAGGAAGGCTACTAAAATGATCCAAGGGCTGGAGCACCTCTCCTATGAGGACAGGCTGAGAGAGTTGGGCTTGTTCAGCCTGGAGAAGAGAAGGCTGCGGGGAGACCTGATTGTGGCCTTTCAGTACCTAAAGGGGGCCCATAGGAAAGATGGGGAAGGTCTTTTTAGTAGGGCCAGCTGTGCCAGGACAAGGGGTGATGGCTTTAAACTAAAACAGGGTAGGTTTAGACTAGATATAAGGAAGAAATTCTTTACAATGAGGGTGGTGAAACACTGGAAGAGGTTGCCCAGAGAGGTGGTGGAGGCCCCATCCCTGGAAACATTCAAGGCCAGGTTGGACGGGGCTGAGAGCAACCTGATCTAGTTAGCGGTGTCCCTGCTCACAGCTGGACTAGATGACCTCTAGGGGTCCCTTCCAACCCAAAACATTCTATGACTCTATGATTCTATGATTCTATGATTCTAATATCCACTCCATTGCCTCCTCAAGTACAGATTGGGTGTAATAATGTGGAACCTTTCTTTGAGCTGGGGATTGTGTAAGCAGGACAACGTTCTGCTCCACACTTTTACCCTCTTTTAGCACTAATTTAAATAACATGTTCCTTGTATCCTGTGATAAAGAATTCTGTAACCTTTTTCTGATAACTATTGTTCACATTATTTGTGAAAGAGGAGCGTCACACAGTTGGTTGAAGGTAGGTTTCTGGCCACGCAGCTTTCCTGGTCTCAAATCACTCTCTTCACAACCCTCACAGGAAGATGGGACCAAGGATTCTACTAATCTAATGATTTACAATAAAGAAAGTACATAAGGTTCCACCAGTACCTCACCCGTTCAGCCCAGAAAACAAAACAAAACAAAACAAAATTAGAAATATTAAAGTGGTATATCCCCATCCCCATTTATCATAATGAAAAGCTCTGGAGTCACACCTCATGAAACACCACTGCAGACTGTACTGCTCCATTTCACAGCAAACAGCAGATGGTCAGATGTGCCTGAGCCTCCACTGATGGATTTCAAAAAAACTAACGCAGCTCCCCTGGGGGAGCACAAAAGCAGTCAACAGCCTGCAGTACCAAAAACAGCTGAGAAAAGGTTCACAGTCCATTTCAGGAGTCCTTCTCCACAGAGAAAAATCACAAAGGAAAAACAGGTATCAGAAATATCTTGTTTTGCTGTGAAGAATTTATTCTCCATATGTACAAACTGGTGTTGCCAGTTTCAACAGCCTGATGGTGTGTTTATGGATCTTCTCCCTAGCATTAACAATATGGCCTGTTGTGTGCAATATGGCATTAGCTGTTCTTTTAAACTTGCTTTTTCGCTGTAGTTCTGTGATAATGGACTCTCTCAGTTCTGTTCACCTCCCATCATGTTGCATTAGTATCTCTCCTCAGAGTACCCAATTCTGTGAATTTTCCACATGTATCTTATATGTGATTATGCTTGACTGCTTGTTCCTAAATGTTCACCACAGTTTATTTCACCTATCCAGCCTGGTTTGTTTCCCTAGGTCAAGTAAAAAAGCTTCTAATTGCATTGGTTGCTCAATAAATTATTAAAATCTTACTCAGGTCTTCCTCATAAAATAGGTACACTTCCTCTGTCATTTTGTGGGTTTTGGTGCAGTGAATTCCAGGGTCACTCAATTCTGTGAAGATCAGTGAATTCTTATTAAGATATTTTCCCCTAGTGTCTATACACTCCTGCTATGAATTTAAAGAAAAAGCCAACCTCTAAAAATAGAATATATACAAATAAAGGGAATATTATTTGCATTTGTTACATGGATGTGATTCACAAAAGGAATGCTCTTTTGTGTTTGGACTTATGCTTGTAAGAACACTCTGAATCCCAGTCCTCCTGTCTTTCCTCCAAAGTATTTAAAACCCACTGTAGTCAGCAATATGTGCAGACTTTCTCAATCTGGTCTTTATCTCACCATCCAGGCCAGTAATGAAATTCTTGAACAGAAGCATGCCCTACAGAGACAGACTTAAGTTGTACTCCTGAAATGACCTCCCAAACTGAGAGCACACCATTGAGAATTGCGTTGTGTTTCCCCACTGGATGACTACTTTATTTCATCTGGACCATATTTCCTTAGTTTGCAAATGAGAGTGTCATGCAGGACAGTGACAAAAGTCTTACTGAAGCCAGTATGTCACACAACCTTCTTCTCCCTCATTTACTAGCCTGGTTCTCCTACCAGAAGAGGAAATTACATTGGCTTCCACTATTTGATCTTCACAAATCTACATTAGATACTTTAATTGGCATTGTTATTCCACAGATGCTCACAAAATTGATTGTTCTAGCACTTTAACCAACACTGACATTAGGGTCACACACCTATTCTCCAAGTCCTTCCCTGCTCCTTTTCAAGGTATGTGCCATATCTGCCTTATCCTTTCCAGGCTCAGAGTGATAATCTCTACTGATTCCAAGGTTGCTCAGGATTTCTACAACAAACAAAACTGAGTTTCATCAGTTCTTGCAACCTGTAGTCATGCAGCATGCACACATACTTTATTTTCCTTTGTGTTATGGTCTGGTTTCCCTTGTAAAGAAAAATTCATTAACCAAGTGGTAATAAATGGCTGTTTGAGAGAATGTTTCATCCTTTTCTGCACCCATCATTATTTAACCACCACTTCCCTTTACAGAATAGGCCTATCTGTTTCTTTCTCTTACAGAAAAATGTGTGTTCCTTGGTGGGGTTTTGTGTCATTTACTCATAAGTTTAGTCTTTTTAATTTTGTCCTTACATACCTGTGCTTGCTTGTCCATTAAAGAATGGCAGATGCAGACATATTTCTCCCTTTTTGTGCTACCCAATTTTTTTCTCCACAGCAGGTCAATTTGCCATTCTGATTCCAACAAAGATTCCTTCACTAATTACTTGTCTCTCACATATTCCTTGAAACAATCACTCTAAGACCCCACTGACCAGTTCTTTGCATTCATTCAGGTCTCCTTTCAGGAACATAACAGCTGGATTCAGTTCTATATTAAAGAACACCCCATTTCCAAAGTAATGGAGGCTTTTTTACACCTGCCATTGTGCTCTTACTTCTGCATGCATGGTTATGACTACTAAATATGCAAATCTAAACAGTTTCTACTTGCTATTTAGCAATTTCTGTTCCCTAAGGAATTTTCATTTTCTTCAGTAGTATTGTTATTCCTATTAGTTCCCATTAGCAAGCACCTACTACTATTTTTTTTCTAATTATCTATTAGTTCCTCCTAGATAAGATTCCAGCCACCAATTCAGAGTAGTATCAGATTCATTCAGGAATGTGTGTTGGAAGAAAACAAATCAAATAAGAGAACAAATTGTATTATCCCCTATCTCAAGAAATCACAGGTGATTCCAGCCCAAAGGTAACAGATCTGTAGTCTGTGGGTTACTTATGCATTATGCTAGAAATTAGACAAACATGATTGACAGGTAAGATGCTGTGGTATGGTGTCTGACATAGGCAATATTTCTCGTGTCCATCTGTTTTCATTTGTGAGAAGTGAGGCTTAATTTGGTAGGCTGAGTGAAAACTGAGCTGATTTATGAGTGATCAGGTGAGTTTGCTTCAGAGGCGGCAGTGCTATCGAGCTAGGCAGCACGTTTAGGGCAGTCAGCTTTCTGGTTTTGCTCTGACAACACACATCTCACAATGCCCAAAGGAAGTCAGCTGTGCCAACTTGCTCAGGACTACTACACATCTTAGCTATATGGAGCCATTAGAATAGGATTTTGGTTAGCAGTGGATTTGCTGAAAAACCCATATATACATATATATGTCTGTCTTCTGCAAGACTAGTTTGAATGCTAGCAGCATCCAAGTTTTACCTTACCTCCACTACTTATCTCTAAGGACTTCTGTGTTCTGCTAATGCTAAAAGGGTGAATGCAAATTTTTATAACATGTTTTGTCTTCATGCTACATAAACCATACATGCCCAGTGTAACAGGGAAGAATGTACAGACTTGTGCTCAAATATTACAAAGATAAACATATAATCTTAACCATCTCATACACATAAGTCTGTACTATACAGAACATGTTTCTCTTCTTGTGGATGATTTCCTCCTTTATTACCAATAAAATTCTCTACTTAACAATAATACATAGCAAATGCTAAAACGCGGCCAAGATCAGATGACAGTATTTTATGTTCTTTTTGCTTTGGTGCATACCACATCATGCAGGGTAATAGAGAATTACTCTTTTAAGGACCTAATCTTCATATAAATTGTAACAATAAAGAAAAAGAAGCTATTTCACCATTTCTTAAATGTGAATAGAAAAATGGCATTCTCAGTTTGTAATTTCTGTCTGCCTAAAGGCCGTCAATCACTCTTGCTATGCAACACTTAAAGGCTGTCAGAAATGCCTTTTAGAGGTATCCAATATTTTAGAATTCTTCCTGCAGTATTTACTGATTATGAAAATAATATACAGCTGCATGCCATGTATCACATTGGGGGGAGTGTGTATTCTTTAAAACAGATTTATTCAGCCATTGTGCAATACTGTCTGCGATGGAAATCCTGTTCAGTGATTAATCACTTTCTACTGGAACCATCTGTATCTGCATGAAATCAGTAAAGTAATAAAATAATTCATCAAGACTGAAACTTAAGGCAAAAAAATCTATTAGGTACAATACCAAAGATTTGTTTGTCTCATTGTTTCTTCGTATTTTTCTGACTCAACAGGATACCAGAAAGTATAAGGCAGGTACAGCTTCTCAAACCTATAATAGACTTTATACAGCCAGAGACACAGTAAACACACAGCCAGACACACAACATAAAAACTAAACTCTCTTTCCATTAGTGATCCTCAAGCTTGTCAGAAGTCAATTCCATTAATAGGGGAGGAGAAACCCCTTACAATACTCCTCAGTAGATCTGTAACAGAATCACAGAATCACAGAATGGCAGTGGTTGGAAGGGACCTCAGGAGATCATCCAGTCCAACCCCCCCTGCTAAAGCGGCTTCACCTAGAGCATGTTACACAGGACGTCGTCCAGGTGGGCTTTGAATATCTCCAGAGAAGGAGACTCCACAACCCCTCTGGGCAGCCTGTTCCAGTGCTCCGTCACCCTCAAAGTAAAGAAGTTCTTCCTCATATTCAACTGAAACCTCTTATGTTTCAGTTTGTACCCATTGCCCCTTGTCCTGTTGCTGGGCACCACTGCAAAGAGTCTGGGTCTGTCCTCGTGACATCCACCCTTAAGATATTTGTATGTGTTGATGTGCTCCTCTCTCAGTCTTCTCTTCTTCAGGCTGAACAAGCCCAACTCTCTCAGCCTTTCCTCACAGGGGAGATGCTCCAGTCCCCTTATCATCCTTGTTGCTCTCCTCTGAACTCTCTCCAGGAGTTCCTCATCTTTCCTGAACCAGGGAGCCCAGAACTGGACACAGTAGTCCAGGTGGGGTCTCACCAGGGCAGAGTAGAAGGGGAGGAGAACCTCCCTCGACCTGCTGGCCACACTCCTCTTAATGCACCCCAGGATACCATTGGCCTTCTTGGCAACAAGGGCACCCTGCTGGCTTATGGTCAGCTTGTCATCCATCAGGACTCCCAGGTCCCTCTCGGCAGAGCTGCTTCCCAGCAGGTCAGCCCCCAGCCTGTACTGGTGCATGGGGTTCGACCTCCTCAGGTGCAGCACTCGGCACTTGCCCTTGTTGAATTTCATCATGTTCCTCTCCACCCAACTCTCCAGCCTGTCCAGGTCCCACTGAATGGCAGCGCAGCCTTCCGGTGTATCAGCCACTCCTCCCAGTTTTGTGTCATCTGCGAACTTGCTGATGGTACACTCTGTCCCCTCATCCAGGTCATTAATGAGTAAGTTGAACAAGACCGGGCCGAGTACTAAGCCCTGGGGAACTCCACTACGTACTGGCCTCCAACTGGACTCTGCCCCGCCGATCAGAACCCTCTGAGTCCTGCCATTCAGCCAGTTCCCAATCCACCTCACTGTCCACTCATCCAACCCACAATTCCTAAGCTTTCCCTGTGAGGACATTATGGGAGACAGTATCAAAAGCCTTGCTGAAGTCAAGGTAGACAACCTCCACTGCTCTCCCTTATCTACCCAGCCAGTCATGCCATCATAGAAGGCTATCAGATTGGTCAGGCATGATTTCCCCTTGGTGAATGTGCAGTGTGTGGTCCTTCACAACATGGCAGCCATTCTGCTTCTGTAGGCAGGATCCCAAAGACCATGCTGATGCCACAGGTAGATTGTAGTTCATTTGGAAGTGTTGGGCCCAAAAGTTTGGCAGGACTCACTCATTCACAGGTCTCCACTTGTGTTATTTTTCCCAAGGCCTATTCCCATGTTCCCTAGATAATCCAAATGGCAGTACAGTGAGTTGGAAGTAGCTTTGGCCTGTTGGACAAATCCTTCCCTTGGCCATAAACATTTGTCAGGTGTAAATTCAGAAGGAATCTGCTAACTCCAGCATATCTTTACAAGACAATCTGAGTATGAATCTTACAAGTCATACCCACTCTTGTTGAACAGCTGTTTTTTCCTTCCAGTACCCAAGAGTGTGTCTGGGGATTTTAACTGGGTTATTTAACTCTCAGAGATGCCATCTTGTATGTCTTCTCCCTAGCATCTGTTCTAAGAAGCAGACACATGTGACATGGCCCTTTCTGAAAAAATCCTGTCATCACAGGTGCTAATTCCATGTTTAATCAAACCAGTTATTTAATCTCTGGGATGATGCTTGCCCTCTCTCCCCTTTCCACCCTTGGACCACTACGTTCTTTCAGTCTTCTCCCTGTGTCCTTGATTTTGACATTTACCACAGTCATATGGTCAACTTCATACAATTATAACTCAAGAAATGTAACTCATTTTGAAAGCCCAAAATTACTTGTCAGTTTTCTCATTCACAATGACCTACACAAGCATATTTGTGACATAGTCTTCTAGGAACAAAACTTTCAGTGTTATCGGAGACGCAAGTTAATGCCTACATGCTAATGTGTTTCATCTTCTCTTCCCGTGAGAACTTCAGGGTCTGTTTTTCCTTCAGTCAAGAAACCTCCCTCTCAGTGTTTACCACTGAGCTAGGTAGATTCTGTAGCGTCAGCAAATGCTAACAAGTGAATTTTTATGCCACCAGTACATAAGAGGGCAAGGGTCTGACATGAAGAAGGACAGAGATCTCAGTGAAATATATACAGGAAATATTTTCCCAGAGCCTGAAAGAGTAGCTAGAAAGCACAGTAAACTGCACATAAACTTGGACAGTTAAGCATGGATATAATTAGAGAACAAAATATGAAAAGGACATTAAAAAAATGAACAGTTGGGCTTTCTCCGTACACAGTTCTCAGCAGTGAAAATAGTTAAGTACTTTCTGCTCAAAGTAGGACTTGCTTATAGCCCTAGCAATGAAAATATAGTGTATTTTCACACTTTCATCTTTATCCACAGTACCAAATTTTATTCTTTTTAGATCACAGCTCAGTAAACTTTCCCATCATTACAGAATTCTCATATGCATTAAAACAAATGTGATTCTGAACATTTTTCCTTTATTTGATTGAAATTCATGGCTGATATGTTGATGCTTTCTTCACCTCTATTTTCCCCAGCCTGATCTCTCCTATGCTGTTCACTGGCAGAGAATCATAAAATTACTGAGCAAGATTGAGTTGCCCTGTGAAAACAGATCTTTCTTTTGATTTCCCTCTGCTTTGCTGCTACAACTGTGGAAACTTTTCCCCAGTGTTTCTGTTTTAAACATTTCCCACGGTTTTGTTACCTTCAAAATCCAGTCACCTTTAGACAACTACAGTTTGGTAAATCTAAATCAAGTTATTGCCCCAAAGGTATTGGTCCATTTTCTTGCTGATAAAGCCCCATAACAAGCATACTGTAGCACAGTTGTGTATGAAGAGACTTTCATGTGTATCTATAACCTAACTATGTAGACAGAAAATACAGGTCCTCAGTGCCTCCAAAAAAGTTATATCTTTTCTGTTTTGGCTTAAGGAAAAGCGAAAAAAATCCTGACCTTGGCATTAAGCCAGGCTAAAGTTGCACAGGCTTCTAGATCCAACCAATTCTTATCTCTTGTAATAAAAAACAGTTTTTCAATATTCAGCCATCTCTTACAATTCTTGATGCCAGGCATTGCTTAGAGTAATAGCAAGTTCCCTGGGAAAGTCCTATGGAATGCAAAAGTGAAGAAATCAAGGAAGGAAATAGAAAATCAGATTGTAGAAATTACTCAAGATATGATTTGTACTCAAGAAAGACATCCCTCCAAAAGGATTTTATTCAAATATTTGTACACTCTTGGATTATTTTTAAAAACATCTATGGCATAATCATTTTTCCATCAAGTTCTGTTGATATTTCCCCCATAAATGTTACTTCTGAATAAGTGAATAGAATTTGGCATTAGGGTAAGTTAATTTGATATAACATTTTTTAAAAAAAGGAATATGAGTTTAAACGCACCTGGACAGTTGAATACATAACAAACACTAGCAGAAAGTTCACTGTCTTCCATAACACCAGGAATTATAACAATTCTACTATTGAAAGATTTTATTCTTTTTTTCATACCTCAGGTTTCACATGTACTAGAAAACGAGTTCTCAGTTTGGGACTTGTGAGCAGATTGAGGGGTATTATGAACATCTTTTTTTTAATAGATAGATGAAGATGTTGAAACTCAGGGGCCAAGTATACTTGATAACAAATCACATAATATTGTGAGGATAACAGCACTAACATATTTTCCTTGGCCAAACTTTCAGAGATTTTATATTTCTATTCTATTCTATTCTATTCTATTCTATTCTATTCTATTCTATTCTATTCTATTCTATTTAAATATTTCCTTTTCACTTTTTCATCCAATGCCATGGACAATCTATTGCTCTAGATACTTAACTGTTCTAACAGAAAATATATCAAAAGTGGTATCTCCCAAGGCCAAACCTATCTCGCAAAAAACCTGAATTTGGAAAACGTCTTACAGAAAACCTCCAGAGAGGCGCTAACTTTTCCTGGAAGCAACAAAGCTCTATTTGCTAACTGACCAATTTTCCTAGTGGTTACAGCTTATAATGATGTAAAAAACTACTGTAACATGAGGGCAGCACCAGGATGCCATTCTTTATAAATTCACCTCCAAGGGGAGCTGGAAATAAGTTCGGAAAAGGAGACACGATCTTTCTAGGAGCTTTTGTACTCACCATGGCAGTGATTGCTTTGAGAATCAGTGCATGGTGTTTACATTGCACAACTAGATCAAACACATCTGGCGAGGCTGAATCATCTCTGTCATATTCCATAATTTTTTTAAAAAGTAACAGAAATTATGCAGACCCAGTGCTGGAAAAAGCGGAGAATGGGGAGGAGAAGCTGGAGAGGGAAATGCCAAAGAGAAAATCTCTTCCTTTTATGGACAAATCCACTTTTGTCACATTATATAATGCTCATGTGATTTGCAGACTCTGGTGGCGTGTCTCATGCTATATGTATCACACTAAAGCTTTGGGCTGGTCCTGCTTCTGGTTTAGCAGGTCCCAAACTGCCAAGAAAGGCTGAAACATCAATGAAGCAGTAAATCCAATGTAATTATTTTTAAGTGCTGAACATAGCATTTGGTGATTTTACTGTACAGATCTTGCATGCAGCATCAAAAATAAAAAAAAAACCAACCACAAAACAACAAAAAATAATTTGCTCAATTAATTTTGAATATAGGGTAGCCTCTTTTTCTGAGGAGAAGTAAAGTCTGGCAAATTTTCTCATAAAAGCTTATAATCAACAACCCACCTACCTCCCAGATCCTGTTAGTGTAGTGAATGGGCAGGGACTGCCTGGAAGCATAGTATCTGATACAACTGCAATAGTTACACCTGCCTAAATGTAGGTTTAGACTTAGGTAGTGGGGAGCAAGCCTCAAACCACCACAGTGAATTAAGTTTGAATTAAGCTGTGTATGATTAAAGCACAGATTTACCAGGAAGACAAGAAAGGTGTAAATGCTCTTTTCTGTAACCACCCGAAGTTGCCTAATACAGTAAAATATGATCTTGAGGGTAATGCAGTAGCTGATACGCAGTAGAATACAAATTCCACCAGCAGCCTTTGAATGAGTGTGTAAGTCTGAATAACTTTGTTTTCTGTATGTTGGATTTTCCTGCCTATGGAAGAAAAAGAATGATTACCTTTCCAACACTGATAGATTTTGATACTTCCTTTTTTCCCTTCAAATGAATAAAAGTTGCTGTGGAAAAATCAGTAATTATTCATCATGAAATGCAAAGAATTCCTTCTTTTGCCTGTTGTGCTAAAGGTTATGCAGAACTGAACAACACTTCAGATACCATGATGTAGAAATTCTAACTGGATTTTTTCTGAAGCTAGGTGGAAGGCATGCTTCAAATGACTATTAGCACTTGTTCACGGGGAAACCTAAAACCCAGAAGAATAAATATTGCTTAGCACTGCTACACTTGAATTTTGTCCCTGTCTACAACAAAGAAGTCTTTAGAAATTATTATGTGTTGCCATGTACAGCATTTTCAGTAATTCTTACTGCTTATTCTCATACTCTGGTTTTCTTTCCTGAGTATTTTTCAAGCTCAGCAACTGCAATGCAGTTGTTATCATTCTGTGAAAACTTTGCTATGACTGGATGTAATGCAGATGGATTTGCTTAAGACATTATCATTTTAGATCTACTGAACAACCTTGAAAGTATTATAAGATAAGATGTAACTAGGATCACTTCTAAAAAATTGTCAGTGGAACCAGACCTCCATCACTGCTGAGTAGTAAGACCATTGCTGAGTACATTTAGAATGTGGTTTTCTATTACTTCAATCCCAACCTCAGTGCAAGTTGCTACTGAAGGAGGTGATTTACATCATCCAGATAACCCTCATCAGCACATTCACAGCAGACATGAACATTTGTTTGGTCACTTGATGAATCAGAACAGGAAACTGATCCAGTTGAAGATTAATCTTTTAAGCTATTTGTTTATTTTGCTGTTTCCAGCTGGGTCACTTCCCAGGCCCAGTTCACTCACCTCAACACTAAGATCTGCACAAGAAAAGGACTAGGAACAAGTGGCTGCAGGTAGAGAAAAGGGCATTTAGGTCAGATTAAAGCAACCACGAAACAACCACCTCAGAGCACAGCAGTCAGTGGTTGTGCTTCTTTGTTAGGGTGCTGGCTAACACTTTTTAAATCTGTCACTTTTTAAAGGCAAATTATAACTTAACATACTAGATTTTGTCAAAAGGAACTCTGGACAAATCAAATTCTTGAGAAGAGTTTATCTTGACTACCTAATAACTTCAATAAACAGTATGTCTGTGCTAGATTTTTTAAATGTTATTTTAAAGATATTTCTTAATGTGTATAAAAACCAAACAAAAAATCCCAGTTTTACCTGGAGATAGATGTACACAAAGAAGAGAACCAATATAAAAATACCCTGTGATCCTATTCTATCAAAGACCATTACAGCAATAAAATAGTTCGCAACAGATGTTTTAGATGAATCGTACAGAACTTGATTGGTAAACTCTAAGCGTCAAGACAAACTGTGATTTATATGGTTTATCAGAGTGCAGCCTATGATATCAGCACAGGGAAATCTTAATTTTAACTATGAGCTTTAAACATAACCATGTAATCTTCAGGTACCAGCTTGTAAAGTAACAAGGACAACATTTTCACTGGAAAATATTTTACTCCTGTGTACTAGTGCCAAGTAGCCCAAGTAAGATTGCATTTCTAAAGCCAAATTAAAAAACATGTTTACTTGTTTCCTGTGTTCTGAGCCTCTGAAGACAAGCATTTTCAGATTTTCCCCTACTGCTCACCAAACTATAAAAAGGCCCTTATCGCAGAGACACGTAGATTAGTTGAACTCTTGTTTATGTCTATTTTGCACAGGTAACTTACTGACTCCAGTTAATTCAGTTAAACAATAATTAAAATAGATCAAGCATATTTTTTTGTTAGGCCTTTGAACTGCTCTGTATAAGCTGCTTCAGTTTACCCTACTGCAACATTTTACCTATGTGGGCAACCCAAAGGGATCTCAGTTTGTAAAGGCTGCCTCTTGTTCAACACACAGGGACAAAATGGGGGACTTTTGTAACTGGAAGAATCAAGGTTGCTGAAGTTTGAACTAAGGAATCATGACTCAGTGGTTTAAAGGAATAGGCACAAAGAGTAAATTGGAATACCTATGCAAGCGTATAGACAAGACTCTAATGTATAAGAGAGTTGCCAGGAAAGGTCAATATTTCTACAGGCAGATTATAGACGTTATAATTTTCAGGAGACAGCCTTTTGTAGATCATGTCCACTAATACACCCAGCCAGGCAAATCTATTGCTAAATGCAGAACTTTGGATGCTGGCAATCTCTTTTGGGCATCTTTTGCATCTTCCTGAAGAGAAGTGTGCAGACAGAATGACCAGTTCAGCAACAGAGGAAATTCTGTCAGAATCTATTCTAATACATTTTATTGAGTAGAACTTCTTGGTACATCAAAAAGAGGAAAATCCCTCAAAACTGTTCGTAAAGAGTAGAAACTTGAGTAGATGACAGGACAATACTCTCATATAATTTCATAGTCATTTTCATGGAAGAGACAAATTCAGCAATTTTTATTTGGCTCATACCTCTTGCCAAACAGACAAGTGATGTAAATATTCATCATAATTTCCAATACTCAGTAAAGATCCTCACAAGACCCCTCTTCAGCAGTTTTCTTCATCCAGATAGCTCAGTGTGGTTGTAGCCTGACCCCATCTCAGTTGGGAAAAATTCTCTTCTCTTAATTTGGGCATTTCTTTCAGGCTGTTAATGAAGTGTGGCTTAAGCACAGGACTGTTAAAATAGCAACCTGAGAGCTTAAAGCATGTTACTACTTTTTAAAAGTAAAAAAAAAAAGATTATTTAAAAATTAACTATATATATATTTGAGGTTCTGTGTAGAAGCAGGATAATCATGTTCTACCATGTCTCCTGTTCCCACAACACATGTCCTTTAGTTTAGGTGACCTATATGCACCATGAAACTATTTTTTGTTTCTTAGTTCTCAAATCAATTTGTTCTTTTTTTTTCTCATTTTACACATATTGGGATTAAAGAAAGTGTCTCCATACAACCTAGTGTACCCTCTACCCAGTACTGGCACCACTTTTGGGTCTGGAATCAATTCTCAATGCCTTAAATAGGATCCATGCAAGGGCCTGGTGGAGCATGGTACCAACACAACTGAAACCTTCAAAAGCTAAATCTTCTTTCAGGGCAACTTTGCAGAAAGATGGGGTAAGAAAACTGCTGTAATGGACCACAGACTGCAGTCTTTTACCATTTTGTATTGTTTCAATACTGATAAAGGAACATAGCTCCTTCAGTGTCTGATCTGTACAATCAACCAATTTTGTTGGTCTGAGACCTAAATTCTGCCCTTTTTGTACAGGGTTGTGTTCTCTGAACTATAAGAAAATCTCACATAAAGAAAAGTCTCTCCTGTGTCTATTAGTGCAATAGAGCTGCTCAGCTATAGAGGAGAAGGAAGAATTTAACTCTGTATCAGTCAAATGTGACCTGTGCAGGACTACCTCTTTGCTGAATACTGGAAGAAAAGAATGCACTTTGATTTTCTGATTCCAGTTGTGTCTGCACATAAAGGTATGAGCAAAAAGTAAAATAAATGAATTTGATACAGAAATAACTGTGATATTTTTGTAGATGTTTCCCTGATTAAGAACTCATTGTGATCTTTGAAATAACAGTGCACTGAACACAGTGGACTCTGACAACAAAAATAAGAAATTTCACAATTGCTATTAGATTTTTGTATGGCATTGTGAACTTTTGCAAAGCAGACTGAAAAAATATGCAATTCTCTACACACTTGAACTGGCATACACAGGCTGTCTAACTAAAAAAATTACTGCAGCCAGTGGAGGTTTTATTGAATTATGACATCCAGCAGGTCTCTCATAATACATATTTGAGGACCCAAGACCATCTTAAATCTTATTTTTATTATTCTGAGTTCAATCACATCATTGCAAAGAAAATTCTAAAGAAACAGAAAATAATCACAGATTATTTATTTTATTGTGAGAAGTGCAAGTTTTATTCTGTAATTTTTTGAAAAGGTAAAGATGGTTTGTAGTCACTCACACTGAAATCAATTGAAAGCAGATTAATCAGTGCTGTCAAAAATCCCACACATAAATGTCTTCTCTAAAAACTTGCACTCCTCTAATTAAACCTGTCATAAGAAAACAATATTCAGAAAACAGCAGAGGTGAAAAATACTTATTTGTATGACATGATCCTAATTGTGATTGCTTACAATGACAATGGGACTGTTCAGCCTGGAGAGAAGGCAGCTCAGAGTGATCTTAAAATTATAGAATCATAGAATGTTTTAGGTTGTAAGGGACCCCTAGAGGTCATCTAGTCCAACCCCCCTGCAGTGAGCAGGGACACTGCTAACTAGATCAGGTTGCTCAGAGCCCAGTCCAACCTGGCCTTGCATGTTTCCAGGGATGGGGCCTCCACTACCTCTCTGGGCAACCCATTCCAGTGTTTCATCATGCTCATTGTAAAGAATTTCTTCCTTATAGCCAGTCTAAATCTACCCTCCTTTAGTTTAAAACCATTACGCCTTGTCCTGTCACAGCAGAGCTTGCTAAAAAGTTTGTCTCCATCTTTCCCATAGGCCCCCTTTAAGTCCTGAATGGCCGCAATAAGGTCTTACCAATATCTGAAAGGAGGGTACAAAGAGGAGATGGAGCTGGGCTTTTTCCAGTGGTGCCCAGTGACAGGACAAGAGGCAATGGGCACAAACAGAAACACAGGAGGCTCCCTCTGAACATCAGGAAACACTTTTTACTCTGAGGGTGACTGAGCACTTGCACAGGTTGCCCAGAAAGGTTGTGGAGTCTTGGTCCTTGCAGATACTGAGACTGCACCTTGAATACTGTGTTCAGTTTTGGGCCCCTCACTACTAGAAAGACATTGAGCTGATGGAGCAAGTCCAGAGAAGAGCAATGAAGCTTGTGAAGGGTCTGGAGCACAAGGCTGATGAGGAGTGGCTGGGGGAACTGGGGTTGTTTAGCCTGGAGAAGAGGAGGCTGAGGGGAGACCTTATCGCCCTCTACAACTGCCCGAAAGGAGGGTGTAGTGAGGTGGGTGTTGGTCTCTTCTCCCAGGTAACGGGCAATAGGACAGGAGGAAATGGCCTCAAGTTGTGCCAAGGGACATTTAGATTGGATATTAGGAAAAATTTATTCACCAACAGGGTTCTCAAGCATTGGAACGGGCTACCAGGGAAGTGGTGGAGTCCCCATCCCTGAAGATATTTAAAAGACATGTAGATGTGGTGCTTAGGAGATGTGGCATTTAGGCCCATGGTTTAGTGGTAGACTTGGCAGTGTTAACAGTTGGACTCAATGTTCTTAAGGGCTTTTCCAACTTAAATCATTCTGTGATTCTATTCAAAAGCTTTCTGGATATGATCCGGGGTAACCAGCCTTAGGTGACGCTGCCTGAGCAGTGGGTTTGGACAGGATGACTTCCAACCTCAGCCACCCTGCAATTCTGCAATTCTGTGATTCCGTGACAGTTAATCCACTACTGAAATAGAATTTTCATGCATTGAGTCATAAATATTAATTATATCATTATGCTTACTATGCTTACAGGAACTTGATAGTAAAATAGTATGAAGAAAACATGTGGAATCAGTCTTTAGCTCAGCTAGAAGAAATGAATGATGTTCAAAGTCCTAAAGGGCTGCCCGCTTTATTGCCTACAGCTCTTTACCATGAGACCTGGTGAAATCTGCAAAAGCAGAAAAAGGCGCAAAACTCCATCAGGTGAGGATGAAGAGAAATCTGAGCATGTTTAACAATGAAGCAACTACCTCTTGCTTTTCCTATTAAAAAATAAGTTGGGATTGATACACATAAGCTTTTATAATTAACCAATGTAAACTGACAGATTGTTGATAGTTTCTCACACTGTTTTTCATTTTGCACAGTTGCCATTTTTGCCAGTTGCATCACCTATAGATTATTCTTCAAATTATTTGTTTCATTCTACAATACTTTTCTATGTCCTTCACAGTCACTTTGTCAGAAATTAGCAACATTCATGGAACATTTTGAAAACATGAACTCTGGTCCTCACAGATAATCTCTTAAATGGAATAACAAAAAGCGCACTTCAGTGTCAACACACTGGGACTGTAAGCAAACTGGCAAGAAGGGATTTCTTTTTTTACCTCTGACTTTGTTAGTAAATCTGACCTTCAAAGGAGTTGTTAGATAAGACAGGTAGTTCCAAGTCAAAGCTGTAATAAAAAATCTGGTTTATTGTTATTCCAAAAAGTGTCCTCATAAGAATGTTTTGCCTGTATCTCTATTGCTTAGCTTGTTTTGTGGCCAGAACGTAGTGCCTTGATTTAACTGCCTGAAAGGTTCACTCTGGAAATCCAAAATAAAAAAAAATAAAAAATGTCAGAATTCTTATAACAGCTCAACTCCAAGAGAGTCATACAATACTACTGTTGTTAAAGGCCTGCTCTTGTTGCTGCTCGGTATGAGTGGAATATACAATTATTAGGATTCTGCTAAGCTAGTGTTCCCTTATTTAAAAAAAACAAGGAAGGTCATTTGCTTTTGGTTTTATTAGAATTCATAGAGCATATATACAGCCTGACTCCCACGGATGTCAGTAACAAAAAAGCCATAATGACCAAGCTCAGTTGTCAAGAGTTCAACGAAAATCAGCAGTGAGACAAACTTGCTAACCTTCTTCATAAGGTTTACTTCATAAACTATACAGCCACATAGAGGAATTAGCATTTGTGACTACATACTGCACTCCCTCTCCTCATCGTCTGTCTTTTCTGTATGTTCAGGCTGAATGTTCTTAGTCTGGCAATTCTTACATTTCTTAGTAATGCTTTGAACCTGTGGTTATCAGTCAGCTTACTGAGAATCTCTCTAGAGCTATACAGCATGTTTTACATGAGGAGAATCAATCATAGAACCGTTTGGTTGGAAAAGACCTTTAAGAGCATTGAGCCCAACCATACCTGTCCATCACTAAACCACATTCCTAAGCACCACATCCACCCATCTTTTAAATACATCCAGGGACAAGGACTCGACCACGTCCCTGGGTAGCCCATTCCAGTGCCTGATAACTCTTTCAGTGGAGAAATTTTTCCTAATATCTAATCAAAACCTCCCCTGATGCAACTTGAGTCCATTTCCTCTAGTTGTAGAGAGCGATAAGGTCTCCTCACAGCCTCCTCTTCTCCAGGCTAAACAACCCCAGCTCCCTCAGCCGCTCCTCATAAGACTTTTACTCCAGACCCCTCACCAGCTTTGTTGCCCTTCTCTGGACACGCTCCAGCACCTCAGTGTCCTTTTTGTAGTGAGGGGCCCAAAACTGAACACAGTAATTGAGGTGCAGCCTCACCAGTGCCAAGTACAGGGGAAGGATGACTTCCCTACTCCTGCTGGTCACACTATTCCTGATACAAGCCAGGATGCCATTGGCCTTCTTGGCCACCGGGGCACACTCCTGGCTCATATGCAGTCGGCTGTCAACCAGGAGCCCAGATCCCTCTCTGTCAAGCAGCTTTCCAGCCACTCTTCCCCAAGCCTGTAGCATTGCATGGGGTTGTGGTGACCCAAGTGCAGAACCCAGCACTTGGCCTTGTTGAACATCGTATAATTGGCCACAGCCCATTGATCCAGGCTATCCAGATCCCTCTGTAGAGCGTTCCTACCTTCAAGCAGATCAGCACTTCCATCCAGCTTAGTGTCATCTGCAGACTTGCTGAGGGTACACTCAATCCCCTCATCCAGGTTGTTGATAAACATGTTAAACAGAACTGGCCCCTACACTGAGCCCTGGGAAACACCATTTGTGACTGGCCTCCAACTGCATTTAACTCCATTCACCACCACCCTTTGGGCCTGGCCATCCAGACAGTTTTTTACCCAACAAAGAGCATGCCTATCCAGGTCATGGGCAGCCAGTTTCTCAAGCAGAATGCTGTGGGAGACAGTTCCAAAGGCTTTACTAAAGTCCAGGTACACCATATCCACAGCCTTTCCCTCAACCACTAAGGAGGTCACCTTGTCATAGAAGGAGATCAGGGTGGTCAAGCAGGATCTGCCTTTTGTAAACCCATGTTGAATGGGCCTGATCTTCTGCTTTTTCTGGACGTGCTGTGTGATGGCACTAAAGATGATCTGCTTCATGATCTTCCCCAGCACCGAGGTCAGACTGAAAGGCCTGTAGTTCCCTGGATCCTCCCTCTGGCCCTTCTTGTAGATGGGCATCACATTTGCCAACCTCCAGACAAGTGGAAGTTCCCCTGGCATCCAGGACTATAGGTAGATGATGGAGAGTGGCTTGGTGAGCACCTCCACCAGCTCCCTCCGTACCCTTGGATGGACACTGTCTGGCCCCATGAACTTGTGTATGTCTAATTGGCCAAGCATGTCACTAACCATTTCTTCTTGGCTTTGTTCTGCTCACTGTCCCTGTCATCTGGTTCAGGGGGCTGGGTACCTGGAGAACAGCTGACCTTACTGTTAAAGACTGAGGCAAAGAAGGCATTAAGTACCTCAGACTTTTCCTCATCCTTTGTCACTATGGTTCCCCCTGCATCCAGTAAAGGATGGAGATTCTCCCTGGCTCTCCTTCTGTTGTTAATATGTTTATAGAAACATTTTTTATTATCTTGCACAGAGTTGGCCAATTTACATTCTAGTCGGGCTTTAAGTCCTTCTGATTTTCTCTCTGCATGACCTCGCTTCATTCTTGTAGTCCTCCTGAGATTCCTGCCCCTTCTTCCAAAGCTCACAGACTTTCCTCTTTTTTCTGAGATCCAGCCAAAGCTCTCTGTTCAGCCAGACCTGTTTTCTTCCCCATTGACTTATCTTTCGGCACATGGGAATGGCCTGCTCTTATGCCTCCAGGATTTTCTTCTTGAGGAACGTCCAGCCTTCTTGGGCTCCTTTGACCATTAGGACTACCTCCTAAGAGATATTGTCAACCAGCCTTCTAAACAGTCTAAAGTCTGCCCTCCAGAAGTCCAAGGCGACCATTCTGCTGACTCCCCCTCCTTACTTCTCCATGAATTGAGAATTTTATCATTTCATGATCACTGTGCCCCAGACATCCTCCAACCATCACATCAGCCACGAGGCCTTTTCTGTTCACAAAAAAGAGGTCCAGAGGGGTGCCTTCCCTAGTTGGTTCACTCATCAGTTGCGTCAGGAAGTTGCCTTCCATACACTCCAGGAACCTCCTAGACCGTTTCCTCTCTGCTGTACTGTATTTCCAGCACACATCTGCTAAGTTGAAGTCCCCCACAAGAACAAGGGTTAGTGATTGTGAGACTTCTCCCAGTTGCTTGTAGAATATTTCACCTGTCTCTCCTTCCTGGTTGGGTGGTCTGTAACAGACTCACACTGTGATACCTGCCTCATTTCCCTTTCCCCTGATTTTTCCCATAAGCACTCAACCCCATCATCACCATCATTGAGCTCAAGGCAATCGAAACACTCTCTAACATACAGGGCTACCCCACTGCTTCGCCTTCCTTTCCTATCCCACCTGAAGAGCCTATAGCCATCCATGGCAGCACTCCAGTTATGTGAGTTGTCCCACCACATTTCTGTGATAGCAACTATATCATAGTTCTCCTGCTGCACGATGGCTTCTAATTCCTTCTGTTTGTTGCCCATGCTGTGTGCATTGGTATAGATGCACTTCAGCTGGGCTATTGATCCTGCCACTCTTCTGAGGAGAGAAGTCTTAATTCCTCAGTGACTAATTGCAGTTGTTACTAACCCATCAGTAACCTTTGTATCTTTGTCACCACTTGGATTACTATCTACCACTTCCTCTGAGGTGACAGATCAAAAGACCTCGCTAGCACACTGTCCCCCACACATTGGCATGCCTTATTTCTAGCAAGCCTGGTTTCATCCCCTTCCCCCTTCAAATCTACTTTAAAGCTCTTTCAATGAGCCCTGCTAACTTCTTGGTGAGCATCCTTTTGCCCCTTGGAGACAGGTGTACCCCATCATTTGCCATCAGGCTGGGTGTTGTGAAGGCCAACCCATGGTCAAAACCCCCCAAATTCTGCCCCTCACACCAGGCTCGGAGCCAGGTGTTTATTTCCTGGCTCTTCCTGTTCCTTCCCTCATTGCTCCCTGTAATGGGAATGAGAGAGGAGAACAATTCTTGTGCACCTGATCCCTTCACCATTTGTCCCAAAGCCAAGTCCTTCTTAATTGCCCTCAGACTTCTTGTTGATATTTCATCACTGCCTACTTAGAAAATCAATAGTGGATAATAACCCATGGGCCTTGCTAGAGTTGGGAGTTTTCTTTCCACATCTTTAACCTGGGCCCCAGGTAGGCAGCAGACATCCCTATGAAATGGGTCAAGTCTGCATATTGGGCATTCTGTTCCCTTTAGAAGGAAGTCCCCTATGACAATGAGATGTCTTTTCTTCTTTATGGGAGCCGTTTTGATGCAGGGCTTGGGTTGTCTTAACCTCGGGAATGTTTCTAAGCTGTGGGAACCATCATCCTCATTAAGGCTTGGTTCCACTTGCAGAGCTTCATATGCAAGGGTACCTGGGAGGTTGAGGTTGTCACAGGGGAGACACGCCTGCTGCGCTGGGCAGGAACTTGCTGCCATTTCCTCTCGTCTCCTGAATTTTTCTGTTCAGTTGGGTGGAGAGAGGATAGGGAGTCCTCTGTTGCATGAGGCGTGCTTGGCTGTTGTGTCTGAGACACAGAGCACAGGATGTTGTTCCAACAGTTGACCTCCCTCTCACATTCCCTGATAGTCCTCAGCCTACTCACCTCCTCCTGGAGCTCTGGCACCAACTGGAGAAGTTCCTCCACCTGGGCACACATCCCACAGGTGAACTCACCACTGGTGTCCGATACTGGTGTGAGATGGGGGTACACCCTGCAGCCCAGCATCTGGGTGGCAGCTTGCACCCGCTGGACCCCTGTCTGGGAGGCTGCATCAGTCATACCTGGTACAAGAAGGAGCAGTGCAGGTCCCCTTATGCTCCAGATATCAAAAGTCTCTTATATCTGTGACTTCAACTGCTTTTGCTCATAGCTTCTCTTCAAGGTACACTAGCCTGAGAATGATGGAAAGACATAACTGAGAAAAGATTGAAAAAGCAGCTATGGAAAAACAAGGCTGTTTGTCTAACAAAAGTGGTTGTACACTTTTTCTGAGGTGTTCATTATAATTTGTGGAATACATGACTTGCAGTCAGAAGAATCATGTCATTTTTGCCTCCCCTTCTATCAAATCCACAAGCAACTACTTTTATCACACAGCCATTTTTAGTATCTCACCCCTGTGCAATTTTAGCGTGACTTTAGTTATAAGGTGTGTGAAGGAAATATATGGAGCTTTAAAAATAATAAGCAGCTTAAAAAGCTAACACAGATATTGTCACTGGACAGACACTACACTAATATACAATCCCCATTCAAGATTTATTTATACCTTACATTAAGAGGGAAGGAAAGAGAACTTTGAAACTGAAATCTTCAAACAGATAATCCGTGAAATTACTGAAGTCTTCAAACCTGTTTTCCAGACAAGAGTAAGAAATAATGTTCAGAAATACTTCCAGATCTTCCCACATTTGTGGCAGTAAACTTTCAGCTACTCTTGATTCTGGACCTTCATTATTTGGCTCTTTGATTCTTTCAGCTAGAATCTGCAGCACCATAGATGTAGTATGCAACAAGCAGAATACCACGGTATCCAAGAAGAATAATGAGACTGCTCCAGAATGTAGGCAGACATCAGGATAATGGATAAAGGATGCCTTAACAATTAGCAATTATGATATAAAACTCAAGACTTCAGTCAGAGCTTCAGTGCCATTTAGGATTTGAGGCAAAACAGATTTCAATTGGTCTTAAAGAGGGAATTCTATTTCCGCCACTAGTGAGGATATGAAATGTTTGAATACTTATCTCAGACTTCTGCAGAATCAATTTAACTTAGACAGGTGTGATTAATGATTAAATATCTTGCCTTTTATGTGTTCAAGAGTTTCTTTGACATCTTTATATTTAAACAAGTAGGAAATTGCCCTTGAGAATATACGTTAATTATTTTCTTTCAGCTACATCACTGTATCAGCAATTGTTTTCAAGTAAAACTAAATTATCTTGTTCACATTCCTTTAGCCAGAGTAGTCTGCACTTTTAGCATCTGTACTAGTCGGCCTAAACTGGATGGGTACACACATAGCAGACATCTGTTTTAGAGTGACATTCAGAAACATAGCTTGTACTCTGCCTGGGTTATATCTTTGGGATTTCTCCCTTATCTCATAACACCTAACAAAATTTCCTGCAATGATGTATATTCTCTGTGATTTTCAGTGTGCATTTGCACTTTTAGCTTGTTTTTTATTGCCTGGTTTGAGTGAGAAAATGCACTCACAGATGTGTTTTAAGAAGCTGGATCAATGTTTTCACACTAGTAAATCCTGTGACTGAGAGCTGGCAACACTTTCTGTACATTAGTATGCAAAGATTTTGTTACAGTGAGCATCATCATGTCTGGTTCAGATTTGAGGGAAGGAGGTAAGCAGATTCATGTATCAGCTGGTTTTAGGATGCTTAGCCAGATGTCAAGGAGCCAAGGTCATTCTGGATGGCTACTCTGAAAGGAGTAATAAGTGATCCTTAAAAAGTGAGATTGTTACCAGGCCTTCATTATGCCAATGAACAAAATGATGTAGTCTCTCTTGTGTCACTTGATATACTATAAGTTTAGTCAAGTGTGTCTGTGTACCAGTTGCTGATACCAACCAGAAGAGAACAGCTCACTTCCACACTACTAAATTATCTTAGGCTCTAAAGCATGGGCACATACAAACTGCCTAGTGGAAATGATCCGTAGTATATCACAAACTGGGCTTGGAAATTGTTTGGAACTGTTCGAGCTTGCGTGGGCCAAAAATACACTAGGAACCACACTAAAAATTTCACAGCATGTACAATTGAATTTCAGTGCTCAGGAGTGTTCCCTTGCACTGTTCAATTTATTAGTAGGTTTCAAAAAAACAATTGATGATAAAAGTGAGGTTCTTTTGCCCCTTAGAACTGTTTGAGGTAATTTGCTTGGTTAAGCATTGGTATAATCTAGACCATGATGCAAGTGCCTGTGTACATGAAGTATAATGGCTACATATACCTCCTGTAACAGAAAAACAATCATTAAGACAAGGCATGAGCTAGGTAGTCATCACACTGAAATAAAAATGGAATTGCTCATTGTTCTTCTCTACAAGAAGGTAATATATATAATTTCAACCCTTGCATGAGCAATTCCCCATCATTTCTGTGCAACAATAATATGGTAAACAGTATCAAGAGTTTTTTTCCAACATTCCTATCCACAGTAGATAAGAGTTCCAGAGAGCCAGCCGGTCTCTGATGCAGCACAATGTGCTTTGTCAAGCATTGGAACAGGCTGCCCAGGGAAGTGGTTTTGTCATCATCCCTGGAGGTATTTAAAAAAATCTAGATGGTTCTTAGGGGTATGGCTTAGTGGTAGACTTGGTAGTGTTAGGTTAATGGTTGGACTTGATGACGATCTTAAATGTCTTTTCCAAGTTAACGATTCTATGATGCTATGAAAAGTTCTCCAGAGTTTCCTCAAAATTTGCAGAAGACATAAGAGGAGAAAAGCCTAATCTAAAGCATCCTGAATTCTCAAAGAAATTCTGACCAAAAGAAAATGGCTGATATTAGAGAAGGCTAGCTGACTTAAGAATGTCTTTATGATCCATGCCCTTGTGGCTTATCTGAAAGTTAAAAGCATTTGGGGCGTTACTGCTAAAGCTGTTTGTTTTTTTTTTTTTAAAAAGTAACTTAGAGATGAAAAGGATGTACTCAGAATGGAAATTTTTTATTCCCATCCATGTTCAAGAGTGTCTCCTAGTTTCATATGAGCCTGAGAAATCTCAAACAGTAGGAAAAATGAGAACAAATGAGCTTTCTAGAAGAAACCTTCAAGGAGGCAGAACAAAAAATATACTGTCTTAAGATGCTTTCAGTTTGGAACTGTTCAATACTTCTCAAGCAGTGAGAAAACACTCTAAGAAATATAAGCATAAAATGTTATGGAAACCCAGTTCAACCAGATTAAAGGTCTATCTGTGCATTTTTAATGTCTCTTAAAATTTCACCTAGTATCTAAATCTCTCTTTCTCTTTGCCACTTTGTTTTGCTTTTTTGTTTTCTTACTGAAGGTGGACAAATTTCCCTACATTTTCTGAGTTTCAAAGATTTCTATCAGGACTTGCTTAAATTTTGTGTGCTTAGCAGTTTTGCAGATTGGGCCTTTCAGATTCTACTTCCTCTATCTGCAGCTGTGGCTCTGTGCTTGAAACCTATGTGTGATCCAAATGAGAATGCAGATCAGTGATGTGAAACAAGAGTTCAGAGAAAAGAGTTGAAGTGCCTCATTTGTGTCTGAGGTCTTAACTCTGGAGTCAAATGTAGACATTTGAAATACCAGCACTGTCAATTATGGTATATTCAGAGGTGAAAAATTTATCTGAAAGGACATTCCAAGGGGACAACACAGCATTAAGGCTTGGGGTTATGCCTCACTAAGAGCGCAAATGCCAATTCCAGAACTCGAGGCACTGTAGATGTTAAACCGTTGTACTTGCTCACCACTGGGGCCTCCAGTCCTCCAGTTAACTGATCATAGTTAGCAGAGG
Source organism: Nycticorax nycticorax (assembly GCA_023375905.1). NCBI lineage: Eukaryota > Metazoa > Chordata > Aves > Pelecaniformes > Ardeidae > Nycticorax > Nycticorax nycticorax. Next base: position 2,137,366 of record JAKFQP010000011.1, read on the forward strand.
GTAGAAACAGAAGAGTTAAGCTTTGGAGATACTGATTCAGATTCCTTCTACAGAAACTGAGATTCTTCCACATGTTTCCAGTAGTCCTGGCAGCAAATACATGGGCATGGAGCAGGCTTCTGTGAAAGGCAAGCAAATCACTGCCACTTCTAAAGAGGTAGAAAATAGCTTCCTTCCAGTCTTGCTCTGCTGCATGAAACTTCAGCTCAAAAGTAAGGATGTTTAACTAAAGTTTTGGAAAGTACAAAGCACTGAATTGGCTTCTTTTTGCTCAGAGGTAAAATCTATGTAGAAGCAACTAAGTTAGCTTGCTGGATAACACCTGGAAGGGCCGCACTGTGCGGACATCCCAGTTGCAAAAAATAGCCATGGCAAGGTCTTCACTAAGTATTAACTAATGAAGACAGTGCTGTGCTCTCATTCTGTTGCCTTTCTAAATTTTAAATGTGGGTTTACAGCTGATTTGCCCTATTAACAGAAACTTTTGCCCCACCCTTTCATGCTTTGAGAAACCACTAGCTGTTACAATGACCCTTGAGTAACACCTCTGTTTGCAGGAGGGGAGACTGTTTTCTAGAACTAACACCTTAGACTTTTTCCATATGCTGAGGAGGTTCAGATGGGCAAGCCCAGGTATGGGGCAAATTTCAGCCCAGCTAATTTTATTACTAGACAGTGGAAAAATCCCTTTCAGCGTGGGCTAACAGGGTGGGTAATCTATCTGTTTGTCATCTAGTAAGCAAAAAGGGAGTCTGAAAATCTTAGAGCAGATGGTAGATTTATGCTACAGTCTGTGTTCTTTTCATGGGATTTATTACCATATGTGCTGCTTCTATTTTACCATCCTTCTGTTTTGATTACTGACACAATTCTATTTGAATGCAAGAAGGATTAGGGATCAGCGTAATGAATCCAAGTCAGGTTCCAAAAGAGCAATAAGCAGTGCACTCATCATTAACGTAAAGATAGTACCAGATCAAAAGTTAAAATTACATGAAAGAAATTATCAAATTGATTTAGTTATCTAGTTTTTGATATGCTGTACCCTGGGATCTGAATTCTCCAAAGAAAGAGTTAAAGGCCACCATCAGCTTTTAAGAATGCTAATGCTAAATTAGCATTAATTAGCATTAGTATTAGCATTTAGCTAAACACTCAAATCCATAAGGCAGCTGGCAACTTCTGGAAGCTTTCTTGGATGGCCTGCTAGACAGGTGTCTCCTCTGTGTCTCTTCATTCCTCTGCAGTACTATTTTTACTATTCTTCCTCCATCCCCTCATCCCCTTCTTGTCTGTCTCTTCCTTCATTTCAGGTAGTTGACTTCAACAGATGGGAGAGTAGCATCCAAAAAGTAAAAACATTCATCCAAAGATTAAGTCAAATGTACCTTTATTTCCCTGAAGAAGTAAGGGCCTGTCACTAGGTTGCAGAATACAAAAGAGAGTTAGTTTATCTCACTGAAAGTCAGAAAAATTTTTGCAATGAAAGCAGCCCAGAAGAGATCTGTGATTTCTGTATCAATTCTAGAATTTTGAGAAGAGGCTCTGTTTGACATCCTAAGGCTGAGCATTCTCCTGCATGCCTTTATAATGAAGAAAAGGATGGCCAGCATCTAGCCCTTAAAAAACAACTATGGGTGCAGCGCTACCTGTAATGAGCTACGAAGTACCCTAGGCCAAACCATAAAAATCATCATCTTTCCTGGTTTTCATTTGGTTTACTTTGATTGAGCAAAAGGGAAATCTACCTTTTCAAGGATCTGTTTTGGGCTTTTTCTCCCACCAATATTCTGGAATGAAAGAGGTTCATTGCACATTACTGATGTTTTATCATGGTCTTTTTCTAATAGGGGAAAAATCCGCAACTTCTGGACAGCTTAGGACAGCTAATAATCAAAGAGTTGTGTATTTATTTGTTCTGTTTGTTTAGTGTGATATGAATACTAAAGTTGTGGCTGACATGCTGGAGAGGGCAATCACAGCCCACTCAAATCTGTCTATACTTTACAGATGAAACCTGGCAGAACCAGTAAGAGTCAGTAAATCCCCACTGGGAGCATCCATTACTGACACACATTACAGTTTGGATTTAAAATAGACACACTAGATACCAAGAGGTGGCAAAAGAAAGGTTACTCTTTGAGTTTCTTATTTTTGAAGTATAACACCTGAAAGCACTTGCCATGCCACAGGGTAAATTCTGGCAAAAATCAGTCAGAAACACAAGGCCTCACCTGAAGTTCAGTTATCTCCTATCAAGGCACTTTATAAATAAAGGTAACTTTTATGCAAATGATAATAACTGAAATTGAAACCACATTTCACAGTGAAAGCCTACTGCAATGTTGCTTGAGAAACCCTGGAGTGTACATGTCTGCTCATTCTCAGTACCTTTCAGCACCAGTACTAGCAATCGTCATGTTAACTTTAAAAAAACTAGCTCGGGAACCTTTGACAGTCTAGCCACAGTCACATAGCTCAGCAGAAGCTAAATTTAGCCTGGTAAATACTTGTTCTTAACTGAATGCTGCTTAGAGTGGACAGCTCTCGATTCTCAGGCTATGTTTGGTAGACCTCTATAGTTTAGAGCAAATCATAATATTGAATAACCTGTAGAAAAGCACCCCAGTATGACCTGGAGAGTATACTGAGTAAAGGATCTAGGAAAGGGGACAAATTACTTTCTGAACCAGTTATGAAAAGGAGAAACCCAAGTGCCAGTCCCAGTACAGACCCCTGAGGGACACCACTCGTCACCGGTCTCCATCTGGACATCGAACCATTGACCACTACCCTCTGGATGCGACCATCCAGCCAGTTCCTTATCCACCGAACAGTCCACCCATCAAATCCATATGTCTCCAATTTAGGAAGAAGGATGTTGTGGGGGACTGTGTCAAAGGCTTTGCAGAAGTCCAGATAGATGACATCTATCGGTTTTCCCTTGTGCGCTGTTGTTGTCACATCATCATAGAAAGCCACTAGGTTGGTCAGGCAGGACTTGCCCTTGGTGAAGCCATGCTGGCTGTCTCAAATTACCTCCCTGGCCTCCATGTGCTTTAGCATAGCTTCTAGGAGGATCTGTTCCATGATCCTCCCAGGCACAGAGGTGAGGCTGACAGGTCGGTAGTTCCCAGGGTCTTCCTTTCTACCCTTTTTGAAAATGGGCACAATGTTTCCCTTTTTCCAGTCACCAGGAACTTCTGAAACACTGCTTGATTTTCTTCTGATCACATCAGTCAGCCTAAGAGAAACTATTAACCCTCCCTAGAAACCCGTTCCCCCCAAATAGAAGGTACTGTCTCAAATTAAAAAAAAATCCTAAAAATGACACTTGCTGGCAAAACACCTGAGAACACTCAGTCTATCAGAAAAACTCCTTCATATATTTAATATCATATTATGTCTTTTAAAGCCCGTATCTATATAAACAATTGACAAGAATTAGCTTCCTTAATTCTATATCAAAATAATCACAGCAGCTAGAGCCAAAAATAGCTAGTGGGTCATCCACTAATCATCTCCCTGCCAATATTTAAGTTTGCTCTTGTGGATGTTACATGTTGACCAGTCTTACTGACATATAATGTAGAAATCCTTATGCTAATCTCCATGTTTGAGAGTGCCAGTGCATACAGCCTTTGCCATCCCTTAATACTTCAGTTTTAATGTTTTTCACTGCTAACAACTTCAATCTCCTTTATCTTGTGAAATTTTAATTCTCTGTTAAGATCTGAATTACATGTATTTTAGTCAAGAAAAGAAATTAAGACAAAAACATTACCTGGTATCACCTCCCTTTCTGAGCAGAATACAAATTTGGCTGATGGTACCAAACTGCTAATTCCAAGCCTTATTTTTAGACTGCAACAGGCTGTTAAAATAAGAGTCATAGGTCTCCATCACTTGAATTAATGCTTCTATTTTATTAGATTACCATACCTGCAGGATTTTGCTCATTGATGGTTCCCAGCTTGAGATGGGATTTTTAGGAGAAGCATTCTGTCTCAATATGGTGCCAAACACAATAGGCCTCCCTCCTTCAGCCATGGCTACTGCGAAATTACTATAATATTTTGTAATTAATTATGGTGATAAAGTTGTTTGTGTATTCTCCCTTTGAATGTTATTACTAGATGTCCTTAAAATAGCACCCAAAGCCATGCTGAGTTCTACTGTGGCAGGTGCTGAACAAATATATAGTAAGTAATTAAGCAATGTTGATAATTTTCAGACAGATTTGCTGGGAGGTTCCATCTTCGTTGTATTGAATTCTAGAAATATTACCATGTATTGAGTAACTTACGTGCACAGTTTATAATATGGTTTTGAAATATTGATAAAACGCTATCAAAACTAACTAACCCCCACCTCAACAAAGAAAAATATCCTTTCACTACTCATCCCAATCACAACAGTCTAGGTAAACATTACTTTCACATTTGGCATGACCTAAAGATCAACAACAGTAAGCTTCCTTACTTCAACCAAGTTTCAACCAACCTGTACATACTACAGATTGGATTACTTACCCAGAACTCCACTGGGTGCTTTTTACATTGTGATTTAGTACTGCCTAATATTAATAAACTTTGTTACAGTATGCTTTCTGAAAACTACACACTATTCTATAATTTCCTTTCATCTTGTGTTTTGATCTAAAATGGCATCCAAGAACATTGCCAATCCATAAATTAAAATGTTATTTGAATCATTAACAAGGTACATTGAATGGTATTGTTCCTAATATTGACTTTTTGTTGAATCCTGACACTTGCCTCCCCACAATCAGTTTGAGTAATTATTCCTTAGCTCATAATAACCAAGCCCATTAATTTTGTTTCTAATCTAGAGACACAAGAGGGCTGTTGTCCAGCAGCCCTGTTTTTAACAGAATGAAAATTAATTTCAGTAAATCATGGAAGGAAGGGGGGATACCAAGCATAATGACAAGTTGGTTTGGGTCAGTTTTATTGCTGGGCTGTTATTCAGGTCAGTCCACTTTGTCTTGATCTCATCTCTATTCACCCTTCTCTGTTTCCAGTAAAAACTGAGAGAAACCAATAGCTAAATACTTAAGCACAGTCCAGACCTTTCTTAGAGCTCATTACACCTAGAGATCAATGACTGCTTGCAAAATGCTGACAAGCTCATGGGTAAGTCAACCTGTCTTTGCCATTCATTCCCAGGAATGTACTTCAGGAAAATCTTTAGAATCATTAAGAACAAACATTATGCAAAAACATCTAGAGATTTTTACCTTGTTACTTGCTGAGAACATACCGATCTAAGTGAGATTCATAATGTTCCAGGCACTACCAGTGAATTAATTACTCATTACATAGGTTGGCTTTTATGAGTTGCTTGTTTTTATCATTTGTTTACATCATTTCCATAGTTGGCGGTGAAATTTTTGTTAGCCAATAAGTATTTTGGCAGGAAGATGTATCATTTCAGTTTACACTCTAATGAACTGATATGAAAAATTACATGTTCTAGTAATGAAATGCATTTCCCTATTAAAGACTTAATCGCACTTCATCAATACTTGATTTGTAGCAATCATGAAGATAAATATCACCATCATTAATTAAAATTATTTCCTCAGTAATGTCTCACACTTCTAGTCAGCAAACCGTTATTTCTGTATTCTTGCCTCCTAAATTCCTCAAACTTTTTACTAGTTAAAGAATCGCAGCCATTTCAAGATAGTGCTTTCTGTTTGGGTAGTTTACATATTTTGCTTTAGCCATCTCTTTTTGTTACACAACTCCTCACAAGCTTTATGCTTGTGCTTCTGCTGGCACTCTGGGGCTGAAGTCAGGGCATCCCTAATGGACGGGTATTGACTGTGGAAATCGCTCCCTCTGCTGGTCATTCCAGCCTCTTGCTTTTACAGTTTACCATCTCAACCCAGCATTCACCAGATGGATCTAACCTACGGTTTTATCTTTTCCTATCTGTTTGGTGGCCCGCTGTCTGGAAGCACAGCCAGTACTTTTGCTTTACATAAAGCGATCTCATACGTATTTTTACAGTGAGCAAGAGATACTGTCTGCATGTTTCCGCTGAGCTCAGAAAATTAAGAGAGACAGATTTAATGGAAAGAGGAGATACTTGGTAAACAAGTAACAGAAGAAAAGCAGTGCCAGATTAAAAAAAAATACTGAACGCAAATAAGAAAAGGTAGATAGAAACCAGAACACAAGAATATTAGTACCTTGACAAGATAAGAGATACAAAAGATTGCAAAGGGCACAAAGAAAATGTTTTAAAATTATTACAGAAAAAGGCACATGCTAAGCAGGTATCAAAAAGTGCATTAAAAATGCAGTTAGGAGAAATACGGAAAATACAAAAAAGCACAGGTAGATACCTAGAGCTGGGTTCTGTGGCTACCCCAAGCATGTGCTTCCTACAAGGCGGCGTGAGAAATGTATGCATCCTGTGTAGCGTAGGATCATAACTGTGCAGGACCACCAGTTTAGATCAGGGCAATACTGCTCCTGATCATTGACAGTTCAGCCTCTTGGAAGATTATAGATGGCTGAAAATTTTCCTGGCATTTCTACTTTATTTTTAAAATGTTACATTTAAAATATGCCAAAGCACACATCTGATTTCTCAGGTTAGAAGATGTGCAAACATGGTTATGGGCTGCTAATGGCATCCAGTTGTTCCTTCCCTCAGACACAGAAATACTATCTTTAGCTCTTTTGGTCAGTGATGTGACACTTCAATGCTGCAGCACAGCACTGCTGATGGTGGGTTGCTTCAGGAGTTGCCCATGTCCCCAGATCACTCAGGAGCATCCAGAGCAGTGACAGATGTGCTGCCTACACACAGTGACTAATCAGGAACATAAAACCAAAGGGCAAGCATGTGCCTTGAAGGGAGAACTCCAGTCCACACATCTCCCCAGCTGTTCTCACAGAGCTCTTCAAGCACTAGCCCAGGTAGGCTTTCACTGCCAACCTGACACAGGCAATACTCCAAGTGGGGAATGTGATTCTTTGACCCATTCCTTAGCTTCTCCTTGGCACATTGCCTAGGCCGTGAGGACATGGAAAACACAAAGGACTTTCTGACATTATTTAGATTCTTTAAGCCATTTGTTTAGATGCTTTCAAGATGTAATTTTCCCCAATGTTTTCAATGAATCCTTCTTTTCAATGTAATACAAAATAATTTTCTTTCTCCTTTTTACTAATGCAGAATTATACTTTTAAGAATTTAGCTTTAAAGGACAGTGAAATGTTACTATGTGCATTTCTATAGCTCCATTAACTGAACAGAGACTGTTGTAGCAAATTAAATTTGCTTGCAAAGTACTAACAGCTCTTACCACTTCACCTCACCTTACAATGGGTAAGAAGAATTAAATACTTCTGTGGAAGTATAGAAGGATTTTACTACTTGTTATTAAAATTAAAGTACAGCTTCTTATAATCCTACTATTTACATTGCATATTAATTTACAGTGATTTTGCTGTGGTTCACTTACCATGAGGAACCACATGCTCCCTTTTAAAGCATAACACTGTTAATACAGAAATCAACGAATACTGTTTCTCATATGTCATTAACAATCTAACCAAATATTAAAAAGTGCATCAAAACAAAAACCTGAAACATACAAAATCACAGATCTTAGATTCCTGTAGCAGACAAGAAGAAGTGCTGCAGCACCAGTATCCCCAAGTCCTCCTCCTCAGGGCTGCTCTCAATCCCTTCATCCCCCAGCCTGTATTGATACTGGGGGTTGCCCAAGCCAGGTGCAGGACCTTGCACTTCACCTTGTTGAACTTCATGAGGTTCACATGGGCCCACTTCTTGAGCTTGTCCAGGTCCCTCTGGATGGCATCATGTCCCTCAGGAATGTCAGCTCAGCTTGGTGTTGTCTTCAAACTTGCTGAGGGTGCACTTGATCCCACTGTCAATATCATTGATGAAGTTATTGAACAGTACTAGTCCCAATACAGAACCCTGAGGGACACCACTCATCACTGAACTCCACCTGGAACTTAAGCTGTTGACCACCACCCTCTGGATGCAACCATACAACCAACTCCACATCCACCAAACAGTCCACCCATTAAATCCATATGTCTCCAATTTAGGAAGAAGGATGTTGTGGGGGACCGTGTCAAAGGCCATACAGAAGTCCAGATAGATGACATCCATAGTTCTTCCCTTGTCTGCTGGTGTAGTCACTCCATGAGAGAAGGCCACTAGGTTGGTCAGGCAAGACTTACTCTTGGTAGAGCCATGCTAGCTGTCTTGAATCACCTCCGTGGCCTCCATGTGCCTTAGCATAGCTTCTAGGAGGATCTGTTCCATGGTCTTCCCAGGCACAGAGGTGAGGCTGACAGGACGGTAGTTCCCAGGGTCCTCCTTTCTACCCTATTTAAAAATAGGCGTAATGTTTCCCTTTTTCCAGTCACTGGGGAAATCACCTGACTGCCATGGCTTTTCAAATATCATGGAGAGTGGCTTGGCAACTACATCAGCCAATTCCCTCAGGACTCTGGGATGCATCTCATCAGGTCCCATAGACTTGTGTATGTTCAGGTTCCTCAGGTGGTCTTGAACCTGATCTTCTCTTACAGTGGGAGCGACTTTGCTCCCCCAGTCCCTGTCTTGCAGTCCATTCACTCAAGGGGTGTGGGAAGAGAAGTTTTCAGTGAAGACTGAGGCAAAAAACGTTTTGAGTACCTCAGCCTTCTCCTTGTCCGTTGTTACTAGATGAGCTAACACGTTTTCCTGATGGATTTGTTTTCCCATGGTAGAATTCAGTAAGGTCTCTGGCTGATTATCGTGAAAATAAAAAGCTTTATTAGAAATACAGATTTGTCATAAACAAGGCTCTGAGTTTAAGTACTCTTTTTTTCCAGTAGAAAATCCAAATGTAAAAAACAAGGCTTTTTTAAAATAATGACCATCACTCTGTTATTAAGGCTTGAGAAACAGAGTAATTTGTTAGGTAAGCTAGATTAAAAAAACATTTTATATGCCAGGATGTGAGACTATGTCTTGCTACCATGTATAGAGATTGCAGGAATTGTTTTCTTTTTAATTTTTCCTTCTTCTTTCCCCTCCTCCTTCTCCCTTTCCTTTCCTGTCTCCTTTTACTTCTTTTCCTTTTCTTCCTTCTTTCCATTTTTTATTTGTTTGGTTTATGGTAATCATGATAATTAGGCCAAGTTTCATACAGAATTGGAAAAGACAGGAAAGGTTTCTTGAAATTCAGTCTGCTACAGCTTTTCTACTTTATATCTTTTAAAGATTCTGCTGAACAGTGTCAAATATTCATCACCCAATCATCTCACTATAAATCCTGACTTTTTTTTCATATTTGGAAAGTCTTGTGTTTAAACCATTATGACTGACTACTGTTTATTTTGGGTTTATTCAACAGTACCTGTGTCCTGAGAGACTCACAGGAAAGCACATTTATCAGTGTGGAACATAAATGATGCATATGAACAGTCAACTCTACTGGGCTAATGAAAGCTGTTTAACATCAGGATGCTGAGTACATTTTAAGTCTGGGTTTGGCAAAGCAACCAGCAGTCGGGGGAATGAAGGCAGATGGAAATAAAACTTAACTACAGACAACAACTATCTTACAGAAGAACAGTGTGCTGCATGATCACATTCTCATTACCTTCAGTGGAATGATTTTTATCTGCAGATTTTTTCCCTACTATTAATAGCAGTTATTTTTTCAGTGTCTTGTTACTCATTAGAAATTTTGACACTAAGCAAAGTTTATAGCCCCAGCATAATTTAAGTTTCATGATTCAATTAAAGGGCATATTTTTTATTATATACACAAAAGAGGTAAGCTCCAGCATCACAAGTTCTGCATCACCTTTGCAACTGCTGGAAGTTGTCTCTGGGTATAAGAATCTCAGGAAAGAGCTCACATTGTTTCTTACTACATCCTGACATACTTGGCCACTTAACAACTTAGGTTTCAAAACAGCAGTTCTTACTGATTTATTGATCTAAAGGTGGATTTTTGACACATCTGTCCAAAAATGATTGATAGCTCCAAAGTGGGGAGGACAGTGTCCCTGTGCTCTCACTCCTGACAAGAAGGGAGGCAGGGGAAGACATCAGGCCTTTGGGAGATGGCACAAGGGACAGACCAGATGATGGTACAGTTCAACTTCCATTGCTTTTTGTGAACTGTGAAGTTTTTCTGCTGTCAGGTCAGAATAAGCATGTCATTTCTGGCTGCAGGCATCGGTTTTGAAAAGCAAGATGGAAACAGCCGATCTGTCCCCAGGAAACACACACACTTGCAAAGACTGGGGAGATGAGAAGACAGCGTGGACTGATTGCAGTTGCTGTGGGTTCCCATGCATTCGGAAGCTCTTGCCAAGTCCCTGGCTAGCAATGCTCTCTCTACATGCATCGCAAAGTGCATCCACACCAGGGCTCCACGCAGACCTCCCCAAACTGCTTGTAACACACCCAGATCACACCAGGAAGATGTTTCCACTGAAGAACACCTTTGCTAAAGCCAGAGCATCCCCCTGGAAGAGTTTGGTTCAAGGTATCCCACTTTCTGCCAGGGAGATCAAAGCAGAGGGGATTGTGCCTGTGCTCTTCCCAGGACCTGAGCCCTACCCTGCCTCCCGTCCACATGCCCCAGGGGATGCTCCTGCACCCTAACCCTTGAGCCCCATAGCCCAGGAACAGCACATGGCCATTGCCAGCAGCAGGGCACAGGCTCTGCATGGAGCATACAAGGCCTCCCAACTGAGGCTGCTCAGGCTTGCTCTGCCACGATGTTGCCTGGCTAGCCTGGAGCTGTGCTTTCACCAGGCTGAGCTGCCACAGCACTTTCTCTGCTGACCAGGCAGCCACAGTGCCTTCATTGAACTCTTGCTCACCTCAGTAGGGTACAACCATGGTTTTACACAGAGACCAGCACAAAGATGTGTTTCTGCATGGAAGGAGCTATTGGGTGCAACTGTACCAAGGTCGTAGTGAGAAGCAAAAGCTGGGAGGAGAGCAGAGCCTAGAGACACCAGGGCAGAGAGCAAGGAGTGTCCTCCCAGAGTCCCATCAGGTCACTCTGGCCATGGCTGCTTACCTCTGGCAGAGCTGAGTCAGAAGGTTATTTAACTCTAAAAGGTCTCACTAACCTGAACAGGCCCACAGTGACTATTTCCAGAAAGAAATATAACAGATGGCCTGGGTTTTATTCATTGCCCCAGCAACATGTCAGGTCTTAGGAAAACAAAAGCATTTAAAAGGTTTGTTTCTAGTTGAAGCTTCTATTCACACTAGGCAGAAGGAAAGGTTTGCCATGATAAACAAAAAAAGCTCTAATAGCACCACCAAACCCTTAACTCCTCTGGGCACTGGTGAAGACACCAGGAGAAATCCCAATGAGAGAGAATCACCTTCAAAACCACTCTTTTTGAGCAGTGCAACTTGCATCCCACTCCCTGTTCAGAACTGTGCCTAGAGTCGGCTGTACATTTTAATCAGCAAGGATGTTCTAAGTTATACTGACCTAAACAGATTAAGTTTTCAAAGGGATAAAACTTCTTAAGTCTCAAGCCAATCCCTCACAGAAAATTTGATGAAGCATGTGTAGCAATGGAGATACTTCCATTTCTGGTTGTTCTTATGCCTTCAGGCCCTGCCTGGAGCTATACTCTGCAGGAATGTGGGAGTTTCTCACCATGATGAGCAAGACTATCACAACCTTTTTTTACACCAATTACAGAGGCAGAGAATTCTAAGGTAGCTTAATTACTGTGAGGTGTCTCCTCATAACGTGCAAGCATAAGACAAGTCCCAGCAACTAGTACAGAAAATCTCAAAATAACTATTTCACAATTTTTTCAGTTTTCAAAAAGTGAAGCATAAAGTGGGTTTTCCTGAAGGAATACTCTTTGTATTCATGAAAATCTAAAATGCTAGGTTTATTTCTAGCTCCTGCACTACCTACCTAGTGAGATCCTACAGAACTACTGAGAAGTGGCTGTCAAAGAGTGCCAAGGACAATGTAATGTTAACATATTTTTCAATTTATGCATAAGGCTAGACAACAAACAACATAGGGTTCATGGGGCCTGGTGAAAAACGTAATTCCCATAATCCTTGAACTTAGAAACTAGCCACTCTTCTATGGCTTGAACATGTTTGATTGCAAGCAGAAGTTGTCTAGAGATGACATAGCTGAAGCATGACAGATGAGAAAAAGCCATCAATAATCTTCATTGCCTAAGGAGCCATGTTACGAAGCTCAAAAGCAAATGCACAGTTTGCACAGAAAATGGCCTAGATGCACCTGAAGCACAAATCTCACTTTCGGAGACTAGCAGAGTTGGTCACCACAGGAAACTGATGCCAAAAAAGGTCTTCTCTGACTTTCTTTTCCTACTCATCATCCTTAAAACTCAAATAGTTGGGCAAATAAGAGCAGCTACTTTGGGGGCATCTCAGATACAATTCAATGAAATATTAGGACTCCGTTCCGCTGCCAAAAACCCCCACAAACCTCCTAGAGCCATTTGAGATGCCCTTGGGTACTGAACCTGGCCTCCAGCTGCTGCTCCAGAGGGTCACATCATATCTGCCAGTATCATAAATATGCAAGCATTTTAAGTAGCGCTGAAGACATACCTGTGGGTATCTCAATCAAGCCTTGTATCAAAATAATAAAAAAGACTCAGAACACCAGCTTTCTATAGCCAAGCAGCTCTTAAAGTGCCTGCAGTTTATAAATGTCCAGACTATGAACTACAAAATTTTATAAATGTTTAAGCCTAGTGTCTTGCTCAGAAACTGTTGGCACATAGTTTTGTCCTTAAGTCTGCTGTGGCATAAGCCTGCAGTGGGGATGTGACTAAGCCATGTTAAAGGCCATAAAAGTGACACCACTCTGTTAGATTGTAGCATCAGTGCTTCTACCTAAAGGGAGTTCAGCATCATGATTACATGGGTGTACGTTCTTACTCACCACCTCTGTCAGCATCCTGCTCAGTGCTGGAACAGAGAACCACCCCTTAAGGAATCTCACTCTTCACTGACTCTGCAAGGCACACAGCTGCCCTGAATCACTTCACAAAAGCAGGGAGTTTCCTTTCAGCCCATCAGCACGTAGTTTTGGCAACTGAAATGGTCACTTTAACAGGTCCCTTTGTTGGGATAACCCAAAGTTTACCTTTAAGGATTACAGAAGGGCTTCCATGGCAAAAGCAGTGAGGTAGCACTCAATTTATATAGAATCTGGTAGCAGATAAATAACAGAAGTGAAAAGATTGTTTACTGTAGCATCTTATTATATTACACATTTTAGATGAAGATATGACAAGAAGAGAATTTTGGATCTCTCTGAGATCTGGCAGGAGAATTCACAGGCGTCGTATTTCAGTAAAAGTAAAAATATTATGCATAATCAGGCATGAGTGTAGGAGGTTCTTTTGACTACAACAAAAGAGTATTTGAACACAGTATTATGTTAGAAAAATAAAGCTTCAAAGTTCTCTGTTTTGCTTTTTTTATGCCATCAAATTGCTAATACCAAGCACAACACAGCATGTCAGACCACAATTCTCAACTCAGAAACTGAGATATAAATAACATAATTTTCCAAAAAGTAACGCTAGAAATTACCCCAAAATTATTTGTCCTCAACTGAAATTGGTATCTGAATGAAAATATCATCCTCTGAGTGTAAGTTTTTAATAATTGAACATTTTATTTATGGAACTTAAACTGAACATGTATGTAAACAAGCTAACTCCAGATTAATTTATTGCTCATTGATTTATTATATACCAAGTTTTTTAGTTGATAAATTCCAGCAATTTAACAGGCTAAAAAGAGTTCAGAATGTCATTAACAGAAAATTAAAAAAGAACTTAATACAACCACAAAATGTGCGTAAATCATTATTTATGAAAAAATATCTTGTTCAAAGTATATGTCCACTTACAGGTCTCATAAAATCAGTATTTTGATCTGTCCTTAAGCAGAAGGAGATACCTTAACCTAGGCTGTCTTCTAAAATGAAAAACAGATTACATCATTTTCTTCAGTAGTCAGACAAGTTGCTTATTCTCTCTACTTCCTCTCTATTTAATATTTATAAGATGTAAGATTAAATATATCAGGCATACATACATTTATATAAAAGAAAAACACGCTTAAAAGCTAAACTGATTAATGATCCTATATACTAAAAAAAATTTTCAGTTTAATAGGATAATTAATTTATTTGTATCTCAGCCTGAGAATAAGTCTGTTACATGCAGGCATTAGCACTAATGATAGAAACTTCACTGCTTTCTACCAATTCCTACTGAAAAAGTGAAATTGATAATTCTATATCAGGAATTAATTTCAGGCTGCTCTCATAAACTATATAACACTGGAACAAAGAAAAATATTTGCAAAGATTTAATTTAGACAACGGTAAAACAGCAGATGATGCTTGAGTTTTATGAAAGCTAAAACTTCACCAGATAGAAATTACTGTGCAGAGCCATTCAGAGTGTTCGAATGAGAGCAGCACTAAAAAAAACCCAACTCTTTTATATTCCTTCTGAAGGATAGAATAGATATTTTTACACCTCTTAGGAAATTTTATTTTTATATACATATTAAGCACTGACAAGGCAGTGCCTCTCATGGGACAGGAAAATCAGGACTAAGCACATACTCAGTCACAAGGTAGCAAATTACCAAGGATAATCTCCTTTTCTCAGAAAGTGTAAGATTAAAAAAAAAACAAAACCCACCCAAAAAAACCCAGCTGGGAGTGTAGTAAGAGAGGACTGGAAAGAACCTTCCAGATCTTCAAGTCCCACCACCAACTGCTGTAAGCTTCATAACATACAGCTGTACTTCATTTTCAAGTTAGTTGGTGTTTTTCTCCAATACTTTTCTTAGAAAGCTCTTCTGGCAATCCCCCTAGTGGAAAAACTACAGCTTTCAACTTCAACCCTAAATTTCTTAATGGCCAATTCATACCTCTTCTATTCTATATAAGGCTGTCATAATCTTTTATTACCTCACTGATGACCTATCAAGAAAAACTGTTTCAGCACGTCTTTCGCTGGACTAAGCAAAGCTTTCTATCTCCCCATAAGACAGGCTCTATCAATTTTGAACATCTTAGTATAACTTTGTGCCTACTCTAGCTCCAATTTCTTTCTTGAAAAATGGATTATTACAACGTAATACAATAATACAATGTATTATTTTAAATAAAGAATTACCAAAGCATTGATATTCCCCTGTATGTCCTGGAAATACACTCACAGTCCAGATCACAATTTGCCTTTTCAGAGCTACATCACACTGCCAATGCACAAACATCCTATGACCAATTAGTATACACCAATACTTCTCCTTTTCATTGCTTCCATTTGATGAGTGCCCACCTGATAGCAGAAATTGTCAGCAGTCTCAAAGTGCATAACCTTGCACATTATTCACCTGGATCACAACTGTTTTCCACTTCTCAAATGGCCAAGGTTGTAAAGTTCTTTCTTGATATTCCTTCCAAGTTCTAATTCAGCTTCAATTTAAACAGTTTTTATTCCTGCTCTACATTCTAATAAACAGCCTTATTTGCTGATCAGTATTTCTTAATTCCTTTCTGTTATTTTCTATTTCTTGTAGGTGTTCATGTATTCCTAAAATCCTTCTTTAAATAACTATCCATTTATGTCTGGCGTTATTTCTGAAAGTCTTTTCTTTGCTTGGATATAAATTCTTGGTATTTTAAATAAATTTAACTTACATTTCAGATATCCTCTCCATTCAAATTCCTGAGCAGTTCAGACTGGCCAAGCTATCACTGCAATTTCTTTAGCTTATCTAAGCTCACTCTTCAAGTCAAGCACTTTATTGAAGATATACTTTTGCCTTTCCATTTAATCTAAACTGAATCAACTTAATCAAAAGCCCCGATCAAAATGTACGACTGGCTTAACTGTAATGTCCTTATTATTTATGCAAACTAAATATAAAATAGCACAAAACCCTCTTCAAAGGGCTGTTAATGTATTTTTATGTCTGCTTGGTGTAAAACACTTAAGTTGGTCCTTGAAGACACCTGAAATTCCCTTTGCCATGTGAATTCCATAATTCTTTGTGCACAGGCATGTTTTCTTCCATCTTCTTATAGTCCCATGGTTCATAAATTCTTTGAAGCTGTGCCACTGTGGAGAAAAAGAAAATGTGCTTTTATATTTAGCTGGGTAACTATTATGTTCTCCCACGTTATGGGAAATGTGGGATGAATAAGCAAGTTGTAGACCTTAGGTCTCTTTTCTGTATGAGTACTTTCACTTCCAGGAACTAGTCCCAACAGGTGATAAACAGAACACATCTAATAAACGTCACTGACCTTACTCATTTGTAGCACCTGTCTTTCTTACGGCAATTTCTTTTATCCTACCTCAAGATAGCAGGATTCTGAAGTACTGAGAAGATCCCTGAGTTTAACACAGTTCTGGATTCCATTCCAGGGAACAAGCGACCACAAGCTAAGAACACAGTATTAAGAATTACTTTATTAGATCTAGTCCTAAGTGACTTAAAAAATGTTTTCTCTAGCTCTAATACAGCCTATGACCACTCAGCAATTTTAGACTGATCTGATTGCTTTTCAAAAAGAAGCAAAAGGAAAGAAAATGATTCACTAACTGATGGATATTTTGTATTGACTTTAGATTTCTTCTAGGAGTATGACAAGCTTTACAAATTGGATTTGGAACCTTAACTGCAAATATAAATCATTATCTTCAAGGGAAAGGGGAAGAAATGTAATTTTCTTACAACTGACTTTGCAATAGCGTCCTGGTTTTGGCGAGGATAGAGTTAATTTTCTTCCTAGTAGCTGGTATAGTGCTGTATTTTGGATTTAGCATGAGAATAATGTTGACAACACACTGATGTCTTAGTTGTTGCTAAGCAGTGCTTACACTAAGTCAAGGACTTTTCACCTTCTCATACTGCCCTGCCAGAGAGGAGGCTTGAGGTGTGCAAGAAGTTGGGAGGGAACACAGCCAGGACAGCTGACCCAAACAGGCCAAAGGGATATTCCATACCATATGATGTCATCCTGAAAAAAAAACCTCAGGGGAGTTGGTTGGGGCTGTGTGGCCGCTGCTTGGGAACTGGCTGGTCTTCAGTCGGCAGGTGGTTAGCAATTGCATTGTGTACCACTTGTTTTGTATATTCTTTTAGCATTGTGATTATTTTCCCTTCCTTTTCTGTCCTATTAAATTGTCTTTATCTCAACCCATGAGTTTTATCTTTTTTCTGATTCTATCCCCCGTCCGACTGGAGCAGGGACTGAGCAAACAGCTGTGTGGTGTTTAGGTGCTGGCTGAGGTTAAACTGCAACAAATAGAAAAAGCTCTTCAATGATAAGTTAAACTGAAAATCAGGGTCTATTTTTGAAAGGACAGTAAAATGCAAAAAGATTATAATCTCCATACAGTGAAATGTTACGCTTTATGGTTATTGTAATGCCTAGTGTTACCAAAGTTTTTCCAACAATGGATCCTATAGTGAAGGGTGACACAGGCCAGTGTTGCTCAGTCAGCTTCTCCTAACACAATGCAGTTCAAGTATGCAAGCTGCTTAGAAAAAAAAAACAGGTAATGGCAACAATAAAGTTCCTCCTGTGTTTAGTATCAAGTCCTGAAAGTTCTACCAAACAGCTTCCATTTCTTCATTTGTTTTTCCTAATGCTCCCTCTCTGACCATTTTCTAAGATACCTTCCTCCAGCACAGATGATCAAATAATAGATATGAAGGTCTTGGAGATGACCCCAGCTGATGGAGACAGCCTAATGGGTCAAAGGACCAGGGATAATGGAACTGGGTTCATGCTAAGGGTAGTCATTAGTGCACTACAGAATATCTGGAGAAAATGTCATTTCTTATATTAGAGAAGATGTACTTTGGTAAAGAAAGGAACTCTATAGGAGTGAAAGTTAGGTCATCCATTTTCCTAGGTACCTAAGGATTATTTTTTCCAGCTTCATCAACACTATTAGCAAGGAAAACGACGTGACCCTACTGTGGCTATTGGAATACACCACCATTTGTTGGAAGTGTTCGTATAGCACCTGTGAACTGGATATACTATCCCCATGCCATGGATATGAAAACAGTATGTGCCACTGCCTATGCATAAATCACTACACCATAGCAGTGTGTTTCAGAGTTCACCAATCCACTGCATACAGCCTTTAATATAACCTTCCCCCTATACCATCCTTGACTCAGAACAGCAATTCAAAAATCCTCTGGTTTCTGATTTACTGTGTGTCAGTTTGGCGCTGATCCTTGGACTGCTCTCCACAGACTCAAGGGGCTATCCCAGTAAAAAGCACTTCTTATATATTCTGACTTGGAATTAACTTCTGCACCAGGCTGTCATGTATCCCAAAGCTGCAGAACAAACAATATCCGCTAACCTTCCTAGTGATCACTTTACCCACTCTTAACCTCGCACAGGCCAGCTGTCCTGTCCTCATCCTGTGACAGACAAACACTCTCTGTAAGACAATAAATATACAGCTAACCACACAGCTGAATGGCACATTCCCCTTGCTTAATAAAATCAAATATGCTGAACAAAATTCTCAAAACATGATCTTATAACCAATAGCAAGATTTTATTCTTCCTCATTCTGTTTGCTGTTGCTCTGACATGAGCCATACGGCGCCTTTCATTTCTTTTCCCCAGTGCCATCTTCACTGCTATTTCTCCTTAAGCATGGGTTGTCATTAAATTCAAGTAGTTCAACCCTACATCTTACTTAAGTGGAAGCAAATGAGATGACAAAATTTTAAAAGAGTAAAAGCTCTCTCCCCTAATAGTTTCAATATTCTTTTGTGTCAGAAGGTAAAGCCTTAAATTAGCAGCTAGTCATTTTAACCTGTATTTTATTTCCCCCATTCATCTCCCTATTTAACTTGTTTCTATATGCCTTTGTCAATGAAGTTTGCTAGAAAATGCCTTACAACCTGCAACTCTTTACGACTGATCAACAGTGCTTTTTCTAGAGTCCTTTCAGTTTAAATTTAAGCATTCTGTACCATACTAGAAATTATTTCAAAATAATAGTCTGTCTCTTCTACATAAAATTACTGTACAAGCATGGCAGAGCAAAACAGAATTTAATTATTGTGAGCATCCTTTATGTAGACCTTCTTTAATCGGCCTACATTAAGCAAGAAAAAGTAGCAATTAGCACAACATCTCACCAAATGTAATAATCACTAGAAAGGCCCTAACAATCCTCTCCTCAAAAATAAAAACAACAGCTTTTCTAACCATGGAGTGGGAAAATGGTAAGACAGGAAAATGGTTCATCATAGCATAGGGTGATTTGTTGGGGGTTTTTTTGAAAAAAAAAAGCCCACCACATCCAATTATAGTGTTTAGGCACAAACAAGTATAAAGTAAACTAGTTAGCTATAATTACTGAAAAACATAAGGCTTTCTGAATGAATGTTGTTATATTGTTACTTAAAATATCTGTATCACATTGATGTTTGAAAACTTTTCACATGAATAGGCCTCTAAATAGCAAGAACCAAATAAGCCTATACTCTCTCCCCAGAAAAAAACAGACTAAATAATTCTAGTGTTACAAGGCAGTCTGATAGAATAATAACAGGGTAGCAAAGAGTAAAAATAAGCAAAAAAATCAGGTGAATGAGAGCACCAGAAAAAAAATGGTGGTAATGCACTTCTGCATCCATGAGAGCCCAAATCTTATGGTGAGTACTAACATCGTCCAAAAGAGCTACCTGATAACAAAACCTTACCTTGACCTACAGGGAATGTACACTAAAATGCAAGAAAAATCACATAAATTAGGTATCATAAATGCAGGAGAAACAGTGAAACAGAGGTTTCAGTGTTTCAAACCACTTCCACAGGCCAAGGAGTAAAGTTTTTTTCCTCAGCTATCTTCCAGCCTTTCTTACATTCACACTGCCCTAATAACTCTGGTCCCTTCCTATGTTTGAAGCGGACCAACTATTACGAGCAGACTGTCAGCTACGAGCACATCTTACCTCCTGATCAAGTCAGAGCATCATCACAAAAAGCCCAAAGGCTGCTGAGGTGGAAACACAGCCCATCTAGTTTACCAGCTTTTATTCACTGCCGAGGTACAGGCGCTCGCCAGCAAGGGGCCCATGCTGTTGCTCTCCCTCCGCTGCCCAGAGTCTTCAGAGCTGTATGCCTGCCTTTTGCCTTTTCTCCCACGCAGCCCTGCATCATTTGCAGCAATTGCCTACAAAGGTTTACAAGTTTACTTCATTCCCTCTCCCCCCCCCCTCCCCCCCCCCCCCCGCATCTTTCATTTAAAGCTTCTTCCCCTTTGTTCTTGCTGCCTATTAAAACAGTCAGAGCCTGCGGATGACAGCCCGCCCAGTATGCGATTCCTCGCTCGCACTTGTCGGTCCCTCTGGTGTCCCTGGCCCCGCTCTTTGTCTGCAAGCTCTCTGGGTCTGGGCTTGTTCCTCGGGCCTGCAGGAGCGTGTTGTTTTTTTTTTTTTTTCTTTTTTGTCCCAATTTTTACTGAAAAGTTTTCGTTCAGTTCCCCGTAATTCACTACCGCGCCCCTTCACCCTTGCCACAGCTCGCCGCCGGGGCTGACCCCACCCCGGCTCCATCTCTGCCAGTCAGGAGCCGGGAGGACGTGCCACCCTCAGGCCTCGGCACGGCGCAGGCTGGCGCGGCCGCTGCCCTCTTCCCCGGCGACAGCAGGGCTGGCCCCGAAGCCGGCGATGGGCCCGGCCTCCCGCGGGGACGGGGGACGCGGCAGCCGCCTGAGAGGGCTGGCCTGCCTCAGGGTGACTTCCACGGCCGGCCGGGCCGGGCGGGCGCCGCGCTAGCGGAGCGCTTTCCGCCGCCGTTTGTCTCCCGTCTCTTCCCGTTCGCAGGAGCAGCTGCTGCTGCGCAACCCCTTCCCCGCTCGCCCCGCTGGCATCGCCTCCTTCTCTCGGCCTCGCACAGCGCGGCCCGGTAAGCGGAGCGGGGCCGGGGCGGGGGGCCGTAGGAAGGCGCCGCCGCCGCCGCCCGTTGGGACGAGCCGGGCCCTGGGCTGGGAGGCCGCCGGGCAGCGGGGCGCTGGGGGCGCGGGGCGAGCGCTGAGGTGCCGACACCTGCCTGGCGTTGGGGGGGGGGGCGGCGGGGCTGCGCGTCCCGGGGCGAGCCCGCCGCCTGCCTGAGGGGGCGCCGGAGCGCGGCGGCGACGGCCCCGACTTCTCCTCAGAGTTAACTGAGCGGTGCCGCCGGCGACCGCCAGCACCTGGAGCGCCCCGGGAGCCCGGCGGCGTGCGGGGCAGCGCGGGGCTGCCAGCTCAGCCCCCAGCCGCCGAGCGGGCTCGCAGCGGCGCCGGTGCCCTGCGGCGGGGCCCGGGCGGGGGCGTCGGGCGGCAGCTGCCGCGGCTGTGCTGGCTGGGGACTTGCGGTCAGGAGCTCGTGTGACGCTGGGGCGTGAGCGCCGTATTCCTGCTTGGTTTGTCCTTTATTTTATGCCACAGCTAATGTTTGTACCTGCAGGAGTACGAAACGGGCGGCCCTGGTCTGCGGGATCTCATGCAAGAAAGAGATACGTCCGCATCCATGGTTTTCCATTGACCTGTTAGATCCGTTCCTTGTCAACGCGATTGGAACACATTGTTGCTATACCTGGTAGACCTGTTGACTGCAGCAGCATGCAGTAGGATTCTTTTAGCGAGTTAAGTAATATGTTGCGAGTAACATTCCCCTTTTTATGTTAACTGCCTTTTAATGATATGGGCTACTCTTGCTACAAGAGAGTGTCACACGCTGGCCGCATCACTCACTGGCTGTCTGCTCTCATCAGCTGGTGGTCCATGATATGGAAGCTGATCACGCATCGATAGCCGAACGGGTAGAATGGTTCATAATGGAGCAGGAGCTGGCACAGGAGCAGAAGGCACAGCTCTTCAAGCACCTTGCTGCTTTGCTGCTCTGGCAGCCTGGAGGCAGTTCTTTAAACTTTATTTTCTATTTTTCCCATCTAAGTGCTACTTATTGAGAAATACTGGTTAGGTGTGCTTTTAAAAGTGCCTCTTTAAGCAGAAATACTTAAGAGATAGGAAGCTAGCAGCAAGTTTTTATGTGTACCTGAATGCTTCCCCATTATTGTTTCTTTGTGCAGCAAAGTGTCAGTTCCTTGCTTTCTGGGAACAGGAACTTCTGGTATGGACACTTTGTTGGCTAGGACAGCTCATCTAGCTTCTCTCTGTCATCCTTCTTCAAAGCTGCCACTCACCTAATATTTTCTCAAGACTCCCAGTAAATAATGCTCAAGCCTCTGTGCCCTAATTTCTCACTGCAACCTAATAATTGTTGTAATCTTCATGGCTGCAGTGTTCTGAAGGGATCACAGGTGACATTTGAACAAAAAAGCACTGAGAACCACTTGTCCTGCTGTACTCATTTTCTTATTTTTATGCATTTGGGGATGAGGAGCAAGCTAGCTGAAAAGTTCTAGACCAGGTTTCAGCAGAAAAGTTAGGGGTTTGTGTTTAGTTCTTCACTTTGAACATTTGAGAATTTTATCTTGGGGTTTTTACTTCATGTTTTCTAGCAATCTTTTTGAAGAAGAAATGGCTGAAGCTTAATACATTATACAACTCAGATTGTATAAGAAACTTAGATATAAATGTCAAAGGGGACTTCCTACTAGCGAGAGGGTGCCAGAAGGGAAAGTGCCCAATCCAGGAGTGATGAATAAACAGGAAGCTGATCAGCTCTGTACCATTTCTTTGGCTACTGTGTCTGCTGCTTGATCCTTCACTTGCGTTTTGTTCTTTTCTTTGTGAATAGTTCCACTAGCTTTCTGTTGTGTTACTCATAGGATTTACAGACAGAGTGGGAGGAGGGGAAAAAATACAGTTCCTGTTTCCTCTTCCCTTAACATACTGATGAGCACGTATGAATCTGAAAATCTTAAGGATCTCATGCTGAAATTACTTAAAAATTATTTGCTGCTGGAGAGTTGTTATTTAATCTTCCAGTGTTTCCTGCCCTTATAAATGTAAGAAGCAACATTTTCAAAAGGAGCTAGTGAATTTTGTGTTAGTTTCCACCCTAGTAGGGCATTCTCCATTCTTTTTTCCCCTGGAAAATGTAGATAATCTGTCTAAGTCTACTCAGTGCTGGTAAAACTTCATTTTGAGTTCTGCATCCAGATTTGATCACTGCTGTGCGAGGATAGCTGACCCATTTGAAAAAGTTCACAAAATAGCAGCAACAGTTGGAGATCAAGAAGGCATGATCCGTAAGGGAAGAGGAGAAGAACTGGATTTATTTAGCCCAAAGACAAGTGTGAAGAGGAGCTGGTACATAAGTGTTTGAAGTTATAAAACGTTCTTGCATGGAAGAAAAGGAGCAGTTTTGTTCTCTGTATTCACAGCGAATAAGGGAAATTGCAAGAAAATTCAGCTTAGATGTAAGGGGAGAAGTTAAAATAATAGAAGATAAGAAGGTAATTAAATAGTTTGGGAAGGCTGTGAAATCTCCATCAAAGGTCTGTAAGAGAAGGTTAGACAAATGGTTTTCAAGAAAGGGAACTAGAGGAAGAAGTCTCCTGGCTTTTCTGGGACTGAATCATAGAAAAATATTTGAGGGACATAAAACAAGAGCCATGAAGGAGCATTTAACTCTTGGTGTTAAGGCTTTTTAACTCTTGGATAGGTCTACATGCTATTTTGCAGGCAAACATGAGCTCACACAGAGCAACTGCTCTGAAAGCAGTACAGCCACAACAAACATGGCCCAGTGCCAAGCTGAAAAGGCCCACTGAGAGTGACACTATCTAGTTTCTGAGTGCCAAATTGGAATCTATTTGTGTTGGAATGTTTTTGCTGAAAGACCAAGCAAGGTGAGAACAAGATGCCTTTTAGTAGTTTTAGATGCAAAACAAGAAAAATAAAAACTTACTAAAATATATCCAGAACACTATGGTTAAACTGCATTTAACTATAAAACCACTTCAAAATACTGGTTTTGTATGCTTTTATTTGGGTTCCAGTTGAAGTTATGTGCAAATCAAAATAAAAATGAATGCTCTTGTGACAAATCAGGAACATCTTATTTGCTGTTTTCTAGCATGATACATGTAGAAACCTATGCAATGTGTTAGTGTGCATTTGTAGCATTTCTTCTGTCCTCTGTAAGAACTGCAAAAGGCACATACATGCAGAATTTTAATAGACCTACAGGAATTTTCCTTTTTAAATTCTGCTAGGCCAGAAGAACACTTCAGCCTACTGTGTAATATAGCCTTCAAAAGTATTTGCACTTTGGGGTGTTTTTTTCCATGTAGTTCAGCACTATCAGCATTCTTGGTTACACAAAATACAACCTGTGCAGTGCAGGTTATTACGTATATATTATACATTAATTTCTCTTATGAAAGTGTATGTGCAGAACTAATAAGAAACTTTTAAACTGTATAAATAAAAAAGTTTTTATTTTGCAGTAAAACAGTTCTTGCTTGCTAGATATTTTTCAGGTGAGGGGGATGTTTACATCACTTCAAATGCCAGTGATCCTTAGACAGCCTTTGTCCACATGACTTGAACCTTGTCTTTTAAATATAGCCAGTGCATTCATCCATCACTCCTTTTTCTGCTTGTTCAGAGGTCTATCACCAATTGTTTTATACCCTGCTCCAGTAAGCATCATCAGCCTCAAATGAAGCAGCTGTTCAACAGATAGCAATCCAACTTTTTCTATAACGATTCGCATAAGGGGAGCAGAATATATACAGAGACTTAAATATATACCACTTGAATACACAGATACAGCATATAAGGTGTGCAAGATGTATAACACTAACTGCAGTACATTTCAAGAATGTATTCTGGTACATGGGGATGTGGCTGTACCTGAAAAATGCGTCTGAGCTAGCCTTACGCAAAAAGACTTTCAGTCCTTCCTGGTTGGTCTTAGATTTGAGGTTCTCGCTGAGCTGTTGTAAGATTAAATTAATTCTAGAACTGTGTTATGAAATTGTGAAGAATAAATTAATTAGAACAGGTTTAAGGTGTTTGAGTGATACAAACAAATTCATAACTGGTAGTCATTCTTTCAATACCCTGTAAAGACTAATGCTGCATTTATCACAGCAAAGTGATACATACTTACTGTAAAAATATTTCAGATCATGAATTTACTTTTTTTTTTTTTAAAGAAAAAGTCATTCATAGAGAGATCCAGTATTTTTATACATTCTGCTTTCAAAATGTGTCCGGTACAGAAAGTAGCAGCACTGACATAGTGAGTTTAATAAAAACTTGAGATTCTGCTTAAGTCAAGGCTTTTGAATCACCACATTTTTCTCACAAACAAGACAGTTTCCCAGTGTAAATTCTGCCTTTTCTATAAGTCTCTCTTCCATGATATTTTCCTTGGCCATCTTAACTTATGTTAAAATACATTAATGGAATCTTAACAAAATATAATTTTAATTTATTGTAACATTGCAAAAGAAGATTTAATGTTTGCCTTAATTTCACTTTCTAAGCTTAGCATGGTTATTAAAAGCTGCATGTACGCTTGAGCTAGGAGTCTAATGTATGCACACATTGTTTCTGTTCTTCCTTGTCAAACTGTATTTGAGACTCTTTACATATGTAGAAAAAGTAGGAAAGCTGCTAAAAGAATACCTCAGATATAAATAAAAATAAGGAATAACCTCTGTGTATGTGTTTCATAGTTTTTGATTAATTCAGAAAACAAGGCGGATAAGGCAAAGGTAGAAATTGGGAAAATGGGGGAAATGCAAAAGGCTGTATGTCTCAATAAGCCAAACTGTTCTTCAGACAGTGAATACTGAGGATCTCAGAGTTCTTTAGTTAGTGAACACTAAATAAAAATTAAATTATTGAAATAACTGCAAGATCAGATGTTTGGACTGTGGAAGTACAGAGATTCTGTGAATACTGATTTTAAGTTTTATGCCCCTGTCAGTAAGCATTGTGCACTTTAGCACTGTGAGTAGGCATAACCCTCGCATAGTACTTGAGTTGAATGTGTAGAGTAAAAGATTTTCATATTTTTTTCATGTAGCTAGCACAAGGGGTTAGAACCAGAAGCAGGTAGAAAGAAAAGCTCGAGGAACTTTGGAGAAAGCATGGCAAAAAGGGAAGGCTTTAGAAACAGGTTAGAGAAGACCAGAGAGACATTAGAACACAGCAAGACACGAAGAGAGAAAAACATGTCTTATCCTTCTGGTTGTCCTGATTTAGGTCTCTGTTTTACAATGAGGTCAATTCAGGTCTGTGAAAAGCTCTGTTGCACCAGCAATAATGGTCCTCCCCCACAAAATAATCTAAGGGAGCAAGCCTCCAAGGGCACATTGAGAAAACAGTTTTTGTCTTCCGTGGTTTTATGCCGGCATTCATTTTTGTTATGTGGCATTTCATATGTGTCTCTGTGTGTGTATTTAATGTGTAGGATATCAATGACTTATTTCTATGGACATATTCTGGGAAAAATGGACTTCTCTTGTCTTTCGTCTAAGCATTGAGGAAGTCAGTTTATTTTTTTTTATTTGTTTTGTTGTTCTTTTCTAGTTCTGTATGCAATCTGGAAATAAAAACAATTGTTCTGCTTTGCTATTTGAAAGGTCTAGGTGGCATGCTATACAAGGTCAGAGAATGTCTGTAAATTAAGTATTAGTCTCCTCAATAGCGAAGAGATTACTGATAGACTCCTGGGTCGCAAGAGGAAAGCATGTGTGGTTTCAACAGGTGAGTGAATTGTATGGTTTGTGGTCTTTACAGATAGACGTACAGAGCTGAAGAATCACAAGCTGAAATGAGTAACCAGGAGGCTGATGTTCTGCGTTGCTGGAGATGTAGAAAATACATAGCAAATTCTGTTTGCCTTGCAAAATGTCATGGAAGAGAACCATCCGAAGTAAGTATAGCATCTGGAGGGAGTTTGTAACATTTTCCAGTGCCACTGGTTTTAAATAAAGGAGAAGTATTAGACTTGCCCTCAGTAATTAATCTCCTGTGGAGATAAGTACTAAAATATGGACAATTACATAGAGAGTAATGTAAGCAGTAATGCTAGTGAGGCCAGGTAGGCAGTGATCACCTTTATGTTCTGCGACATGAAGGCTGGTATTCATGGTACATTTTACTACTAGCTTGTGTTGAGTATACAATGTTACCATTTTTTCATCTAAAAATAGGTTCTGTTTTTGACAATTTTAATACAGTAATTTTTTGGTTTAATATTTCTTAACAGAGAACTCTTTTTTTTCTGAGGTGTTTTTTAAATACTGATACTAATCTCCACTGTGGTAGTTAACTGTGTATCAAATATTCCTACATCAGAAACTTTTGCTCTTCATTTTGAAAAAGTGGGGAATAGCCTGTGCACAAAAATAGTTCAGAAGATTAGCCTGCTGTGAGGTGGGGGATGCCCTGCCAGGCTAAAATACCACTTAGTAATTTACATCATCTTTATTGACGTAAAGAGAAAAATAATAATATGGAATAAAACAATGACAGAATATTTCCTGCTGCTTTATAGTGGCAGGTAGTAATCATAAAAAGTTAGTCTTTCCAAATATGCCAAGAAGACTGTGCTTGCATCCTGTGATCTTGAATCAAAGCGAAAAAGCAAATAGAAGGGAAGGTATTGATCTTTTTTATTAACACACCAGAAATGCAACAACATGCTTTCTGGCACTGGGGAAGGGTATAACCAATAGAGGTAGAAACAAAGTTTTTATTTTTAAAGATCCTGATATAATTAGTATTATTAATAAATGCCATTTTAATCACTCTGCTTACAGAGTTTGAGGTTCTGGAATATTTTTCATGCTTCATACTTCAGGATTTTTATTTTGGTCATGGTTTAAAGCATTTTTGGGGGGCGGGGGGTGGAATTTCAACTCCTTTCGTGGGAAAAATGTAGTGAAAAGAAGGAGGTATCTTTGTTCCCCGTGGTGGAGCTTTTAATTGCTAGGGGAGATCTACAATCATTGTGCACAAGACTGAAATAGCTACTTCTCTAATTATGTAGATAGCAGATAAAAAAATGTAATTTAACGCTACTTCTCAAGACATTGAGAGGCAAAGATTGTACTGTCAGCTTTCCCTGATGAATTTTAGACCTTCAGTCAAAGACATAGCTGAAATATGAGTAAAAGAGAAAAGTCTTAGAACAAATCTTAAAACCAAATGTTGAAATTACGAATGCAGTATAAAGACTTTAAATCAGAATTATATCCAAGCTGAAGTACAGGAACTCTCCACAGATAGGAGGAAGACGATAGCATGGGAAGTGGATCTATCAGTCTGCTGTCATTACTTGGAGAATTTCTAAAAGCTTCTGTGTATAGCCCCACTTCCAGTTTTCAGCAGTGAAGCTTTTATTCCCATGAGTTTCATAACATAGGAGTCAGTGATTTTCCATATGTATAAATTTTAACAACTGATTTTAATTAACACTCACCAGAGTTTCCTTGTATTTTTAGCCACCTTTATAACTTCACTGACATTCCTAACCATATTAAAAGATTTAATTATGCTTGTATCATTTCTGTGCTAAAAGGTAGTTAAGTAATTATTTTAGTATCAGTTAGTGAAATGCTACATTTTTTTAGATTTTGTTTTCTCTTCAGCTGGTCACATCATTGCAGTAAAAACTGAAAAGTTGCTAAGAGTCCCTGGTTTCTCTGCTAGTTATTCTAACAAGCATTAGAAAATGAATTTAAAACTATTTGTGGCATAGTTGTGCAGTACTGACCACTGTCTTCATATAAACAAGAACTTAAATTTTCCTGTCTTTACTGGAAAATTGTACCAGCTGATAGTGCTTCTGAAATGAATTTCTGAATATACTTGGGAGATTGCGTACTTTCTGTTCTTGTAAACAAAACAAAACCACCTCCAAACGCCTCCATCTCCACAGTGGAGTATGTCCAATGTCCCTAGATTCAGAAGTAGAGAATTACTGACAGCATCTACCTGATTTTTAGCTTAAAGAATGCACCAGCATCTTTGAGTTTTATCATTTAGTAATAAAATATCTACTGAATTTGGGAAGCTGACTTCTGGCTATATTAAAAAAAAAAAAAGCTTACATGAATGTTGAATATAAGTACAATAATTATTTTTTTAACAGACATCACAACCTTCAGCTGCTGCTCAGGAGTCTTGCAACGTATGGCATGTGAACTTAGAAGCCATTCCAGAGTGGGTGAAATGTGTCATTGAAAAGGTAGATCTTTTTTGTTTGCATCTTTATCATTCAAAATGTGAAATAAGTAAGGGGAACAAATTTCAAGGGCACTTTGCTGCCAAGGTTCATGTATGTTACAGGGACCTTCTAACTGAGGGAATTTTTCTCAGTAACTTCTAACATTACCATTTACAGAGGCTTTTTTCCCTCTTAAATGTTTTTTTAATGTATGGACAAAACCTATAAATGATAAATTCTGTTCTTGCCCATTTATAGATTAATGTATTTATGTTTGTCCAAGTAAATGTCATGGGCACCTCTGTATATTTTGTCAATGCTTAAAATTATATTAATTATCTAGGCTTTGAGTTTTGGTTTGTCTTGATCATTGTATCTTGCAGTACTGATGTATGTTGACAGTGACAGTAAGAAGCATGTTTCTCCATAAAGCTGGACTGTGGGTTTGTTAAGAGATCAGTTGTTGGCATATGATGTAATGTCTTTTATATTTAATGTGCAATTATGTCATATGAATAGAAACTCCTGCAAATGTAAAGGCCTGATGACAAGCTGGTGTTGCTGCTTTTGAGTTTAAACTACCCATTTGAAATTACAAACCATTTCATAACTTTCCTGCTGTACTGATTGCTTCAGCTCAGTGTTTTCTTTTTGTTGTTGTAGGTCTAGATGTTAATGTTGTTGCATAGATATAATAAGCTGAAACAGTGCTTTTCTTTTGCCCTACAGTTTTTCTCTGATAAGTCTTTGATTTTGAGAGGGAAATGATATCTGCATTCCTTTCTACTTAGACTTCAGTGTCTAAGTTTTATACTCCAAGTAACTTTTGATCTAAGCAAATCCACCCTGAAAATGGGAAAAGAAAGAAAAAAAAAAGACTGTAAAACTAAGCATTCAAAAATTAAGAAAATTTGTTTCATCTTCCTTCATTGTTTTGCTGTATGCTTTATTTTGTTAAACATTAATTAAGCTCTTTTTAAAATTAATGATCTCTTACACTTCAGTAGTGCATGGCAGAATAGAGTATCTGTTTCGGAAACATTAATCTTGGGGGTGTGTGAAAATTAGGGGTGATGACATATTTCCCCACTTCACAGAATTGCCTAATCGTGAATGCCTGATCATAAGGATGCAGTTTTTTACAGTACTTTGCATGTTATATTATTTCAGTAAAATTGGTTTCAATATTGATACTAATGTTGTTCTTTTCACCTTGAGTTGTAAATGGCCAGCCTTATGCATTTGAAAGCCTAGAGGGTCAGGTTGGAGACCCGGGAAATACAAGACCCATAGACTGCTCAGAAAAGGTTTAACATACTTGCTCAAGATTGCAGAGCAGCAATGCTCCTCTGGTGGTAGAGGCAGAGAATGCAGTACTCTATGAACACCTTCAATATCTTAGCATTCATTTTGTCCCTTAATATCCTGGGAACTCTTGCCTCATTCACTTGTGACTTCTCTGGAAAGCTTCTGTGGTTTATGGACAAATGTGTGGGTTTTTTAAACAATTCTGGCTTATCCCCAGATCCTCCTGGGCTCTGAATAATATTGTGATCATGTGTTACTTTCTCCTGTATGACTCCTGAATCAAAGGCTAAATCATTTTACATAAGCACAAAGTCTATTTGCAGACTGTAAAAACCCACTGCTTCCCAGCCAGTTCTTTTTTGCCATCTGTCCCTGTTCTTAACCAATCTCATTGGGTTTCATGCACACATTAGCATGTGGATAATCTTCAGTAATTATAAATATGTTCCTAGTGCTGCTAGTGACCTTTACTGACCTGCATTTTCTTTTCCCCATCATTCATCACTTGTTTTGGCTTGCTTGGCTAAGCCTTCCCAGTTTTTCCTCTTTATGCAGTCCATCATTAAATCTGCGTACCCTCAGCTCCTTTGCAGATCTTGCTGATTTTCCCCCTACCACCTCCTCCTCTAGTAGGCTGTTGCTTCTTTTACTGTGTCAGTGCTTCCACAGTCCGTTGCCAAACTCAGGCTAAATCAGTCCTGGACTCCCTTGTACTGCACCTCATCTCCCAGTCTCTGTGCGCGTAGGACATAGAGATGTTCTTTTTCTTCCCTACTGTCCCTTGCATTCCCATTTTTGCCAGGCTCCTAGCCTTCTTCCCTAACCTTCAGGAATCACTTCTCCTCTCCATTTGGATATCCAGATTACTATTCATAGTGCCTGCGTGCCAGAAAGACTCACTAAAGGCACTAGGAAGTGCTTTTCCCTGAATTTTAGTGCCTAGCCCATGGCATCTGGGAAATGGAGCATGAGAGACTTACATTAAATCTCTGAACCAGCTTAATTCTTCTTTGGGAATGGCAGATGCACGTATTGGACAGCCTCATAAACTGAGAGAGACTGTGCATGTTCAAGGAATTTTCAGGGATTTAAAAGCCTTTGGTCATGTATAAATTGAGATTTTTTTTTCCCTCTAAGTTATAAACATGTCCAGATTTAAACAGATTTTCATAGGTGCAATGAAAGGCACATCTTTGATACTGTGTGCAATTTTGAAGTTTTAACCCACAAGGCAGGAGTAAGTTTCTCAAAGAAGTGTTTCCAGAACTTTTTCTAGCATTGCATGGGAAAAAGAACCCTTTTTCCATACACTTTTTTTTTCCAAATCTGCAAAATAGGATTTACTGAAACTTTATGAAGCTTTCAATCAGACAAGCATCAGTCATGGAATCAATCTTCCCAAACTGCCTTGAAAGGCATTTGCAACTGAAAGCAAGGCTTTTACTAGAAATGTTGGGCAGCTTCTGTATTCATGGCTCAACCCCACTTTAGGCACACTAGTGAGTAATGTGTGACTGGAGTTGATAATGTTGTTTCTCATCTGGGCTTTGATCCTACAGACACTTGCATAACTTTAATCCTCAAAAAACTTTCTGCTAATAAATAAATGTATTTACTGAAAATACTAAAAGCCATGCAAATATGTAGGCGGTTATAGATCTTTGATACATATTTTCTTTTGAAAAAAATTCCTTTAGGACTGAAATGAAATTAATAGAATTGCAAGTAATGAAAATAACTGACTCATTATAGAGTATTAAAGACTTGTCATGGTATCTGCACACAGATTATGTTGTAGTACTATGTATACCAAAGTACAAGTACCATTTCAAGCTCGTGGGGTAAGCAAAGTAAAAAGCTATATTCTCTTTGTACGAAGTCTCCTTCTGCTGTACTTAGTATGCAAGAGATGTATCAGCGCTCAGAAGGCTCAGCTGAGAAACTGTGCTTGCCAATTCCAGATTAACATAGTAAATTGATTTCACTGCTTTAAAGGATCTAATGTTTTCATTACTATTGCAGCATTATTCTGTCTATGGACAAATTTTAAACATGTTTCAAAGCCCCTACATTTTCACATATGTGTTCTAGATTTCTGAGAATTAATTACCACTGCAGCAAGCAGAGTGTTGACCAGAACATTATTTATGGTGGATTTTCTTTGTGAATTCTCTTTTATTGTGTTTGAAAAACAAAAAGTAAAACCTTTTATTAAAGGAGAAAAGTAACTCTAGTAATGATTTCTTAATCATTTATTTACAATGAATGTGCTGGGTGGGTTTTTTTTCTTTTCTTGTCAATAGGCACAGTGGACAATTGGAAAACTGCAATGTCCATTCTGTGAGGCCTGCTTAGGGGGCTTTAACTTTGTTTGCAACACAACATGTTCCTGTGGACAGTTAGTAAATATACATTTCTGCAAAAGTCGGACTGACTATCACCCAGCTTTCTGTGTTAAATTGGCAAAATCATCAGGAAAGCACTTGCCTCTCCTCAAAATTCAGTCTGGTTTTAGCAAGGATACCTGCCATGAAGTGGTAACTGCAACTGTGGAAATCAAAAATCAAGGGCTTTCATACACGGCCAGAAATAATGATAGTGGAAGATTAACAGAAGCACTTTGTCTAGAAGTAAGAGCTCCCAGATATGAGATGAAAAGTACAAAACTTCCTTTAAAGGCATTAAATCAAAAAAGATTTCTTTCTGCTGCCTATCCTATGAATGATGCATGCACTGTAAAACCTCTTCACAGAAGATCACGTAGTTTGGATTTCAATATCAGAGAAGGACTTGTTTCATCACCTGTGTTATGTGAAACTTGCAGTATGGGAACAATTTACCATGGCCAAAATGAAAATCCACCTGTTTACACACAAAGTGGTTTGCAATTGGTGTCCAATAGGAAGGACGGTAATTCTTTTCAGGACTTACATAGTTCCTGTGCTGACAAACTACAAAAAAGGTTTCGAGTTACTTCCTTTGCCACATTACTACATAGAAAACCAGAAAGTGAGTGTGATTTCGAAGCTACTGGACAATCTTCTGGGAGTGCCATTGCTGATGGGCCACCTTTTGTGATGAACCTTTCTTCACCTAGAAGTGCTGTAGAAGAGGAACAACACACCACATCTGCTGGTCTTGTGCAGCCTACGAGTATTTCCTTCAACCAAAAGCTGAAGAAGAGAGAAAGAAACAAGTTGAAAAGCTTGAGGAGAAAACAAAGAAGGAGAGAACGCTGGCTACAGAAGCAAGTAGGTGTTTAAAATTAATTATGCTACTTTTTTTGTAGAGTTTGGCTTGCTTTTTTAAATCATTCTGACTTTTTTTGATGCTGTCTCTTAATACTGGTTTAATGTGGTACTGTCTAGAGTCAGGTATCCTGCAAACAAGGATTTATGACCTCTTCCTACATGTAGCTTTTCTAATTCAACCCAATCATTTTTTTTCTGTGTAAAATCATAGCTTGGTGGGTATATATAACTAGTTTCTGTTGGCCTTTTAATTGTGTTGTGATATAAAAATAAATTTGAAGTGGGAAAAAATACAGTAAAATTTAATCCGTGTGATTAAGAGAAAACTAAGTGTTCAAATTGTTTAAATGAGAAACCCTAGCATTTCAGGATTTCCTAATTTATAATTAATGCCATTTTGAGTTAACTTTACAGTTAAGAAAAATTCATGTTTTAAAAGATGTTTTCATTTGTTATTTGTTGTAATACATACTTTTTTTTGAGTAAAGAATTGACTGCTGATATTTAAAATATTAGTCTTTAGTAGGTAAATATTTTGTCTACAAATCTTAACAGAAATGTTACATATTCTTATCAATTATACAACTGTGGTTTCCTGCTTCAAACCATCTAAAGCAGAACACAATTAGAGACCATAGATGGTCATGCAGTTTGAGGGTGGGGGGAGGGAAAAGACCAGGAATATATCTTGACATGAATAACACATTTTTTGTTTACGCTGACATTCAGTAGAAAGATTAATGATATGTATGCCTTTAAAAGAAAATTTCTCATCATAAACTTCCTGCTACAAAATGCTGTGTGGCCAGCAAGAGCAAACATACTTCTCATCAGAGAAGTAGTACCTACTCAAGAAATCATGCTCACTTTGTGTAGGTATGTCATTGAGATAATCTTAGAATATTCCATAGATTAAGTGTGGTGACATGTAAAGCTTATGTAAACCTTATTTCACAGGTATTTTTTTAATGTGATTACTTTACATTCTATAGTAGTCCAGTCTGATTTAATATTTATGCTTATTTGAACGGACTATATCTAGGTTAGATGATAAATTTTTTTCATTGGTTTGCATTTAATGCAATAGGACATATAGACCAATAGTTCATGTATGGATCTTCACTGAGTCCTTTGTACCTAAATGATTTTCACCCTTAATATTCTGCTCGGGCTCCAAGTGACTTCGAGCTCTTTCCTACAGCCGACAGAATCTCTAGAATATAGTACAGAATTGAAGCAGAGCAGTGAGTTTGGGGTCAAGAGAGAGACACATAGAGGCTGTCTCTCTCAAGTAAATGTTAGAAACAGCTTGAAAACGTGATGGGTCTGGGACATATTCTGAGGCTTTTCAGTATGACATACATGTATCTTTTTTTGTTTGGGAAGGTTTTTTTTTTGTTTAAAGAAGGATTTAAATTGGCATTGCGATATTTTGAAAACTTGTCCTTATTTTGTCAAATGCTTCTCTGAAACTGAGAGTAAAGAACCTTACCAAGATCTGGATGTCTTAATATTGAATACTTGTTTTCTAGTAAGTCTAAAGATTCT
This sequence comes from Nycticorax nycticorax, assembly GCA_023375905.1. NCBI lineage: Eukaryota > Metazoa > Chordata > Aves > Pelecaniformes > Ardeidae > Nycticorax > Nycticorax nycticorax. Next base: position 2,172,745 of record JAKFQP010000011.1, read on the forward strand.
TAGGTGCCTGAGTCCCTAAAATGGCTTTAAAAATTCCAGGCCTCATTGTTTCTGTTAAATGAAATGATGATGCAAAAGCACAATTTATGACCATTTGCATAGTTGTGTCATCTGCAGTCTCTCCAGCCACTTCAATCTTTGTTAGCTATTACTTCCAGTAATAAAATATACAAAATTTTCCATATTTGCAATAGAAATTGTGATAGAAAAAAGAAAGAAGAATATACTTTCAGATCTTTTTCTTGTTAAACCATGCTTAACCAATTCCCACATTATTTTTAAGTTTCATATAGCAAATTATATACAGTTGTTAAATATGGTATATCTAATTAGTAAGTATATGGTTTTAAAAGTACAAAAAAAAAAAATCAGTATGTAAAATAAATCATCTGGTTTCAAATAGTAGTTTTGAGGGGAATCTATTTTGGTTTTGCATTCTTTAACCTTGGTGAAAGTGTGTGATTGTGGCATGGAATATTTAAATGGACCTGCTTCTCAGACTCTGTGTCAAGCAGCGTGTGTGGCTAGTGCTGCTGTGTTTCCCGTCACTGTGATATCTCCCCAGGAAAATGTGGATCTAGAAAATCATATCCTCTGTACAGTCTGACATGTTGCAAAAGGGGATGCTCCCCTGCCATGTACTCCTTTTTGTGGCTGCTCCCTTCTCATGTGCCAGTCTAGGCATCCTCCCTTTTTTTGCAAGTTTCACTTGCCGTGCTTTTTCTTCAGTGATCTGAAGAAACCTCCTTGTAAAAATGTACATTTTGTTACAGTGGTACTTATAATAGGAAGCTGATCTGTGGTACTTTCTAACCATGATTTCCAGCACACTTAACCACATGTGCTTGAGCAATGAGATAGTGAAACTTCACAAAGAGGAAAAAAAGCATGAACCTCTGAGTGGATGGAGCAAAAGAGTTTTGATAAATGACAATGGGAAATATTTAATTTAAGTGCGCTTTTAAGAAGTACTTCATTCAGTGCAGCAGAACCCTGATCTGAGGTGAATCTCTTCTAAGCTCTCTCTGTTAAAGGTACGGTGCATCTCATTTATATCTTTAATTAAAGCTTTTCTGGAGAGGAGTCCAAGAGAACAGACCTGCTCAGACTTTGATTTCTTTGTAAATGCATAGGCTGCTTCTCTAAGTTTATTTTGTAATGTGATAACTTCATCTGTCAAACATTTTTTCTGCCTTGCAGTAAGCCAAAACGTGCCCATAAACCTTGTGTTGTGACAGAATGCACTCTGTGATTAAGGGGCAGTGTATACACCTTGGATTGTAGATAGGAGCCACTCTTTGAGCTCCTGACCCGCACTCGTCACTGGAGGCCTGCGGTGGTGCAAGCTCTGTGGCATAGGTGCGGGGCGGAGTGAGCCTGCTGACAGCAGAGGGACCCAAGCTTCCTCTGTCTGCTCTTCAAGGGAAAGCTCTCAGTGCCTCCAAGGGGAATACCTGCATATTGTGTGTCTGTGTGACATGTTTGTGTTCATGGGGGATTTTTATGTTTCTGGTATATTGTGAGGGTATAGTAGTCACTACTTCAATCTAGGAAGTGCCAATATTAATAATGGTTCTTGTTATTGTTGCTATAGCTAAGATGATGAAATATTTATGTTATAAATTCCCCTTTGTGTGTATCTGGTTATATGTTTGCATTGTTTGCTAATGTCTGAAGCTTGTAATAATTTTCTGAAAGATCTCAGACAGAAATACCATTTGTGGCTTCTCCAGTTTTATTTCATTTCTCTTCACAATCATTTTACATGGAGGAAGACTATGTAGCCAGCTTCAAAACTGCAGTATCCTCTTGGAAATGATCCTGATGCATCAGAAAAAAAAATCATTGGCCTTTTTGCTTTATTTTATAACTTGCCACATCGCCGGTTCTTTTGTATCTTCTTTAAACATGAAAGATTTGTCTCACAAATGTGACTAGTGGTCAGTTTCCATGAAGTGAGTTTGCTTTCATGCTCCTAGTGTTCATCTGAACTCGCAGTTGGGTGAGAGACTGCGTTGTTTATCCACACTGTCAGGTGCTGTTACCCTGCCCTGCAGCCTTGAGTTTTCAAGTCCATACTGATGTTCTCTAGCAACTGACAAAGTCTTGTAGTGAAGGCGCTCGGCTTCAAAGGTTTAACTTGTGACCTTAGTTCCTTCGTCTCTTTTTCACGTGTACATTGGTCTATAATTCTTTTTCTTGTACTGTCATGTTTGTATATATCTGTAAATCCTTCTGGTGGCTCGTCATGCCTTTATGTACTTGGATTTCAGTTGCTCTGTGATGATACTCATAACAAGAATTATCCTCAGACTACTTATGCATTCCTCAACTGGCTTTTGGAGGGCTAAAACTGTTATTTAGTGTTGGTACCAAAGTAAAGCAGGAAGAGAAGGAAGTGAAATGAAATCACAGCTGAAGGAGGCAAGCAGTAACTACAAGGTCTTCATCGTGACCTTTGTTAGGGAAATATGAGGCCCTGGAGAAGTTGCCTAAAGTAAGGAAAGAGGAAACGCAGGGGAAAAGGGGCATTCTTACTCCCATACCCTCAGATATGTACTGAAAGATGGTGGATTTAATATGAATAATACTCAGTTGCAGTGACTGACTAGCTGTGAATCCCCAGAATTGAGATTGAGGAATGCAGTAGTGGCAGGGCATTCTGACTCTGTGCAGCTCACACTGTATCTACACCAGCTTTCTCATTCACGTCCCCGAGTGACTGCAAGAGAAATGAAAATCAAATATTGATATAAACCTTTCCAACTTGGGAAAGGTGGGAACTATGATTTCAGTGTTCAAAACCACTCCTGCTCTGGATAAGTTCTCAAAATAACATAGCAATTTTTAAGTTCTATACTTAACTGGTTGAACTTATATTAAAAGCATGATAAACTCTGAGATAAAGACGACTGAAGTGCTTCTGTGGTAACATGCAGTCGCAGAGTTTATAGTCCCTGGCCTGATACATTTATAATTTACTCTTTCTGAAATGGTAGCATAACACTGATGGTGCTATAGCATTAATGGTTTAAGGGCTGTTGAGCAGCAAGGCTGCAGGCTGTTACACTCACATCTTTTTTATTGGCAAGGAAGAAACACACTTTGTATATACAAAGCCAAGAATTTATTCTCCATATAGGTGAAATCTTAAGAATGTGATGAAAAAAGGCAGAATAATGTTGCCATTGAGGCTGTTATACACGCTCACTTGTTCCTCCCCAGTTCCTATGGTTCTCCCCATGGCTCTGCGCCTTGGGGTCTGTGGGCCAGCAGCAGACCATGGGGTCTGGTGGTGGGGGTGTTACTGCGGCTTGCCAGCATCTGGGAGTCCTTCCCTGGGGCCAATGTGAAGTTCATGTTGATGGTTTCTTTTTCTTTACCCCAGAATCCACTTGAAGTCATTTTCATGTGTTTGGTAACACATTCTTATACCTTTGCTCTTTGTTCGCTGCTCTGCAGCTTCATGCTATGTCCAAATTAGTTTATGTGGTGCCTTTTATGTATGTAAAATACAGTTTCTTTGTTGTGTTTGTTACCCTTAAAACAAATTCTGTCCAGGCCCAAGTCTGCATTTCTGTAACAGACCCCTGGGAAGTTGTTCTTGGCTGTTGTGGTCTGCAGTGCCAACCCAGTGCCAACCCAGTGCCCCATCTCATGTGATCCCATGCCCTCCATGTCATGTCCTGGGTCTCCAAGGCCTCTGCTATCTTTAGCAGCCCTGTAATTCTTTGCACTACATCATGATATTAGAGTTGTAGATACCTAATTCTACATGCAATAACCTCTGTCAGTGGTTGTACCACACAAAGATAACAAAAATAAAACACATTAGCCACAGGCATCCGGTCAGTTACAGAAATTGCTGTCACAGCTGAACTAAGTAAAACCAAGAGGCAGGCAGGGCAAGGGAAGTTCAGCCAGAGCAAGCGTGGCCAGCCTCAACCCTGGGGCCTCACAAGTTCCGTACAAAGTTTGTGGCTGTTCCTAGCAGCGGCAGTCATAGAATCATAGAATCATAAATACCGCTTTACAGGGCTACATGGTTACAGGTAAGCAGCAGTACCTTTTTTAAGTAGCTGATACAAGGTGGGGATAAATTTTGGGCATGAGGAGCTTCTGAGCCAAAGCTTGTCTCTTTGCCTTTGCTTTGGTTGGAACTGTTGTGACTCTATGGTGACTTGTAATTGGGAGATTAATTCTGTCACTGATTATAAACTGGATTAACAAGAAGGTATTAAGGGTGATGGATTCGTGCCCAAATGTATGACTTACCTTTGTTAAATTGCAATTGTGGTTTGTGTCATAGTTGTGTCTGAGGGAAACAGTGCGCAAAAGCTACTGGTTTCTGAGGTGCATCTGGAGCTCCAGTTGCAAGCCTTTAAACCCCAACACTTTAGAGTTTATTTACTTTTAGCTGCAGTCTTTTCGTGCTGTTATTTGTGATTGCAGCTTTTGAGGGTGTTGTCTGACCTGGCCTCTTCTATTGTTTGGTACATCTTTTACACAATTTGGTGTTAACAATAACCAGTGGGATGAACAGCCTTGCAAATTTGCCAGGGAATTGTCAGGAGGAAACTCTGCTTTCCTTCTGTCATGGTTTGCATTGGTTTTGTTTGTATTGGTTTTGAAAATGCCATCAGTCAGAAAAAAACATATTCATCTTCATTAAGTAAGGCTTCCTCCCTGTAGTCTTTATGGAAGAAATCCAACAGTTTGACAAAAGGTTAATCAAATCTTCATCTTCTGAAACTCAAAAAGTAGAAAAATTTTAAGCGATCATATTTTCATATTTTATATATCTTGTTTTCTTCTATGTACAGAGTGAGGAGAGCTTGCATTACTTTTAATAATAAAATTTTCTATGATTAGTAAAAGTATGTAGAATCAACTAAATATTTGACATCATGAACACTTACTCGAAGAAATAAATCATTTTATGCTTCTCCCAAATGGCATTATCTATTTCATTTATATTTCGTTCAATAGCTTTTAAAAGCCATTTTGAGTTTTCATTGTGATTTAGACTTTTTGCTAAAGTGCACTGCTAATACAGATTCTGAAGCAAATTGCAAATAATTAGCTAGCAGCTTGAGAGCTAAAATAGGATCTTAGTTAAGAGAGACTGAGAGGAAGCAACTGGTGAAGAAAAATGATTCTCTAATACTTCCATAAATGCAAAAATTTTAATTTGTGGTTTGGTAAAAGCTGTAGAGAAAATGAAGAAATGTCTAACAAAAAAGTTGGCATAAGAAAAAACAATTCCATGGACTTTTTTAAAAAGTAAAACTAGAAGATCAAAATACATCTACTTTAGAATATCTCAGCTTTCATCTGCAGATTAAAATTAGTATGTCTCAGGAAGAGGAGAGCTGGAATTACAGTGGAACTCTGAAATGCACTTTACTGGAAAAACAAAACTCCAGCTGTGCGCTTGCTCCACTATGATTCTTGTTATATTAGTTTTCATGCAAAAGCAATCCATGGGTTAAGAAGATAAGCCATAGAAAGCTATTTAATTTAATTCATAAGAAGCAGAGCAAAGAACATTCATAAAAACATGAAAAAGGGGCTTAACTGCAGACATGGTGAAGGAAGAAAAAACATTAAATAGTGAAAGAAACCGTGCAATGTGGAGTGTTACATTCAGTGGGCTCCATGAATTGGAAAGAGTAGATGATTTTGGAGCATTCTGACTGTTTTACAATTGGATATAGTAGAAGGTTTGTTGTAAAAAAACCCCAACCAAACACGTGTATGATTAGAACACGTAATTACACCTGAGGTTCTGGAAAAAGGTAAAAACTGGTGCCAGTCATTCATATGGAAACAAACTTACATTCTTCATTTTTGTGTTTACTCAATATTTTTACCATCTTTGTTCATTTCAGCCACAATTTACAGTGTGTAAGTTTTATCTTCAGATAACTGCTGCTATTTAGGAAGGTAGGTAAACATGGGAAACTCTTAAGTGCTCTAATGTGGGAAATGCTATACCTGAACTTTGCAAAAGGAGAAAATACCAGTCATAAAACAAAAATCTATAGAAACCAAGCCCCATGGTAGCAGACCTGCCAGTGCTGGCACATCCAGAAGCAACATGTCCTATCTAGGACCTGCTGTTACTCAGTCAGATTGATTTGCTTATTTTCCTCAAGTCTGCTGCATACCAAATGCACTTAACTTATCATACCTGCTAAGATGTCAGAGACTTAATCTTGCACCTTATGAAAGAAAATACTATTAGGTATATTCTTACCTGTTAGCAGCGGAGTCAGCAGATTTTCTGTGGTTTAGAGAACTACTTGTTTGTTTTATTGACAACATTGGAAAAGTAGGATTCTAGAGTAACAAAGGGAAAAATGTAGCATTGCATATGGACAGTTGTATATGGTTTTTATTATTTGCATTTTTTCCAGGTGTTAAGTGGGTTCAGTGCTGAATCTCACTTACTACAAAACAGGCAAGGTTGTATCAAAAGATAAGTAAAGAGATTCTTTGAAGACTAGATACAGGCTTTCTCTTGGCTGCATAATGACACAGCTTGTACCATTAAGTAGTACTCCCCCCGAGGTGGGTCCAAAATCCAGACTGAAATGAGAGTGTTAATTACGTTACAGTAAAGAAGAATACTGATTTTGGTATACTAGCAAACTGAATTTTGGTTTTATGCATTAGAAAAAATGCTGAACTGAAACATTTCTTCTGGGTGATCAAATCTCTTCTGCAGGGAACTACTAAACTGTAAAGCAGAACACCATTTTTTTAGTTGCTGTGGCAATATGTTGTTGTTTCCCTCTGCAGCACAGCACAACAGACCAATCTGGCTTCTGAAAGTAAGCTGTTCTAGGAGGATATAAATAATGCATTAGAATTACTACTAGGTGAATCTTTCTGGATTGAAATCTGTTAATCTATGGAATATATCCGTATTTAGAATGGTATTAACCACTGTGTGGATGTTTGTCTTTTGGATTTCTTTTGTTCTAAAAGTATTCCAATTCCCTTTAGCTTAAGTATAAATGTAGCATTGACTAGTGCACTGAAACTATTTTTATACAAATGTATGAGTGGTACTTAGTTTTAGAGACATATGCTGAAAAGTACAATATGTGACCCACAACAGTGGGGACAGAATGTGATGAGGATCTCCTGGGATTAACTTGATCCATGATTAGTAAAATATAATCTCACTTTTTAATGGAGAGCTGCAGTAGGAGGTGGTTGCTCAGGCAGAGTGCTGAGATGGGCTCCCAGTTCTCTGCATGTTCTCCAGATGGAACTTCTGTAAAACCTGTCTGGGGCAATAGCAGTGGAAGATCGTACTGAATTTTATCTCTAGCAGCATGTTATATGAATTCTCTGTTTCACTTTATCTATAGCACTATTTCATCACCTTCAGCTACAAAGATATATTTTTCTCTTGTTTCCAGCACAGATTTTGTTCAACATTTTTAATCTCTACAAATTCAGTGATCTGCTTAGATGACATTTGGAGTATCTGTTTATCTGTTCTGAGTTTCTCTACCTAATCTTCTCCCTGTGCTCTTGGCAGTGGTTTGTCTCTTTTCGCCCTTCCCATGTCCTACACATGGTACCATATCAAAAGGCTTTGGACCACTGCAGTTGATTTTTCTGAAGTCCCATGTGCATTTTCTGATCATCTTATCTTCGATTTCTTATTTGTGCTTTAACACAAGTTTTTTTCCTACTTGTCTTCCATCAGTCTTCTGTCATTTTTCGGATATGGGGTGCATGTTTTGTGGGAACAGACTTGCTGTATTTTTGTATGCAGTATGCTTTTTATCATCATATATTGCAGGTTGAGTTAATGGTTCAAGTAATTCTTCATGAAAAGCAGGAGTGGGATCTTGAGGATAATGGAAGAAAACAATTCTTACATACAAAATGGTAAAAATTGTTTGTCAGTATTTTCCTAGCCATATAGATGATGTATGGAATGTGCGCTAATATAGAATCATAGAATCATAGAATCATTTAGGTTGGAAAAGACCCTTAAGAGCATTAAGCCCAACCCTACCTGTCCAGTACTAAACCAGGTCTCTAAGCACCTCATCCACCCATCTTTTAAATATATCCAGGGATGGGGACATGACCACTTCCCTGGTTAGCCCATTCCAGTGCCTGATAACCCTTTCAGTGAAGAAATTTTTCCTAATATCTAATCAAAACTTCCCCTGATGCAATTTGAGTCCATTTCCTCTCGTCCTATCACTCGTTGCTTGGGAGAGGAGACCAACACCCACCTCGCTACAACCTCCTTTCAGGTAGTTGTAGAGACTGATAAGGTCTCCTTACAGTCTCCTCTTCTCCAGGCTAAACAACCCCAGTTCCCTCAGCCACTCCAGACCCCTCACCAGCTTTGTTGCCCTTCTCTGGACACGCTCCAGCACCTCAGTGTCCTTTTTGTAGTGAGGGGCCCAAAACTGAACACAGTAATTGAGGTGCAGCCTCACCAGTGCCAAGTACAGGGGAAGGATGACTTCCCTACTCCTGCTGGTCACACTATTCCTGATACAAGCCAGGATGCCATTGGCCTTCTTGGCCACCTGGGCACACTGCTGGCTCATATGCAGTCGGCTGTCAACCAGGAGCCCAGATCCCTCTCTGCCAAGCAGCTTTCCAGCCACTCTTCCCCAAGCCTGTAGCATTGCATGGGGTTGTGGTGACCGAAGTGCAGAACCCAGCACTTGGCCTTGTTGAACATCATATAATTGGCCACAGCCCATTGATCCAGGCTATCCAGATCCCTCTGTAGAGCGTTCCTACCTTCAAGCAGATCAGCACTTCCATCCAGCTTAGTGTCATCTGCAGACTTGCTGAGGGTACACTCAATCCCCTCATCCAGGTTGTTGATAAACATGTTAAACAGAACTGGCCCCTACACTGAGCCCTGGGAAACACCATTTGTGACTGGCCTCCAACTGCATTTAACTCCATTCACCACCACCCTTTGGGCCTGGCCATCCAGACAGTTTTTTACCCAGCAAAGAGCATGCCTATCCAGGTCATGGGCAGCCAGTTTCTCAAGCAGAATGCTGTGGGAGACAGTTCCAAAGGCTTTACTAAAGTCCAGGTACACCATATCCACTAAGCAGGTCACATTATCCTAGAAGGAGATCAGGTTGGTCAAGCAGGATCTGCCTTTTGTAAACCCATGTTAAATGGGCCTGATCTTCTGCTTTTTCTGGACGTGCTGTGTGATGGCACTAAAGATGATCTGCTCCATGACCTTCCCCAGCACCGAGGTCAGACTGAAAGGCCTGTAGTTCCCTGGATCCTCCCTCTGGCCCTTAAGATGATCTGCTCCATGACCTTCCCCAGCACTGAGGTCAGACTGAAAGGCCTGTAGTTCCCTGGATCCTCCCTCTGGCCCTTCTTGTAGATGGGCGTCACATTTGCCAACCTCCAGACAAGTGGAAGTTCCCCTGGCATCCAGGACTACTGGTAGATCACGGAGAGTGGCTTGGTGAGCACCTCCGCCAGCTTCCTCCGTACCCTTGGATGGACACTGTCTGGCCCCATGAACTTGTGCATGTCTAATTGACTGACCAGGTCACTAACCATTTCCTCTTGGATCATGGGAGCTTTGTTCTGCTCACTGTCCCTGTCATCTGGTTCAGGGGGCTGGGTACCTGGAGAACAGCTGACCTTAGTGTGGTATACTATATGTACCACATATATGGTGTACACAAATATGGTACATTTTAGTGCCATAGGTATTGAAACCTCTGCAGCAAGACCCCTCAACTAGTAAACTGTGGCCCAAATGTAGCTCACATGTCACCTTCTGCACTCCTTTGTCCCTCAGATACTAGTTTGTAAGGGGTTCTTTGTGTCTGGAGAGGGAAGAAACCTGGCACAGACAGAGCTAGCTGAAAGTTCACTGACAAACTGTGAATCTTGAGTCCAAGAGTGAGACTGTTTAGCCTAAGAAAGTAGAAGTGATGCGTGATTTTTTCTTTAGCTATCTCTTGTCATACTCCTGCTGTGTTGGATAAGACTGCAGCTGGAGGTGGAAGAAGAAGAACAAAAGGTAGTGGAGCTGGAGTGCAAATGCATATACCTTCCCTGCTTCTACTGTGCTTTGTTTGAAGCTGGACTCTAGAGAAGAAGGGGGAGTGGGGTGAAGCGGAGTAGGCTCACTGGAGGCTATGACTTCTTACATACATGCAAGTGAAATCTAAGTAGAAAATAGAGACAAAGAGTAGTGCCTGTCAACTTGCACGTGTGTTTGGATGTTGAAGGAAGAGGCCAGGATCTTGTGGGGGATATAGAACACACAGAATGGAGAGCGTCTTTCATTCACGTGGCTCTATGTTTCTACTCTTAAGAAAGAGGTAAGTTAAGGCATATCAGTAAAAAAGCAGATTGCACCATTTCTATGGTTTATCCAAGAACATCTTCTGTATTTTTCTATGGTCTTAGGAATTTCTCTAAGGAAACCCCTCTAGTTTAGTGTAGAGCAATAATGTTGAACTTTTTTGTATTTGTGAAATTTTTATGTTTAGTGTCAAATTTCTTCAGAAAAACCCAGTACTTTATTGAAATTTTGTTTCAACAAAAAATTGTGCTGAAGTCCAAACTTCTTATCAATGCCAGTACCTCACCCTTCCTGATTTAGAGCTGTTGGTACAAGATGCATCATCTATGGGGCATTCTTCTGGAAGCTGACCAGGAGTTCAAGGTACCTGCCACTTTACAGTATGGTCCTTTTGACAAGCTTAGTAACCAAGCTAGATTTTTGGCACAAGACAGAGCGAAGGGTATGATATTTGTACTATCCTGAATCTTGTGCTCTTCTCCAGTGTTCCTACTGGCAACTTAGGCTGTCTGAAGAATGCTGGCCTGTCAGAATGGTGGACTGGCACAGTGGATTTGTGACTGACCCAGAACTTTTCAGGAATTGTGTTTCGCTTTTGCCAAGCTGAGGAGCAAGGAAGGTGTATGACTCACAGTGTCAGTGATATGCTATTGCAACTTAGTTTCATGAATTACTTTCTGGGCAATTTGCATAGTTCTTTGTTCAAAATACCAACATAGTCAGAACCACATGGCAGTGCCAAAATATGCCAGTATCTAATTATCTCTTTAGTTTAAATGATAGTATGAGTAGGCAACGTAGGCAGTGGTTTCATGCTACAGTGGGTGAACAGGAATCCCCATACAATTCTGGCCACAGCTGTCTACTTCTCTTGTCTCGTCTGACTCCACGGTGCCCTGATTCAGAGAGGAGAAAAAGGCAAAAACTAAATAGCTCTCTACTGATTTTTCTGCCACATCAGCTCGTGCTCCATTCAGTAGGTTGCTGCACCCAGCATAAGAGTATAGTTAGAATTGTGTGGTTGGAAGTAAAGAAGTGTTAGCTGATAGATCACCTAGGATATAACATGAAAGCATGGCTTTATGCTTACTATTTTTTCTAAATATTCGTTTCTTTCATATTCTAACAATCCTGCTACAAAATGTGCCGGTGTTAGAGTTTGGGTCATTTGTAGTCATACTGTTTCCTATCAGCAAATCATCTTCACTTGATGGATGTTTCTTATGATGGCTATAACAATGTAATTATTCTCAGTGGAAATGTATGAGTCATTATCCAGAACTGATTTGCTGTGAATGGAATTAAGTTGAGGGCTAGTGCATAATCACAGTGTATTGATAACCTGACTCTATAATGTGAGTATAAAAACTGATCCACCTTTTATCTTCATAAATTTTTAAGGTGGACTTTTGTATCTGCTTTGGAGCTTTTGTAGCCTTGCATATTTAATGCATTTAACAATCCATACTTAAATCATGAATTATTCTAACCTAGCATGTCCTCTGATACATTAATTTGCAGTATAGTCAGGGAATAGTATTTTTATACTGCTATAGAAATTGCTGGGTTTGGGGTTTTTTTTTGAGGAGGACTACTTTTTCAGCAGCAGAATCTGAAACTTTATTCAAAAAATTAAGAACTCTGAAAGTTAATGTTCTCCTATGAGATATATGAAATCTTAAAATATTGGAAAGAAGCATGTACTGATTCTTATTTAATTAAAGATCAACTTCAATAACTATGCAGTTTCTGTGGAGGAATTTGTAAGAGATATTAATACAAATATTTATTTGTTTAATTATGAATGAAAAAGTCTGAGACCGCGGTTCCAGCTGTCTGTTCCACTTCTTGTAATGAAAAGTAATTGATCATTTTACAGAGCACTTCTTAGGCACTAAGAACAGCTTGCCCAGTTAGTTACGTACAACCCTCTTTCCACAAGGCACTGAGCATATTATTGGGTTAAAAAATGGGCATGGTAACAAATAACAAAAGTACAATGCAAATTAAGTATCTAGTGATTCCACTGTTTCCTAAGAAACTAACATATCTAATTCTGTGGGGTACGTTTTAATTTCTACACAGTAATGCAAGAACAATGAATAGGAGCATCCTACCTAGTAATTGTGCCTGGTGACCTGCATGCTGATAACATTGGATAACCAAGGTCTGAAGATGTACCCTGAGGTCAAACTTAGTCCTTAGTTGATTCTAGCAAAGATAGATTTTTCACTCTTATGTTTGGCTCCTTACTTTTGTGCTAAATGTAGCCTGAGTGGACATGGCAGTACATTGTAAACCTAATTACAATTAACTACTCTCTACAAGTAATTTTAAAACTAATCTGAAATTACAAAATTTATTATGTTTTTATCATTTGATAGCAGAAAAAATGTCCAGCCATGTTTTAGAGAACTTCAATCATAGGCATTTTAATTTTATCTCTGTAGAAAATGTTTAATGCCATGTCAGAATTTCTGAACATTAAAAATATGGTCTGAAAAAGAGAATGTGTTCTGGGAATACTATCATTGCTTTAGCTATTGCACTGCCTCATTAATAACAATTATATTACATAGTAGCATGCGGTACTCTTGTATTCTATCAAGCAATGACAATGGTGTTGCTGCTGTTGGTTTTTTCTTAGGAATAAAAGATTTCCAAAACATGGGCCACTGCAGTTAAGTGCATTGATAAATTAGCAAAAAGCATACAGCGAACTTATTTCAGTGCTGCAGAGCCGCCATAGAATATTGCTCTAGCAATAATGCCACATTATAATGGTGCCAAATATGTGGGTACCAACACTTACACAATTGAAAGTAAAAGTTTTGCCGGTATATTAAGGCTAACTCTTGTGCCTGATTCATTCTGTCCATAAGGAGGACTTGGTTCAGCTTAGCTTCATCATACAGCATTAGACTTCCTTCCAAAGCCTATAAAAATTATCTCATATTCTTTTTCCAATAGTGTTGTTTTGGAAAAGACTGCTCTATATCTAAAGAATAACCATCATCACAGATGATTTGTAGCCCACAAATTATATTAGTTCTTGAGGCACATAAGCTTGCTTATCCTAGTCCATAAACTGGAAGAAAGGACATTGCATTCTGGAAGGACAGAAATGAAGTTAAATGTAGAAATGTACCAGTGTGCAGTCACACTAAATACACAGTGATGGTGCCTAAGAGCATAAGAACTGTAAGAGCTCCCCATAAAAACTGCTATAGTGTTTGTTTTAAATATTGCTAAATTCATACTAAACCATTTGGTTTGTAAGCAACATTTTGTTTAGCGTGTAGCTTTTCTGCAGAAGTGATTTGTAGCATTTTCGATGAAAGCTTTAGGAGGTAGTGTATCCTAGCATTTTTATTTGTTTCAGAGAACTTCAGAAGCGTTAGATGCTTTTCAGTCTAGGTAAACTGAAAAATCCCTGCCTCGAGGGCATGCAGTTTACTTTCAGTAATGATTCAGTGGAAGAGGACAGCTAACTAGAAGGGGGAAGATCAGCTGAAGTAACGAATAAAAATTGGAGAAATAAAATTAAATGCTCAACAACACCCTGCATATGAAGAAGCACATGACCAACTTAATTTAGTTAACAAAATTAGAAATAAATTGTGTATTCTTTATGCAGTGTGGCTGAAGTAGGTGCTATGGAGACGAATGGTTAGACAGCTCAGGGAGGTTACAATGGGAGAAAAAGTTTTCAGAGACTTGTGGGAGAAAAAAGACATGATATGGTGAGGCTAGAAACACTGACAGACCAGGGGCTATGAGATAAGATAGATTTGGTATGCCAATTCAAATTTAAATTTGATGCAAAAATGAGCATGTCATGTTTTCCAGGCAGAGGTTTTTATTTGAGAATACTGCGCACAGCATAGGTACTTGATCTGTCGCACCAGGAATCCTGGGGAATTTCAAGGGATGGAAATGATGAAAAACCCAAGCAAAATGGATTCTCTAACCATGCTGAAAAGGCACTTTGATTGTTGCACATACAATCATACTGGATCTGGCCTGGCCAGTGCTGAACTCATGTCTGATGAGCCTGTCTTTGGGGAGCAAGCAGGTGTTCCTGAGTGCCTTTGCTGTCCTCTTCAGTATCACAGGACAATTAGAGTGAATGCACTGAGGGCTACATACAAGTTGATTCTATGGTTTTCACTGCCAAGAAAACTCATGATGCAGGACCATCTGAGAGCTTCTGTATGAATCGAACTGAATCCAGGCTGGCTCACTCAGGTGTCTTCACCATACATTCCCATTTCTGGGTTCATGATGCAGACGTATTTGAGCTAACATTGCACAGAAGTGTCTCTGATGTGCTAAATTTATTTCTTCACACCATATGAAAGTGGCTAGACTGCTCATTTATCTAACTGGTGCTAAAAGCTTAAGATCAGCTTTCATGTGATTCTGAATCTGTCCTATGAGATCTGCTCGATATAAATGACTGTGCAAAGAGCCAGTTGTCTTTGCATTGATGACAGTTAACCACAACACAAACAGACATCCCAGGAACAGATAGTTGCCCATGCAGAATGCAAGATTAGTCCATATCAGAATGGCAGCAGATAGTGACTAGTGATTTTCACAAGGTATTTCCAGTGTTACAGTGTTACAACAGGTTAAATTTCAAGGAGCAGTATGTTTGCTTTGCAGGGCATTTGGGGTATTCTTGCTTTCTTACGTGACCATCTTGCCCAATTGCAAGAATTTTCTTTCATATAAATATATATATATATGTAAATATATGCCTGGTGCAAACCACAAATCATCTCTGATTTGAAAGATCATAATCATACAAAGTATTTTTCTCAGTTGGGTTAAAAGCTGCTGCATTGATTGTGGTATTATAGAGTAGTCTGAATTATTAATTTAGTTTCATTTGGCAGGTAAAATAGTTTTTAATTGATTATGTTATAAAAGATGATATATGCTTTCACAGAGCTGTTATCTGCATTTTAAAGATATTAATGAATATTTAATGTTGAGTGTGCATAAATTAGTATGGTCGAAAACAAAGCATAATCTGAAACTAAAAATACATACTTGACAAAAGGACAGTTCTGTGAAAACAGTCTTCTATAAAAATAAGAAGTACTTAGGTTATAGTTCAGGTAATAGTTTCCAAGTTTTAAGACATGGGTTGTTTGCTGGCTAACTGTTGCAAATTGCTTTGGAGTAAGTAGTTTTGTTTGAAAAATTAACTAATTGGCAAATAACCTATGTCAAGGTGGTTAAAATGGATTCACATTTTACAGTAGCTGTCTAGAAATGGAGTTTCTGTTGGTAACAAGACATACATTTGTCTTGCCATACTGAAAACTAACGTTAAAACAGGTATGCTCAAACCTGGGAGAGCAGAGGCAATTATTGTCTTCTCTGAAGACTTCTCTTGGATTTTTGACCAGAATATCTTGATGCCTTGTAAACATTGTTCCAATTTTTAACTGAAATAAGTTAGTTTGTTGTTGTTTTAATAATCGTGTTAACCTTTGGATTCTGAAAAGAATTTCAGCTTTACTACAAGGAACTGTATTAGATCGCCATATGGTGATTACAGTATGTACAGCTACACATTTTGTGAAATCAATAGGGAGGGGTTTTTTCACATATAAAGTTCAGGATCTTGATCTATTATCTCATTTGATACAAGAGCTAAATGGTGGTATCTGTTCTATAAGTGAGTGTAAGGAAAAAAATGAGACACCAGCATCTGTTTCAAGTTAGTCTGTGTACCTTTTGAACTTCTGGAAGATTGTCCTTTTGAAATAGAGACCTAGAAAAGCGATTCATTCAGATTGTCAGATTATGTGCTTTTCTTTTAAATGTTCTTTTTGTGAAAAATAAGAGCAAAGTAATGTTCTAAAGAAACCTTTTGTCAAAGGCAATGTCTGAGGTCCTTTCTTTTCAAAGTATCATTCTTACCATGGCATTTTTTTTATACCATCTTGGCACTCTCATGAGTAACCTAATGACTAGATTTCGTGCCAGGAAGAAATTTTTCACACAGGTTGAACTGGTGAAAGCAGATATGTAGTACAGAGCTCTGGACAAGTTCATAGTTTCCTTCCCAATGTTGTCTGTCATTGTTTTCCTTCCTCTTAATTTCCTAGGTTGTTATTTTTGCTTTTGCCTTTCAGTACAAATCTAAAACTTATTTCAGGATATTGGAATGGAGTTTAGTATCTGTGGCTTTGGAGAACGCAGTCTATGGACCTCCTGTCTTATTACAATTTTAGCATACTGGACTCAGTGATCCAGAGAGTCTTTTGCACCTGTTTTGTATAATTCTAAGACCATTTAGCCACTGCAGATCATATTTTCCCCCTGCACTAGTTCGAATAGAACTAGGTCAGGCATGTAGACATTCTGGGTACATTTGTAATTGCTGAAAGAGGGCCAAGGATTCACACTCTGACTTGAAGGCTGGTGGCGCTAGTCCTGCCACTCTGCTTAGAGCTCACTCCCCCCAGACCATACTAGTTTTGTCCATACTGCAAATCACTTCACTCTGGGTCAGAGACCCAGACGCTGCCCTGCAATCTGAAGATGTAATCAGGTCTTTTATGTCTCCTTTGTCAGGTCAAAGTGGCTACATATGCTACAGCATACCAGGATGGTGGTTTTTACAGCATGAAACTATGTGTAGGTATTCCATGTCTAAGAGTATGGCCTGAGCATATGAGATGGTATTTGGGATGCAAAACCTGAAGTTGTATAAAGGAAGATGTGTCATTCTCCCCTTTCCCATATACCACAGTTCCTCCTGCAAAAAAAATTTTGTTTTTTAACTATTCTTGCTTACTACATGTTCCCTTACCTGTAAGCTAATTCTGGCATAACTAACATATGTATTCAGAATGCACTTTCTAAGCATTTCTCACATATGTAAGATACAATATAATTTCATAGAATCATAGGATCATAGAATGGTTTGGGTTTAGAGGTCATCTAGTCCAACCCACCTGCAGTGAGCAGGGACATCTTCAACCAGATCAGGTTGCTCAGAGCCCTGTCCAACCTGATCTTGAATCTTTCCAGGGATGGGGCATTTACCACGTCTCTGGGCAACCTGTGCCAGTGTCTCACCACCCTCACTGTAAAAAATTTTTCCTTATATTGAGTCTGAATCTACCCTCTTCTACTTTAAAACCATTACCCCTTGTCCTATTGCAACAGGACCTGCTAAAAAGTCTGTCCCCATCTTTCTTATAAGCCCCCCCCTCTAAGTACTGAAAGGCCGCAATCAGGTCTTCCTGCAGCCTTCTCTTCTCCAGGCTGAACAACCCCAACTCTCTCAGCCTGTCCTCACAGGAGAGGTGCTCCAGCCCTTGCATCATATTTGTGGCCTCCTCTGGACCCGCTCCAACAGTTCCATGTCTCTCCTGTGCTGAGGGCCCCAGAACTGGATGCAGGACTGCAGGCGGGGTCTGACCAGAGCAGAGCAGAGGGGCAGAAACCCCTCCCTCAACCTGCTGGCCATGCTGCTTTTGATGCAGCCCAGGGTATGGTTGGCTTTCTGGGCTGCGAGTGCACATTGCCGGCTCATGTCCAGCTTTTCATCCACCATGACCCCCAAGTCCTTCTCCTTAGGGCTGCTCTCAATCCACTCATTGCCTAGTCTCTATCCATGTTTGGGATTGCCCCAACCTTGCACTTGGCCTTGTTCAACCTTCTGAGGTTCACATGGGCCCACTTCTTGAGCTTGCCCATGTCCCTCTGGGTGGCATCCTGTCCCTCAGGTGTGTCAGCCGCACCACTCAGCTTGGTTCATCTGCAAACTTGCTGAGCGTGCACTTGATCCCACTGTCCATGTCCCCAACAAAGATATTAAATAATACTGGTCCCAGTATGGACCCCTGAGAGACATCACTCATCACCAGTCTCTATCTGCACATTGAGCCACTGACCACCATTCTTTGAGTGCAACCATCCAGCCAATTCCTTACCCACCAAGTGGTCGATCTGTCAAATACACGTCTCTCAATTTTACAGGCAAAGATGTTTTGTGGGACAGTATCAAATGCTTTGACCTTTTTGGAACTGGTAGTGTCTTAGAAGTAATATTTTGATTTTGCAAATTTAACTAATTTTGCATTTTTCAATTAAGTTTCTTAGATGCTGTCTAATCTTTTCAAAAGCTAATGTGTATGTTGTCTGTTGGCATCTTTATGCTGGCATTTTTTATTGATTATATAAAGTCTTATCTAGTAAGCTTGTATATTTTGAAATGGCAGCACACATTTTATAAAGTGAGATGTTATATGGACTTCATTTTTGTTTAGCAAACTAATACTCAGTTGATGTATAGTTTCAACTACGCTGAACTTTATTTTAGAAATACTTGGAAATAATAAACCATTCTTTATACTCAGGAGTTAACACATGCTGCTTTCTACCACTTATGAAAATTACATTTGTAGTATATAGTATGTAATTTCAGACTTCCTTTTCCTCAGTGTGGAAGTAGTTTAACTCTAGTTTTCTACTGCATCTGTGCAAATATTGTGCAAAAGAATAGTTTCCACAATGTCTTGTCGTTTTTAAAGGTGGATGATTATGCTTATGAGATACTGAATTAAGGACAGCATTTAGGAGGCTTATGATGACGTTTTGTATAAAAATTATAGGAGTAAGATCTAGCTGGATTTTATTAGATTTTAGTATTTTTTTGGGCTTCTTACAATATATTTTGGATAGTATTTTGAAGCACTTACTATGAAGTAGTCTCTTCTGGCTTTAAAAAGTAGCTGTTGAAACTGAGTTTACATACAGTAATGTAAGGAGCGGTGTGAATGCACTGCGATTGTAGGCTGAAGAACTATTAAACTTGTGTACATCATTTAGTTTAGTACACAGAGCATTCTTTAATTGTGTATCCTCCACAATTAGGCAACAAGTGACTTGGTTTTTATTTGATTTTTTTTTTCTTACTTAAAGAAAATTCTTTTGTAATCTGTATGCCTCTTTATTACTGACATGATACAGTCTTTTGGAAGAATAATTAAACGCTTACTTAGTAACATCTGCTCAGTACCTTCAGGGCTGTGGTGGGCTGACCCCAGCCAGCAGCCAAATACCCACCCAGACTCTTGCTTACTCCTCTCTCCTGCAGGGTGTGTGGGGGGAATAGGAGGAAGGCAAGAAGACTCATGCATTGAGATAGTGGCAGTTTAATAGGGAAAGTAAAAGCTGTATGCGCCAGCAAAGCAAAATGAGGAATTTGTTCACTTCTTCCTATCAGCAGGCAGATGTCTAGCTGCTTGCTGGGCAGTAGGGCCTCAGCACTCATAATGGTTCCTTGCACAAAGAAATGTCATAACCATGAACGTCCCACCTTCCTCCTCATCTTCCTGAGAATTTACTGCTGAGTGTGACATCCTGTGGCATAGGTCAGCTGTCTTGGCTATATCCACTCCCAACCTCAAGCCCACCCCCACCATAGTTGCAGTAGTGGGGAGAAAGGAATCATTGACACTGCGCAAGCACTGTTCAGCAGCAGCCAAACACTCGTCTGTTGTCAGCACTGTTTTGGCCACAAATACAAAGCACAGCCATATATGGACTGCTATGAAGAAATTTTTTTGTTTCTCTCATTGGTAGTTGTTTTTTGGCACACCTTTCTGCTTTTCTCTACATTTTCTTCCCAGCAGCATCTCCAGTTCCCAGCTAAGTCTGTTTCATTGCCATTTCATACCCACTAAATGAGTGGTTAAGTGACTAAATTTGACAGTGATGGACTTCAGAGCTAAGACTGCACTCAGGCTTAAGAAAAGCAGAGTTTGCATCACTGAGTTTTTCCTTTCGGGTTGTCTCCACCAGTTAAATTTTATTACTTTTGAAGGTTTATCTGCAGAATGAGAGCCAAGAACTTCTTTTTAGTAACAAAATGTTGGTGCTAGAGGATTTGAATTTGTCACTCTAAGTATTTGTGCTGGTTGTACTCTTCACAAAGGCTTTATGTCAGATCTTCTGCTTGAGGACTTTAGCTTGCATCCGTTAAGACCCAAAATAAAGTCCTAGCCTCCCACTGAATGCACTGTGAAAGCCATAAAATGAAAAGTTGTGTAGCCTAACAAGTTTTATTCTTTTTAAGATAGGTAGGTCTTTGAACAATATAAAAGTGTACTTTGTTGCTCCAAACATGCCCTGCTTTTGCCTGAAGAACTGACATAAATAATACATCTAAAAAAGATCACAGTTTATCAGCTACAAACTTACATTAAGGAAGCAACCAATCCAGTACAATCTAACTAAATGGCATTGGTTGGCTTTGTGTACTTCACTGTATTGGGTCTTTTGTCTTTGCCTGTTATGTTTCCTCATTAGAAAAGACTTTTTTCCATTCTGCTAAACTAGGATATAGGATGCTGCCCACATCAAGGAAGTTAAAATTATTAGCTAACATCAGAAAGTTTCCAAGACCTCATTTGAGAGTCCTGAATTATGTGAGATGCTCTTGTGTGAGATCTGTCCTCTCCTGAAGTCTAGTAAGATTTTTTTGATAGTTTCTCCTTTTTTTCCCCCACTGTTTTACTAGATGCAAAGTAGGAAGTAGTGTCCTTTCTTACTGTCAGTATAGATAATTAAAAATAAAACCATCTTTAAGTAACATGTTAATAATAGTGGGCAGTATTAGAAATCTATGGAATTTCTCAAAAAGGGGACACCTATTCTGATAGCAAACGAGAATACAAAAAATAATTTGCAGTTCATATTGCATCATTTAGAGCAATGAGTCTGAAATATCCCTTTCTGATGTTCCTTTTTTCCTTGTATATATTTTGAACATATTCTTCACATGAAAACACTGTATCATAGAATCATAGAATGTTTTGGGTTGGAAGGGACCCCTAGAGGTCATCTAGTCCAACCCCCCTGCAGTAAGCAGGGACACTGCTAACTAGATCAGGTTGCTCTCAGCCCCGTCCAACCTGGCCTTGAATGTTTCCAGGGATGGGGCCTCCACTACCTCTCTGGGCAACCTCTTCCAGTGTTTCACCACCCTCATTGTAAAGAATTTCTTCCTTATATCTAGTCTAAACCTACCCTGTTTTAGTTTAAAGCCATTACCCCTTGTCCTGACACAGCTGGCCCTACTAAAAAGACCTTCCCCATCTTTCCTATGGGCCCCCTTTAGGTACTGAAAGGCCGCAATCAGGTCTCCCCGCAGCCTTCTCTTCTCCAGGCTGAACAACCCCAACTCTCTCAGCCTGTCCTCATAGGAGAGGTGCTCCAGCCCTCGGATCATTTTAGTAGCCCTCCTCTGGACCCGCTCCAACAGTTCCATGTCTTTCTTGTGCTGAGGGCTCCAGAGCTGGACACAGGGCTCCAGGTGAGGTCTCACCAGAGCAGAGTAGAGGGGCAGAATCCTCTCCCTCGACCTGCTGGCCACGCTTCTCCTGATGCAGCCCAGAGTACGGTTGGCCTTCTGGGCTGCCAGAGCACATTGCCGGCTCATGTCCAGCTTTTCATCCACCAGCACCCCCAAGTCCCTCTTGGCAGGGCTGCTCTCGATCCTTTCTTCCCCCAGCCTGTATTGATAGTGGGGGTTACCCCAACCCAGGTGCAGGACCTTGCACTTGGCCTTGTTGAACCTCATGAGGTTCCCACAGGCCCACCTCTCCAGCCTGTCCAGGTCTCTCTGGATGACACCCCATCCTTCTGGTGTGTCAACTGCACCACTCAGCTTGGTGTCATCCACAAACTTGCTGAGGGTGCACTCGATCTCGCTGTCTATGTTATTGATGAAAACGTTAAACGGCACCGGTCCCAGTACAGACCCCTGAGGGACACCACTCGCCACTGGTCTCCATCCAGACATCAAACCATTGACCACTACCCTCTGGATGCCACCATCCAGCCAGTTCCTTATCCACCAAACAGTCCACCCATCAAATCCATAACTCTCCAATTTAGAGAGAAGGATGTTGTGGGGGACCGTGTCAAAGGCCATACAGAAGTCCAGATAGATGACATCCATCGGTTTTCCCTTGTGCGCTGTTGTTGTCACACCATCATAGAAAGTCACTAGGTTGGTCAGGCAGGACTTGCCCTTGGTGAAGCCATGCTGGCTATCTCGAATTATCTCCCTGGCCTCCATGTGCTTTAGCATGGCTTCTAGGAGGATCTGTTCCATGATCTTCCCAGGCACAGAGGTGAGGCTGACAGGTCGGTAGTTCCCAGGGTCTTCCTTTCTACCCTTTTTGAAAATGGGCACAATGTTTCCCTTCTTCCAGTCACCAGGGATTTCGCCTGACTGCCATGACTTTTCAAATATCATGGAGAGTGGCTTGGCGACTACATCGGCCAATTCCCTCAGGACTCTGGGATGTATCTCATCAGGTCCCATGGACTTATGTGCGTTCAGGTTCCTCAGGTGGTCAAGCTGTGTGTTTCAGTTTTGTTTATATTTCTACAAATTTCCAAACTCTTTTATACCTTCTTAGTGTCAGTCTTGCAAGGACTTTATGGCTGTCAGCAGTGAAATTTTTGAGAAGCCTTGTCTACTGGTGATAAATTGTTTTGTATGTTGGCTGCCATAGTCAGATCTCAGTATTCATTTTGTCGTATATCTAAGTTGGGTCAATCTGTGAAGTATAGGACAGTGTATTCACTTCTGTAAATCCAGGTATTGAGACTTTTAATGAATGTATAAGTCGGGTTTGCTGCATGAGCGGTTACGCTTTTTAGATAAGGTGTACCAGTGCTAGGATAAGCTCAAAAGCTTGAGATCCATTTTAGATAAGAGAAGATGATTATTCTTAAGGGTTTTTTCTGGACTGCTTTCTGAAAAATTTTAACCCTTAAAGAAGAATCTTGCCTGCATCTAAGGATCACAAATAATATTTTATGTTAATTTTTCTTTTGTTGAAAGATAAATAACTGCTAAGACTTACTCTGTGCGTCCATTTATATCATAAAATTAGTAGCTACAACCTGTAAATTTATAAATTTTTTTTTGTGTAGTAATTCTACAAAAATGCATGCTATACTGCTGTAATAAACTTCTACTAGCCTGCTTAGTCTTCTTATCTAATGCTGCAGACAAAATTCTAGACCTGTTCCCGTGACTTTATTGGGACATTGGTTTCACCCTATTGTTTACCAAAGTGCCAAAGGTACTATGGCTTTAAAATGAATTGTTACAGAAGATTTTGTGCATTTTATAAATTTATGTTTGCTGTTTGGTGGAGGTAAATCTCTTTGTTTCCTGTAGTCTCATCCTATATTGTTTTTCAGTTTTTCAGTAAAATATATTAATTCTGTCCTATTAACTTATTTCCTTCATATCCTCCTGGGTGTTGAAAGATAGGGCCCAGCAAGCTTTTGGAATTAGTGAAGAATCCCAATGGGCATTTTCTCTACTTCTTAACTATGAAAATGTTCATGTGTAACATGGCTTTGAAGTGAAGCTTCCTGTAAGAGGTTGTCCTAAAATTTGAGTATGACTTTTTTGAATAACCCTAAAAAGTGCTGTTTGACTGAAGCAGTATATCCTGGTAAATTCAGTAACAAAAATACCAGTGTGAAGCTTATTGTATTATTCCAAGTATACTTTTTTTTTTTTTAACTGAGTCTTTGTTTGGCTGACTAGTGAATTCTCCAGATACTGGCTAATCGGTAAATTGAATATCAAAATTAGTTGCTTTAATCCTCGATGTGCTCAATGTTGCAGCCAGAAGTATGAGCGTTGTTTTCAAATTCTATTTATTATTATTTTGTATCAGTTGTATTTTCTTGGAGTGCTAAAATTATGTTTGAGCATTTTCTTCTGACTCATTTTTTTAGCAGTTTCAGATAACCAGACACTACAGCTGTGCTTGACAATTTGTTGCTGTCTTTATTCTTGATTAGAAGATTGTGTTCCCTGTATGTTGGAGTTGACTGTAATTTTCTATAACTCTTAGGGAGGTCCGTAAGTGAATTGGGATCCCCTGAACACCCTTGTAAAAGACCTTTGAGAAGACTGACCTAACTAATCCGAATGAAAGCTTCAGCAAAAGCTGATGAAGATTTCTATGGCCATTAAATACCTATAGAGATTGTCACTATTTTAGGACTGAATTTGTCCATTGAGGTTTTTCTAGCCTTTTCACAGGTGATCTTTTATTACTCACTGTCATTTACCAGAGTATTTTTGTTCTTTTTGTAAGGAAGCTTTATAATTTTAATTACTTGTACATGTAAGCAAAATAGGATGGAAGGAAGTTGGAGCTGTATTTGGAGATGGACATAGATGAAATGTATTCACTGCATAATATTAGGAAGAAATTTGAATTCTTCAAATGTATCAGGATGTGTTGGAGAAGCTTCAGTTGCTGGAGATGATGTGATTAAAATCCTGTAATAAAGTTTCTGTTACAGCGTAATCACTTCACAAGCTTTGAAGCACATTTGCTTCTTTCAAAGACATTATTTTATCAAAAGAATAATTTGTATGTGAAAATGAGAACACAGAGCATTTCTGTACAGATCCTTTAATTAATTAAATATATTGCTGTTTTGAATTTTGATAATAATAGAAAGATAAATTCCAGGTTAGTGTGCAGTATGAATGTAGATGTTACAAGACAGACACAAAATATACCTGAATGAGAGAACACCCATGGTAGCAGAATTGTAACTTATTGCTAGGTACATGTCATGGTTTAACCCCAGCAGATAACTCAGCCCCACGCAGCTGCTCGCTCACTCCCCCCGGTGGGATGGGGGAGAGAATCAGAAAAGTAAAAGTGAGAAAACTTGTGAGTTGAGATAAAGACAGTTTAATAGGAAAAGCAAAAGACACACACACAAGCAAAGCAAGGCAAGGAATTCACTCACTCCTTCCCATGGGTAGGCAGGTGTTCAGCCATCCCCAGGGAAGCAGGGCTCCATCACATGTAATGGTGACTTGGGAGGACAAGCGCCATCACTCTGAACCTCCCCCCCTTCCTTCTCCTTCCCACAGCTTTTTATACTGTGCATGACTTTATATGGTGTGGAATATCCCTTTGGTCAGCTGGGGTCAGTTGTCTCGGCTGTGTCCCCTCCCAGCTTCTTGAGCACCCCCAGCCTCCTCACTGGGGAGGGGAGAGGGGGTGTGTGTGTGAGGAGCAGAAAAGGCCTTGACTCTGTGTAAGCCCTGCTCAGCAACAACTAAAACATCCCTGTGTTACCAACACTGTTCTCAGCACAAATCCAAAACACAGCCCTATACTAGCTACTATGAAAAAAATTAACTCTACCCCAGCCAAAACCAGCACAGCACATTTTCTCAAAAACAAAGAAACATTTGTTTCCACTGTCCTACACAGCTAATCAGAATGTGGATTAATTTTGTTAGAGCAAGAAGACCAATTCAGCTCCACCCTACCACCAAAAAAAGTGATCTTTTTTTGTTGAGCATTGCAACAGCAGTGCTCCATGGTGGTCCTTCCCCTGGCTCGTCTTTGCATCTCACATCCCCTCTGAAGAGTGAGACATGGGAGCCTGTCTTGAGGCAGGTCCCTTGCCCCATACCCTCTGAGACACAGAAGACAAATTATGTTCAGGCGACATCAGCTTGTAGAAATAGATCTTGTCACGAGTGAAACTGTAATGTTACAAGCAATGGATCACAGTTTAGTAACTGGCAGTGAGGTTTCCTCTGGAAGATTGTTGTCCAAGATATTCTAAGCAAGGGGAAGTCTAATTCTACCTCCTAAATATCACTTGTATCAGAGCACCCTGAAATGCTGAGCAGAAAATGGGTGTTGTTATTTCCTCATCCAGCTCATTCTTTGCAAAACTTCTGTGCCACTTCGATGTCATCTACAGGGTTATATTCCCTTCACACAAAGACAAGAGTGATTTTGAATTAAATTCCTGTGCAGATGTAGTCAAGTGCTTGTTTCCTTTGCTAATAAAATTTCATCATCAAGTAGATAAGAAAATCTGGCATTGCTGGTTTTTGATTTTTTTAATCCAAAAGCCTAGTCTTGTAGCAACATGTTGTTTAAACAGAAACCTATGGCATAACAGTTAGCAGAGTAGCATGTGTATCATAAATAAAACTGTGTATAACAACTTTATGCCAGTTAAAGAGGTGCCACATATCATGCCTAGCCCACTGCTAAGAGGTGAAGAGATTTCTGTACAAGACAAGGGGACAGCTGGCAGGGCTTTTCAAAAGATCTTGTAATCAGTCTGCTGCTTAAAATTCAGGAAGCTTCAATTTGTGGACTGTCTAGACCCTTTGTAAGGTTTATGTTTTAAACAAGTTATTGCAAAGGAAATGGTGTTTGAAAATTGATGGTCAGGGGTATATGGTCTGGGATTTTTTTTGTTCTTATGTTCTCTCTTACAGTTACCAATTTCTGTGAGGTTGCTTTCTTTTTGCTACTCTTCCTGTTTATAGTCAGTTACAGACTTCAGCGCAGTGATTCTTAAATTTTTCTGTTGGTATGTTGCACCAACATTAATAGTTGCATCCTACTTTTTTAATCCAGGGAGAGGCAAATGTGAAATAGTGGATGTTGAGCTTGATTTTTCTATTTCAGTATCCTGTCATTCCAAAAAAAAAGATGTAAATGCTCTAATTTTTTTGGGGGGGGGTGGGTCGGTGGATTTTCATGTTCAGTTTCTGAGGAGGTTTGTGAGAGACTTCACTAGAAAGAAAACCTGCAGTATTAAACTGTAGCAGAGAAAAAAGATTGAAAACGTCAAGAGGTCGTTATTCATACACCTCAAGGCTTTTGTAGGAAGGCTCATAAGAAATGTTGCCACCCTAAAATTTAAAATGGCCTTACTGTCTTCATAAATAACTTTCGGGGAGAATTAAGTAGGGTGCAATATGCTGCTTATACAACACAGAAAATTCATGTCTGGCATAAAACAAAATCCTAATGTTGCAATACCTGTTCGGAGAATGTAGTTTGCTCTGTGTGAAAGGAAATAGTTATGGAAGTGTATATGAAATTACTACTTATTACAGAAACATGCATGTGTGCATAGGGGATTTTTCACTGAGAAATAAAAAATAAGCAATAATTTATGCTCTGTTCATCAGACAGAAAAGATTTGGATAACAGCAGCTTAAATCAAGTATCTGGAAAGAGGATTTATTTAGGTATTGGTATACTGACAGCTGACCGTTTTGAAACCATCCATGTTCAGCACTTTCAGACTGAGGCATCTGATGGATAAATATGAGGAAATCAAGCTTTTGCACACTTTGTATGACTTTGGATATAACTGAATAAAATACCAAGGAAACAATGTAGTGCTTATTGCTGACAGCTGCTATCACAGAACCATAATTTAGAATAAAATTTATGATAAATTTTCTGATAAAATACAATAAAAAATAAGAGCTGAGGAGAAATTGTTTAATCGAATCGAGCATCTAGATATTTTTTGTCAGAAAAGCAATATATGGAACAGTTGGATTGCATTTTGTTACTGCAGATCCACCTGGATATTTTTTTAAAAAGCACAGGATCAAATTTCAATGTCATGCTCCAAAGGCTGCATGAAAAGAAGAAACAAAAGGGACTTATTTTTCTATAGCTACATGAAGACATCTGAAACACTTCTTTATTTTGGTGGTTTATTGTTTTAATTTTGCATTACAATGTCCACTACAGATAGCTTACAAACTGCAAGTTTTACTGAGTCAGAGGAACAGTGTAATTAAAATGGAGAAACAGATCTTGTTGATGAGTTAACCTTAAATAATTTTTCCTTTTCAAAATGTCATTTACAACTTTAGAGAAAATCTCCAGAAAAGCAATACAAGTTCTGTAAGAAATCAAACAGATTTGACAAATTTGTGGTAACGGATAATCTACCATCATTTCCCTGATTTTTTTTAAGTAAAAACATATGTATTTCTGTGATTAGTTTGTTTGCATTTTCACAGAATCACAGAATCACAGAGTGGCAAGGGTTGAAAGGGACCTCGGGAGATCATCCAGTCCAACCCCCCTGCTAAAGCAGGTTCTCCTAGAGCATGTTACACAGGACTTCGTCCAGGCGGGCTTTGAATATCTCCAGAGAAGGAGACTCCACAACCCCCCTGGGCAGCCTGTTCCAGTGCTCCGTCACCCTCAAAGTGAAGAAGTTTTTCCTCATATTCAACTGAAACCTCTTATGTTTCAGTTTGTACCCATTGCCCCTTGTCCTGTTGCTGGGCACCACTGCAAAGAGTCTGGCTCTGTCCTCGTGACATGCACCTTTAAGATATTTGTACGTGTTGATGAGGTCCCCTCTCAGTCTTCTCTTCTTCAGACTGAACAAGCCCAACTCTCTCAGCCTTTCCTCACAGGGGAGATGCTCCAGTCCCCTTATCATCCTTGTTGCTCTCCTCTGAACTCTCTCCAGGAGTTCCTCATCTTTCTTGAACCGGGGAGCCCAGAACTGGACACAGTACTCCAGGTGGGGTCTCACCAGGGCAGAGTAGAGGGGGAGGAGAACCTCCCTCGACCTGCTGGCCACAATCCTCTTAATGCACCCCAGGATACCATTGGCCTTCTTGGCAACAAGGGCACCCTGCTGGCTCATGGTCAGCTTGTCATCCACCAGGACTCCCAGGTCCCTCTCGGCAGGTCAGCCCCCAGCCTGTACTGGTGCATGGGGTTCGACCTCCTCAGGTGCAGCACTCGACACTTGCCCTTGTTGAATTTCATCATGTTCCTCTCTGCCCAACTCTCCAGCCTGTCCAGGTCCCACTGAATGACAGCGCAGCCTTCTGGTGTATCAGCCACTCCTCCCAGTTTTGTGTCATCTGCGAACTTGCTGATGGTACACTCTGTCCCCTTGTCCAGGTCATTGATGAATAAATTGAACAAGACCGGGACAAGTACTGAGCCCTGGGGAACTCCACTAGCTACTGGCCTCCAACTGGACTCTGCCCCACCGATCAGAACCCTCTGAGTCCTGCCATTCAGCCCGTTCCCAATCCACCTCACTGTCCACTCATCCAACCCACACTTCCTGAGCTTCCCTATGAGGCTGTTATGGGAGACAGTATCAAAAGCCTTGCTGAAGTCAAGGTAGACAACCTCCACTGCTCTCCCCTCATCTACCCAGCCAGTCATGCCATCGTAGAAGGCTATCAGATTGGTCAGGCATGATTTTCCCTTGGTGAATCCATGCTGGGTAGGATTACTTGTTCCATCACCTTTCCAGGGACAGAAGTGATACTAACCTGCCTGTAGTTCCCTGCATCCTCCTTCTTGCCCTTTTTGAAGACTGGAGTGACATTGGCTATCCTCCAGTCCTCAGGCACCTCTCCTGTTCTCCAGGACCTTTCACAGATGATGGAGAGTGGCTCAGCAATGATGTCTGCCAGCTCCTTCAGCACTTGTGGGTGCATTCCATTGGGACCCATGGATTTGTGGGTGTCCAGCTTACTTAAAAGATCTCTAACCTGATCCACCTCAATCGAGGGAAAGTCATCCTTTCTCCAAGCTTGCTCGCTTACCTGCCAGGACTGGGGAGCCTGAGGGCCAGCCTTGGCAGTGAAGACTGAAGCAAAGAAGGCATTCAGTAGCTCCGCCTTCTCTGTATCTTCTGTCACCAGGGCACCCATTTTGTTCAGCAGCAGTCCCACATTACCCCTAGTCTTCCGTTTGCTGCTGATATACTTGAAGAAGCCTTTCTTGTTATCCTTGATATCCTTCACCAGCCTTAGTTCCAGGTGAACCTTGGCCTTTCTAGTTGCTTCTCTGCATGCTCTGGCAGCATTCCTGTATGCCTCCCAAGTGGCCTGACCCTCTTTCCACATTCCATGGAGCTTACTCTTTTCTTTGAGTTTCACTAGAAGCTCCTTGTTCATCCATGGAGGCCTTCTGCCTTGTTTACTCAATTTCCTACTCACGGGGATGCACTGATCCTGGGCATGGAGGAAGAGCTGCTTAAATAGCAGCCAGCTCTCTTGGACTCCCCTACCTTCAAGAGCCTTAGCCCATGGAATACTTCCAAGTAGGTCCCTGAAGAGGCCAAAGTTAGCTCTCATTTTAAGCTTTCCTTTTAAGGAAAGAAAACATATGTGATTTTTTCAAGTCATCCTGGAACTGCATAAGAAGTGAATTTGAAGATTCAATTCTGATGAAGTTAAGATTACTCAGTAGTGATCTTACTAGGTATAAAAAATTAAGCAACAGTGATGAAATCTGATTACCTTTCCCCTAAGTTTCTCAGATACATTCTTCTTTGAAACCCTTCATCTGTTGTTATTTTCCTTCAGTGTAAATGAAAGTTGTACTTTAAACACTGTTTAGAGATGGAGTCTATTTATGTAATCAATAATTAAACTGAGTTTAAGAAACTTGGACAAGATGCTTTAAATAGATGGCCTGATTGTTCTGAGAAAGATGATCATCCAGTTGCTCCATCCAGATAAGGCACCTTTTGAAAACTGGGACAATCATTTAATTGTCTAAATATAGTTTTAGTTTCCTAATTTTAGGGCAACTTATTTTAAAGCAATTCATCTCACTAGGTGAATCTGTCTTCTACTGTAATAAGTCACAGACTATGCCTCGGTCGTGGAAACAGAGGGTACTTGCAGATTCATAAATCCAGGCTGTCCTGTTTATATCTTGATTTTGGGGTGAGAGGTAGGCATGTCCCAGTGCAGTGAAAAGGACGCTGTGAGCACCCTGCCCAGATGGAAGGATGTCATATTCGACAGGTGCCCAACTGAAGGGTCATGGTTGGGCATACCATAATGTGCATCCAGGTGAATACAGATAGAGGCATATAGTTAATTTATCTGGGTTAAATACCTCTTTTGAGTCATAGTTGTGATGGTTCTTACCTCAATTCTCTTCTATCTGATGAATAAAAGGCAAGAACTTTCTCGCTTCTGCCACAGCCTGTGTTGGAAATCTGTGTTACTATTGTATTAATAAAATTTGAGATATTATGTAGCCACCACAGTTAATGACTGAAAGGAAGGTCATGCTTATGCAATACTACTAAGGAATTTGTGTAAAAGTTATTTAAAGACATTTTTGAAAAAGCATGTGTCCAAAGCAGTAGTAAGTCTTCTATAACCATATCTAGCAGTCAGAAACTCTGTGTAACTCTCATTGTGTTGATCTTTTGATAACTGTTAGCAGATAAATCTATGCAGTTGCTGTAGACTGTATGAGCAGAGAAAACTGTAACTTGGAACTAGCAAATCCCGGGAACAATGAGGCCTTGATAGGAAACTTAAAATCTGTAGATTGATGTTGTTATTTATAAAGCTGTGTTCCAGAAGTGGAAATACATTGAGTTATAAACAGTTTGTAAATGCTGTTCAGAACAGGATTGGACCTCCATCTCTGATGAACACTCTTCCCATGTTTTCTACTCCATTTTCTGCTGTATAGTGCTGGGGAAGACACCTATTTTAATGATAAGAGTAGGTGTTCTGCACAAAAGGGCCTTCTGTATGCTGTTAAATCAGGTTGTGTCGTGCATCACTGTAATTTGCTTTAGATTTATGCTGAATGACAAGAATAATTTCAGATGTGTTGTTTGATATCCCATGACTATATTTACGCAAAGCTGCCAAAATATAGCACGTTCTTTTACAGACATTTTGTTATATTTTCCCTAACAGAGTAATAGTATATACATTCACACTAGGAGTAGAATGGAAAAATAAATGCATACAATTGTCTGTTATCTCCGTGCTGCAAGTATCATTGTTAAAATTAAAAAATATGCTATTTTTACAGGTATAACATTAATATTTCAACAGCAGTATTTTATTGATTCTCTAGCTCTTTATGTATGTGAAATGATAGGATCCTGTCTTTTTACCATGTATCAGAACAACTACTAGTTTGTGCTAGAGAGTTGTACTCTCCTACTAGAGGACTCTTCAGATGTAGATAGCAACTGCTTTGATCTAACTAACAGAAGGCAATCATTGTACTTGCAGCTTGTTTACTTCCTCAGGACTTAAATTTCACCTTCCAGTCCAAATATGTCTGTAAACCTCAGCAGTATGTTCAGCACATGTGTTACTGCCAGCTCTACATCGTTTCAGTTTCCAAAATGCAAAGGAGATCTGTAATACCAAAAGGAGGAGCAATGCTCTCCTTTTTTTCCCTACAATTTCTGTAAAAAAAAGTAGTTGTAAAAAAATAAAATGTTTTCTCTGCATGGAATTCACACCAGAAGGGCCAACACCACCTTTTATCTGTTGTTTAGGCATTGCATCAAGGCTCTAGGATATTCACAGAAGTTTCAGCAGGCCTCTGTGAATTAATTTCCCTCCTCTTTGAGATACTGGTTACAATAAAGATGAATGATTATTAATATTTGCTTTATTGTTAGGTCTAGTGAGACTAATAGCTGTGCCTGGATGCTCTACTCTGCATGTTTATTTTTGGCGTAAAGTTTCATTTGCCAACTTAGCTATAATGCTCACATCTTTCTCTTAAATGCCTGAATAAATAATGTGTGTGTTTTATTAAATGCAAAAATCAAAATAAAAATGAAGATAGGCTTGTAACATGGCACTTACTTCTTATATACTAGTTTAGGGGTGGGTATAAATATTAAAGCACTGAGATGATTGTGGTTCAAGTACTTTGAGTAATATTTATTCTAGTGGCCTGTCTCTGAATTCATCTTGATAATTAACTTATTTTAATGGGAACAGTACTTTATGATAAGTCACTGAAGTAGTTGGCATGATGTTCAAGAGATCCTCATACAAACTGTGTTTACAGATGCTCCTTAAACAATAAATATGATTCTCCTAAGAGAAATTTCCGAGAAGGTAGTAATATCTAGAGCTGCCAGTTTAGATGTATATTCCAAAAGCTTAAAGGCTCAATTACTCCACAGAAGCAACTGCAGAGATTAACCAAATTGCATAACAAAAAATGCTTGAATAATTTCAAATCCATCATAACAAGAAACTGAAATATGTTATATAAGATGCTTGGAAAGAAAGGGGGTATGTGCATAATACCCATGTACAACATCTAGCACAAGGGATATTCAGTTCTGTGTGGCCTATTTCAACCTGATTAAAACAGTATGAATCAGTAACAAAATAATCATTATTCTAGTTCTGTGAAGTGTGTACAGGAATAAAAAGAAAAGATATCAGATAATTTTCTTCTCCTTTATCTGTTTTTCTGAGTTTTGTTTTTCACTTCTTCCACAAAGCCTTTATCTCCTGACATAAACAAGACTAAAATCTGCTGAAGTAAAAATATTTCAGTGAGACGAATTGTTTAACTTGCCATGTATCAAGACATTTTATACATTTATTTTTCTTAAGGTACTCTAGTTATGTCCTCAAATTGTCCTTTTACTTAAATCACATTAACAATGTATTTAACATAATTAAATAATGTTTGTCATTAACAGGTTACTGAGGTTACTACAGTTCTGTAACTCTCAAGGAATCTCTAAATAGAAGTTTAGTAAACACTCTAAACAATGTTCTTTAATTAATTTGGTAATTAATGAAGTGTTTAAAAAGGATAAATAAAAAGATCAAATAAATATACACTGTAAAACTTTAAATTCATTCTGAGTAACTGATGTTTTTTATTGTTTTTATGGAATAGTTTTAGGTCTGTGCAAGTCAGATATTGTCAGATTGCTTTGATATTTTTTTAATAAAGCTGCTCTCCAGAAAAGAAAAATGCAGGCTGAACCTATTTAAACTGCAGTGAAGTGCCCATGTACAAGGATGGGCTTTGTGTTACATAGAGTGGTGAATTAATCCAGTCATATCAGTGCTAGTACTGTCTCTTAGTTAAATTCTGTCTGGAGCTGGGCTGTAATAGTTACACACTGCTAAATACCCTCTCGTAGCCTTTGCACTCAGTGTCTTATACCTACTCCCTTAACTTCCAGGCCGTAAGATTAGCTATTTTGGAAAAAAAAGTCCACATAGGTAGCCTGTAAGTAGTGGAGAGTTTATCACATTGATAATCGATTTAAATTGTTATTGTTCTCACTTCAAATTTCTGTCTAATTTTCAGTTTGAAGTGTTAATTGCAGCTGTAAGATGCGGCATCTTCTTACTCCTTCTTATGGCAGATTTTAAAAAATCAAGTTGATTGAATTCCTTTGCCTTGTGTTGTAGGATATATTTTAGGCTTGTATATGTTTCTGTTGTGCCGTCTCTGGTTTTCAATGCCAATTTCAATTTGTAGATGTTCAAACTTGGGTATGTTATTCTAGAAGAGATCTCAGTAACAACCTGTACCAAACTTCAGGAGAGCCTTTAACAGCAGTCTGTGTAGGCAGCAAGAAAAGAAATTCCTTTTGGGCAAGCACAAGCTATATTCTTCCAGTGGTTTTCTAGATCCACATTTACCCTGTGGTTATGAAGGTATCCCGGCATCCAGTACTTGAAGAATTTTTGGCCTTACAAGGCTCCATAGAATTGTCAGGTTTTCATTTCCCTACATCTTTGATTGGTGAGGCCTCTGCTCTGATGATGATGTGAATGGCCTCATCAAAGGGGCAACATCACATGGGTTAAATGAAATGCATAATTCCTTGGTTCTGTGCACTTGACTTCTTGCTTACTAGTCATAAGGAATAGTTTCCAGTACAGCTGCTCCAGATGGTGTTTGTAAGCACTGAAGCAAGACCTTGTGTCCATGCATATTAGTTGCTCAGCTCCTAGCTCCCAGTTATCCCAAGTGTTTCCATGTGGGACCAGAAAAATTGTCTCCTTTCCTGTCTCCTTCTTTATGCTTCAGCAATGTCTTCAAGCTAACTTTTCCAGGCCAGCATATGCAAAGACTGATTTATATTTCAGTGTGCACAACACATCTTTTAACTCTTGAGAAGAATAGTGAACTCAGAGCAATTCTCAAAGATTCGTTGGCTGTGCGCAGCCTTGTCAGCACCTTTGAACCTTCCTCCAAACTGTGCCTTATTGCATCTGAACAAAAGAAAACAGTACTAGTGCCAGCTCACACATTCAGGTTCATAACTAACAAGCATCATTTGCTGTCTGTGAGCATCTCATCTTTAGGTTATTGGCTCACTGTTTTAATCTCTAGTATCTTTTCTGTATGCTATCCAATTTTTCCACATGCATTTTAATTTGTGGCTAACAGACTTAGACCTTCTGATGACTCACCAGTGACTTGTGCAAAGGCAGTCACCTAGTCAAGTTCAAACAGCGCTGTGCAGAGCTTCACAAGTTTATCACAGCTGAGTAGGTTGGCAATAGTACAAAGTCACAGTAGGCAAGTACAAGAAATTTTAATGCATATTAGAGAAACTAAATTCAGCTAACCAGAGAAGTTGTGACAATTTGCATTTGTGAAGCACTCAAATTCTAAAATAGTAGACTGAATAATTATCTTAGGCGGGAGTATAATAAACTCATAGAATTATTGACCTGGCTGTGTTTGTAGCATGTGTAATGTTTGGATACAGTAAACATTAAAAAAGTGATGCTTAATTTTCTCACCTATGGCCTATGCGTAATAATTCAGTAAATTAGATAAGAAATTTAATTTGCCTGTGTTTTTCACTATGAGATCATTCAGGATTAAGAAAAGATTGTAGTAATACTATTGTAGCCATCATTACATAAAGATAGAAACAATGTGAGATTGATAGAAGTTGAATGTGTACACGTATTTGATTAAACAAATCAGATAAAGCATATTTGATTAGGCAAACTGCTAGTGTGGAAAAAACAAAATTTAAAGGGTCAAAAAGTCTTTTCAGGTCTGAAAAACAGTAGCTTTTGTGAATAAACATAACCTCAGAACAAGTATTGGTAACTCAAATAGAGAGGGAAAGGGAATTAGAGTGTTAAGGAGCATATCTTCTCTGAGAACCAGGACAACAATGGTGGACAAGGGACACAAATGGAAGTCATCTATCTGGACTTCTGCAAAGCCTTTGACACGGTCCCCCACAACATCCTTCTCTCTAAATTGGAGAGCTATGGATTTGATGGGTGGACTGTTTGGTGGATAAGGAACTGGCTGGATGGTCGCATCCAGAGGGTAGTGGTCAACAGCTCGATGTCCAGATGGCGACCAGTGATGAGTGGTGTCCTTCAGGGGTCCATAGTGGGACCAGTGCCGTTTAACGTTTTCATCAATGACATAGACAGCGAGATCGAGTGCACCCTCAGCAAGTTTGCGGATGACACCAAGCTGAGTGGTGCAGTTGACACACCAGAAGGATGGGATGTCATCCAGAGAGACCTGGACAGGCTGGAGAGGTGGGCCTGTGGGAACCTCATGAGGTTCAACAAGGCCAAGTGCAAGGTCCTGCACCTGGGTTGGGGTAACCCCCACTATCAATACAGGCTGGGGGAAGAAAGGATCGAGAGCAGCCCTGCCAAGAGGGACTTGGGGGTGCTGGTGGATGAAAAGCTGGACATGAGCCGGCAATGTGCGCTGGCAGCCCAGAAGGCCAACCGTACTCTGGGCTGCATCAGGAGAAGCGTGGCCAGCAGGTCGAGGGAGGGGATTCTGCCCCTCTACTCTGCTCTGGTGAGACCTCACCTGGAGCCCTGTGTCCAGCTCTGGAGCCCTCAGCACAAGAAAGACATGGAACTGTTGGAGCGGGTCCAGAGGAGGGCTACTAAAATGATCCGAGGGCTGGAGCACCTCTCCTATGAGGACAGGCTGAGAGAGTTGGGGTTGTTCAGCCTGGAGAAGAGAAGGCTGCGGGGAGACCTGATTGTGGCCTTTCAGTACCTAAAGGGGGCCCATAGGAAAGATGGGGAAGGTCTTTTTAGTAGGGCCAGCTGTGTCAGGACAAGGGGTAATGGCTTTAAACTAAAACAGGGTAGGTTTAGACTAGATATAAGGAAGAAATTCTTTACAATGAGGGTGGTGAAACACTGGAAGAGGTTGCCCAGAGAGGTAGTGGAGGCCCCATCCCTGGAAACATTCAAGGCCAGGTTGGATGGGGCTCTGAGCAACCTGATCTAGTTAGCAGTGTCCCTGCTTACTGCAGGGGGGTTGGACTAGATGACCTCTAGGGGTCCCTTCCAACCCAAAACATTCTATGATTCTGTGATTCTAAGATAGGTAATTTATTCTCTCTGGAACGTGGAAGAGGCTAACTAGATGTTAGTGTGCAAATGTCTGTTGAAAATATTCTGATTTTCTTATGGCCTGATTTGGAGGAACTTCTGCTACTTTAGCTAGTAAAGATTTTTGGTAGGATTTTTCCTACATTTTAAAATTGGACTTGAATTTGTTTTCTGAGTTCACTTTTGAGACTGCATAAAAAGTCATCAATTTAGTCTGCAGAAATTAGGCTAGATAAATTCTGTTCAAAGCAACAAAGCACCTGCAGACTTTCCCATAGCGATGACACTCATTTCAGTCTCTCTACTCAATCTAGCTGTCAATTTTTTATGAAATTTTCAGGAAGCCAGTACACCTGAGGTCACAACCCTTGTGTCAGATTTGGTTACAACTGATTAATGGGTTCAAAAGCTGTTGACCTGACAGACAGATAGACATGGTACTCCCATAAGCTGCATTTCTGTTGGAAATCAGGCTAAACCCACTTTTTATTTTTTCCAGCAGCAACCAAGAAGTATTTATTTCTTTTTGATTAATTTCTGTGCAAAACAGGATCTGTATTCATTCTTTCAAACTTTTTCAGACCTGGGGTGTATGATTCTGATTATATAGTATAACTGAGTGCTTAAAGTTGTATTTTAGAGCTGCAAATCGTTGTAGATTTATTTATGTACAGCTTACGAATAGCATGGAACAGATTACAAAGAGGCAGCTTTGAAGACAACAAAGGAGGATACTCTTTCAAAACGTGAGGTATGCAAATGTGCATTAGACAATAGACCAAATGAGGTCTTCCTCGGGCAAAAATTTGGCTTCTTGAGCCTCCCACAACACTGCTCCCCTTCTGAGGTACTATTTGAGGTACTGTTCATGTAAGAGAACAGTGAAGGAGTTACCTCTGCAAAGAGACTACAGTTTTATCCACCTTTACATTAAGCATACAAGGACAGAAATAAATTTTTTCCCCTCCTAACCAGTCTGTGTAACATCTAATGTAATATGTATTCTAATAACTGCATATTTCAGTATCTTTTAGTAAGGAAGTACTGAAAAAGATTATCATTGTCCAGTGGAGCAGGTAGTCACTGCTATGTTACAAGTGCATTCTGGAATGGGATCTCCATAGTTTATGGCAAGGGTGAATAACCTTTCTCTTTTGGATGGATTCGGTGGGCCACACGCTGATAATGCATCTGTCTTGTTTCCCAAGTCTCCATTGCACAGGGCTCTCCATCTTACACAATTTTCTGCACCGTCTTGCGCTATTTAATGCCCAGCTGTATCACAGGGCGCATTACTCCTCAGGCCATCATCTCACACTGCTACATGTTTCTCTAGTCCTCCATACTGCACAGCACTGTGCTGCATAGAACATCCCATCCCAGACTATACAGATTATTTCTCATCCTTAGTACCACAATGCAGCAAAGCACTCCCCTGAAAATGGCATGTCCATGCTTATGGATGGCATTTCCCTGACTCTGCTGTCATACTAATTTTGACTTGGATGGGGAAAGAGAGTCCATGGCGTTCTTCTATTTTAACTCTTGGTTCATAGAAGAATGTAGCCCTATGAGGCATTTAGATTCTTTTTCTGCTGTCATTTCAGGGCAATTTATTGGCACAATTATTGTGCACTAGTAGTAAGTCAACTACAAATTAATTTGGAATTGTGTTTGCATTG
Source organism: Nycticorax nycticorax (assembly GCA_023375905.1). Taxonomy (NCBI): domain Eukaryota; kingdom Metazoa; phylum Chordata; class Aves; order Pelecaniformes; family Ardeidae; genus Nycticorax; species Nycticorax nycticorax. The sequence continues at coordinate 2,211,794 of JAKFQP010000011.1, forward strand.
ACAAAGCATACACAGGTATCTTAAGGCTTTAATTCTTCTATTTAAAAAGTGAAATATATGGAAAACTTTCTCTAATGTTTACTTAACTTCAAGGCCTTTTAAAAAACTCCACCTTTGATCATTAATCTTTGCTGGGTTAATATTTATATGAAATACAGTTTTATGTATTTTTTCTAAGTTTTATTTCAGGCAGTTATCTTTGCAAGATAATAATGTGAATATAGAACTGATTTTTTTCTTGTTCATTGTTCCCGTTAACTGTGGACATTTTTGAGCTTAAAAAGCATTCTAAATCGGTCGGTTTAAAATGAAGGGGTTTGCAAGGTTTTCTCCATAGTTTGGCATCTTAGGGCAAATGTTATATGTGCTTTATTTAGTTTTATCACTGTTCTGGTCATACTCCAAGATTTTACTCTGAACCTCCTTTAATTGTAGCATACATACAGAATCTTTTCTTCTTAGTGTCTATATCCGCGAGTTCTAGGTCTTTCACATGATTACAGGTAAATAGAATCATAGAATCATTTAGGTTGGAAAAGACCTTTAAGATCATCGAGTCCAACTGTTAACCCAACACTGCCATTCCACCACTAAACCATGTCCCTAAGCACCATATCCACATGGCTTTTAAATACCTCCAGGGACTCGACCACCTCCCTGGCCAGCCCATTCCAGAGCCTGACAAGCCTTTCTGTGAAGAAGTTTTTCCTAATGTCTAGCCTAAACCTGCCCTGGCACAACTTCAAACCATTCCCCCTCATCCTGTTGTCCGTTACCAGGGAGAAGAGGCCGACCCCCACCTCACTACAGCCTCCTGTCAGGCAGTTGTAGAGGGCGATCAGGTCTCCCCTCAGCCTCCTCTTCTCCAGGCTAAACAACCCCAGTTCCCTCAGCCGCTCCTCAGAAGACTTGTGCTCCAGACCCCTCTCCAGCTTTGTGGCTCTCCTCTGCACATGTTCCAGCAATGCAACATCTTTCTTGTAGTGAGGGGCCCAAACCTGAACACAGGATTCAAGGTGCGGCCTCCCCAGCACCGAGTACAGGGGCACGATCACTTCCCTACTCCTGCTGGCCCTCTGTAGAGCCTTTCTACCCTCCAGCAGATTGACACTCCCACCCAGTTTGGTGTTGTCTGCAAATTTACTGAGGGCACACTCAATCCCCTCATCCAGGTCATTGATAAAGATATTAAACAAGACTGGCCCTAGAACTGAGCCATGGGGGACACTGCTTGGGACCAGCCGCCAGCTGGATTTAACTCCATTCACCACAACTCTCTGGGCTCAGCCATCCAGCCAGTTTTTAACCCAGTGAAGAGTACACCCATCTAGGCCATGAACCGCCAGCTTCTCCAGGAGAATGCTATGGGAGACTGTGTCGAAGGCCTTGCTGAAGTCCAGGTAGACAACATCCACAGCCTTTCCCTCATCCACCAGGCGGGTCACCTGGTCATAGAAGGAAATCAGGTTGATTAGGCAGTACCTGCCTTTCATGAACACATGCTGGCTGGGCCTGATCCCCTGGTTGTCCTCCCATGTGCCTGGTGAGCGCACACTCAAGATGAACCGCTCCATAATCTTCCCCGGTACTGAGGTCAGGCTGACTGGTCTGTAGTTCCCCGGGTCCTCCTTTCGGCCCTTCTTGAAGATAGGCGTCGCATTTGCCAACCTCCAGTCATCTGGGACCTCCCCTGTTATCCAGGACTGCTGATAAATGATAGAGAGTGGCTTGGCAAGCTCCTCTGCCAGCTCCTTCAGCACTCTTGGGTGGATCCCATCCGGCCCCATAGACTTGTGGATGTCCAGGTGGCATAGCAGGTCAAAGACTGCTTCCTCCTGGATTATGTGGGGTTTATTCCACTCACTGTCCCCATCTTCCAGCTCGGGAGGCTGGCTACCCTGGGGATAACTCGTCGGGCCATTAAAGACTGAGGCAAAGAAGGCGTTAAGTATCTCAGCCTTTTCCTCATATTTAGTGGCAATGTTCCCCCTTGCATCCACTAGAGGATGGAGGTTCTTCCTGGCTCTCTTTTTGCTGTTAACGTATTTATAAAAACTTTTCTTATTATCCCTTACAACAGTGACCAGGTTGAGTTCTAGTTGGGCTTTTGCCTTTCTAATTTCCTCTCTGCATGACCTGACAAGATCCCTGTACTCTTCTTGGGTTGCCTGCCCCTTCTTCCAGAGCTGGTAAGCTCTCCTTTTTTTCCTGAGTCGCAGTAGTAGACCTCTGTCCAGCCAGGCCGGTCGTCTTCTCTGCCAGTTCATCTTACGGCACATGGGGACAGCCTGTTCCTGTGCCTTTAAGACTTCTTCCTTGAAGAACACCCAGCCTTCCTGGACCCCTTTGCCCTTCAGGACTGTCTCCCAAGGGACTCTCCCAACCAGCGTTCTGAACAGGCTAAAGTCTGCCCTCCGGCAGTCCATGATGGTGGTTTTGCTGACCCCCTTCCTTACCTCACCAAAAATCAAAAACTCTATCATTTCATGATCACTAAGGAAAGTGCAATGCAAAGGCTGAGTTGGACTGGCAGGATGAGTGCTTATCCAGAACCGATAAATTCTGTAAATACTTCTGCTCTGTATTTTTAAATGCATTCCACAGTACCCATACTGTTAGGGCTTATTCATTATTTGCAGTGTTCAGTATCCCAGGTAAAAGAGGACTGACTATAATGAGAGATGACAGAAATCCAAACCAGTAAGCTGTACCTGCAATAATCTGTGAAACAGATCTAGAGACTCCCATCTCTGCAGTAGGCACAAAATAACAATTGTCATTAATATTTGGTATACCAGTATCAGGCAGTATCATTGGCCATGGCCAATGAGTGTCAAAAGTGGCCTGTGTAATATACAGGTAGCGGGTATGCAAATTAGATGCAAATCAAGCAGCTGCTCTAGCACAGACTAGTATTTATTGGGTAGAAATGCATCAACAGGTGTGCTTAATGTCAGTAGTAGGTGTCTGGAAGGACTTGCAGAACTAGCATTGGAGGACTAGCAAAGAGCAGTGGTTGAGTAAGGGACATGAGGGTATTAAGTATGGATACTAGAGCTTGCAAGAAGTCACCGATGCTACCAGGCAGTTTAGAATTAAGACACTTGATCACTAGCAAGGATTAGGAGTTTAGAACAAGGGCATGAGAGAAGAGTTTTGACACTGAGCACTGTCTGACACCCTCCTCTGTCTTGGTTCTGTCCTGGTGGGTCTCTTGGATATTGGGCTATGTTGGGTTCTGTTATCTGTGAAACAGAGATGATGGATAGAGGGGGTAGAGCAAAGTCAATGTCTCTTGTGTGGCTCCCGTAGAGATGAAGAAAAATTATTTTTTTCTTTAAGCCAGAAACCCTGGATGCAATTAGTATAAGGTCTTCAGATTACACCGAAAGGTGTAGTCATGTTAACAAGAGCAAAGCAGGAACTTAGCAATATACACAAGTTGTTACACTCATATGGCCTCTACACCATTTGGTAAGTCCAACTATGTCCCCCTGCAAATATATCAATGCAAGGAAATTTGGAGCATGCATGCTGACAAAAACAAGCCGTTACCAAAGATGTTAGGGGTTCCTAGACTTCCTACTCTAAGGTTTAGATTTTGCATTGTAGTAATAAAGTTGTGGCTTGTTTCAAACTGTGAGTCATTATTCTTGCTGAAATATGCCCTTCACAAATTACCTTTCAAAGGGAGAACAATCCACAGGTTATTTTTAGAGATTTTTGGTTTGTTTTGCCTTTCTTGGAAAAGTAACCAGGTGTTTTGGTAATAGAGTTACAAATAAATTGTTAAAATTTGTTTTAAAAGAAGAAATCTGATCATAGTACAGTTTTACTCAGCCTTTTTGGTTTTGTTATTTCCTTCTTTTACTGTCTCATATGATATTTGTTCTCCTTTCCCACAGAGTGCTTGTTGTGACATTCCTGTCTTATCAGTATCTTTCATCATCTCGTTAAAAGTAACCTGTATTAAAAATTAAGAATATCACCAGCATGTACCAACTTCTTAAGCATTATTTAAAGTCACCTTCCTGCTGACTGGTTTATCCAAAATAGTTATGAGCTGAGCCATGAAAAGATGTTTTCTTTTTCTTCTTGCAGACTGTAAACAACAACATGCATACAGATGATGAGCATGAACTCAGAGGAGATAAAGAAAGCTACCTCTGTGCAGTGTGCCTGGATGTTTATTTCAATCCTTACATGTGCTATCCATGCCATCACATCTTTTGTGAACCTTGCTTAAGGATGCTTGCCAAAGACAATCCAGCCAGCACTCCATGTCCACTGTGTCGCACTACAATTGCCAGAGTCTTTTTCCAAACAGGTATAAAATTGAAAGTTTTTACAATACAGAAAAATATTTGCAGCTTTCCTTCCTGTATTTCTGGCCTGAAAAAATATGTGGTTAAAAGAATAGTAAAACCCTGCTAACAAAATACAGTCATAAAAGAAAGAAAGAATTAATAATTTGCAATGGGCCATATACGAAATGCATGCAGACCAAAATTTGGTGATGTTAACCCACTGTGAGGTTTTCTTTGCATTTCATTCTTCCTAGGACTATTCCACGCAGGCTTTCTTCAGTGGCAAGAAACTGTTCTGGATCCATATTTTAAATTTTTTTTATTTTTGAAGTGAAGTTCTGGTGTTTTGCATTTCTTTGGTTTCCTCTTGCTAAATGATCACGAACTTCAAATATAATAACCATTTTCTCAAAATATCCTACCAGAAAAGCATTTTTAAAATTACTAACTTAATGACACACGCAAAAAAGCTCTTTTTTTTGGCTTTATGGCTTTAATTCAGCTACAAGTGAAAATAAAGGCTGGCAGAACTATAGACTCCTCCTAACTAATCTTGGTTTTAAATTCTCCCTTCCTGGCCTCTTACACCATCACCTCTAGTGTTCCTGACTTCTAGCAGTAGGAAAACATGGTGGGTAAAGGGTGTCTGATGTCAGAACTGGTACAGAGAGAGAAGAGGGTAAGTACTGCAGTAGATGGGATACCTGGAACAGCATGAGTCAGTCTTTTATCCCTGGAGCTTAAAAAGGTAAATTCAAGCACCATGGATAAAATTGTACTATGATATCTGGAGGTAGGCCCATTACAACACTTACAGAGCTTAAAACTGTGCACAGACAGGTCACAAAGTAATGGAGATGACTCAGCTGTGCAGGAGTGTTTGTTTATTTTTGCATGCGGCAGAGATCTTGCAGCGATCCTCTTTAAACTGGGAGAGTGCTGTGATGATGACAGGTTGGGGGTGCTGTGATGATGACAGGTTGGGGATGCAGATTAAAGTATGATTTCATATTGATCAGCAGAGCTGCCCAGCTTCTATTTCTGGTTGTGCACAGAATTTTCCTCTGCACAGGCACAACTTTGTGTAATTTGATGGCAGACCAGTTCAAGGAACTGATTGGGCTAAATAAGAACTCATTTGGGTGGGAAGGAGGCATTTTTCAGACAAACTAATTGCCCCAGCATGGTTCACTGGGGAGCTGCTGGTGGCCAGGGATAGGGACTGACTATGTTAGCACTGCAGCAGAGAAAATGGATGGAAAGCTGCAGCCTGAGCACTCTCAGCACCCTGCCTGGCTGGTGTATAGAAGTTTCAAGCTGTTCTCATTACATTTGCTTGATGTTTGATGCTCCTTTGGATTTGATGTACAGATGAAGTGTGTTTCACCAATAGAGAATTACTTAGGGCTATTTAAATTTTTTTAAAAGGCTATTTAACAGATTGGCTGCAGTAAAGTACTACTGGGAGAGCACAAAGAGAGAATGTAGATGCTTGCTAAAATGTATTTGCAAAACTTTTCAACACAGTACTGTCATGTAAGTGAAATATTACCAGGATCATTTGTAGCCTTTGAGTACTTAATATACAAAATGTAAAAATACCTGATGGGAGGGAATGAAGATGAGGGAGGGAGCCAGACTCTTCTCAGTGGTGCCCACGGACAGGACAAGAGGCAGTGGGCACAAATTGAAACACATGAAATTCTATCTGAACACAAGAAAACACTTTTTGCCTTTGAGGGTGGTCAAACAGGTTGCCCAGAGAGGTGGTAGAGCCTCCATCTGTGGAGATACTCAAAACACAACTGGACACGCTCCTGCACAACCTGCTGTAGCTGACCCTGCTTGGGTAGGGTGGGTTGGACTAGTTGATCTCAAGACATCCCTTCTAACCTAACCCATTCTGTGAAAATACTAAAAAGGTACGTCGCTTTTTTGAGGAAAAGGATTTGTGTGACTAACATGTAAATACAGTGTCATAAGTATGTAAATAGATAGTCTACTGTAAATAGAGAGCTGTAACAGTATATGAGATGTGTTTAGTATTAACAGCTTCAGATGAGAGAAATCCATATGGCCTTACAGCAGCTATTTGTATATTGCTGTCCAGTACACATAGCAATATATGCTTGACTTAGCAATATATTTGAAAGTAGATACACTAAATTTACTTTGGTTTATTATACATATATTAAGAAAAATATTTTGTCATTTCCCAGTGCATAACATATTAATCAGCTTTTAAATCAACTAAGAAATGTTGATGATGGTATCATATGCTTAGGGAAACTAGTAAAATCAACACATTAAGGAAAATGGATGGCGCCAGACCACTGTAAAGGGTAGTAACTTTTTTTTTTTTTTTACTCAGGAGATTTACTAAGCCACTTAAAAGTTAAGCTAAAGTCGCTGCTGCTATAGGTTTGTGCAGCCAGCAAGGCAAAGTTGCTAGTATTCTTTACATATTTCTTTAATGCTACAGCTGGGATGTCTTATTTCCCTCACTAAATTATTCTGGATACTTTCTTCAGCTTTCCTTTTGTATTACTGCATTTTATTTTACAAGGATACCTCAAAAAGAAAACATTTAAGGATAATATTCAGCAGTTCATTTTTTAGCTTATATAGTTTTGCAAACCAAACTTTACTGCAACAGAAGGATGCATGTAATATGGCACAAAAAGATGAAGGCTAACAGGTCAATTATCCACAAATTACGAATAAAAAGAGTGCTTAAACCAGAGCTACAAAGCCAGATGTGACCCAAGAGGATACTTCCTCTGGCCTATTGCCTTGATCAAGTGAGCCTTTTCCAATGGGTTCCCTGGAGAGAGTTCCAGTCCAGATAGGTTGCTCTGGTGGTGTCCACTGTGCATTCCCCTCTTTCTTAAAGGCTTTCTTAAAAGCCCTTCTACCATCAGGATAAGCTCACATCTGGTCAGATGATAGGGTGCACCTAAGACAACAGCTTTTGATCCTATTGCAGCAACCCACTTCAAATAACTCTGTCTTTTAAATGCCTCTCCTATCAGGGGAAAGAGTGAGCCAGGGATTGGCTTCTATACTTCCACTCAAAGTTTCATTTATGTTAAGTGCTTCCAAGAAGGGCTGGATACAGCACTCACGTACAATAAATCTGCCACTTTGGAGAACGGCAGATTCAGTGTAGTGGCTGTGCATGGGACATCCAGGCACGTGGCAGGGAAAGGGTCACATACATACAGAAATACAGGTGGCCTGGCCAGCCTGAAAGGATCTTTCATGAAAAGCCTAACCAAGCCTTACTACCTTCTAAAAGCCAGTAGGAGTTGTCACCACTGCCTTTTCTGAATCACAGGAGTTAGATGCATTGCTGGACGTTTCAGTTGTATAAGTTCGGACAATAAAGTTGAAAGAACTGAGACAATTTTTCTGGCCTGTAGAAGGCAACTAAAATAATCTATTGATGCTGTGAGAGGCAAGCAGAGTCTCATCAGAGGCCATTTCTCTGAATCCAAATAGTACTTAATCCAAGTATGTTCAGCAGTGTATAAAGCTCTTATATGAAAAATAAAAACCCCTAGTGAAAACTACGCAGCTTGTTCCTTCTATATTTAGGAGAGAAAATGGCCTCTCTTCCTTCACTGACAGAGGTTTATGGGTGCACTAGTGCTGTTCTCACATAATGAGATAGAAGGATTTGGAGATTTCTGTACTCTGCATGTTTTCTGTAGCTTCATTCCACCTGCATTCTGACATGGTGAAACACAGGATAATTTTTAGAAAAAGACCAGCATATAGTTTGCTTCAAATCTGCTAATGCCTTCCTTTTACTCAGAAAAAGCTACTGCAACGAAAGGGCATTTGGAATTTTTTCTTCTTTCTGCAGCCTGCTCACAAAAAGCTTAGCTTTCTCAAATTTGCCAGAGAAAAAGATTTGATCCTTCCATAAAATACTGATTATTGAAAATGTACAATTGCAATGAACCAGGTAAAGTAATAATACATAAGCCTTTTCAAAGATCTGTGAAGGGCCTTTTACTTCTTTTAAGGTACAGAAGGAATTATGCTTGCAGCTGCTATTAGTATTTATCTGGAGCCATGGTGATTTGAAGGGCCAAAATGGGGGGCGTTGAAGTTTTACCTGTTAACTACTGTGTTGGCAAGTCTGTCTGTTACCAGAAGATCGCTTTTTCTGTTGTAGGAAAACACAGTTATTTTTAAATTGTTTTCCATTGTTGTATTGCTATGGATAGGGTAGTTTTAACGTTTTGAGTTGCAGTCCATGTAGATGTTCCCACAAATAATAACCGGAGAAGGTGATGATTTCTTGAGATTAATAAGTTATGTCAACTCTTGCAGTGTCTCGAGAGTCTTTCTACAAATTTGTTCTTAATTCCTGTTAATCTACTACATTTAAAAAATCTCAAAAAAGTTTTTCAGACTCATCCCCTCATTACTGACTGTTACTGAGTGATGGTGTTAAACAAAAACCAACATGAACTGAGAATTAATACTTCAGTTAGTTTGTTAGATGTAATTTTCATTCACAGAGGTGATCATACTTATCTAAGTTAAATAGCCTGAATTATTATGTACTTTATTTTGACAGAATTTGACATCATCTTTCCTAAATGCTTTTTTTCAGAGGAACAGAATCAAAACAGCATGTTTAAGAGTTGTTCTTGCTATATCTGGAAATGCTTGGGTTTATGTGATTTTGAAACAATTTAAGAGATGTTATAATCAGAAAAAAGGATTACACAGTAGATAAGGCATTTTTATTTTGTAGTATAGACGTATGCAAATTATTGCTATATTTATAGCATTGATGTATACATTCTTTCCCATTAATTATTGTAGAACTCAACAACTCTACCAAATCTTTTTTCCCTACGGAATATTTGAAGTTAAAAGAAAATTTTCAAAAATCAAATTCTGCAAAATGGCCTCTACCAAGCTGCAAGAAAGCCTTCAGAGTTTTTGAAGGTAAGTTTTTTAATTTTTCCCTAAACTTCACTCAGTCTTGAGTGTAATATTTGAAAATAAGTCTCTAGCTAATACATGCCATAAGAAATCAGAGATGGATGATTATTAAAGTAGAGCTGAGTTAAATTCTCCTGGGTGACTCATACACAGTGCTCTGAATCTAGAGATAATCTGCAAATTGTAAAAAGACAATTTGTGTGTGTACCTTTTTATTTATTCTTAAATCTTTAATTTTGTGCATATTATCAGGGTAATTATATGCAGTTTCCTGTTTACAAAAATTAATCTGATTAGTGGAATAAAGAAAATTACTCGGGGAAAAAAGTTACTAGTTATGAGTGTGGTCATAAAGACCTCTTCAAAAAAAAATCAGAATCATCTTTTATTAAAGAAGTAATAAAAAAAGTTGGAAAAATATCATATATATTATTATGTATTGCTTGTTTTATACCTACAGAATGGAGTAAAGGGTGTGGTCTAGCTTTGTTTTCTGCTTATTATATGAAGAAAGCTCAGTCCTCTTGTTGCTACTTTAAAACTGAAACATTTTCATGGTTATTAAATGGTTGTTAACTGAAAACCATATAATTTAGACCACTGAAACGTGGGATTCGCTGTTTACATGTTTCCCTGTTTTCAGTCTAGTAGTGTTTCTTCACCAGCCATCATCTATGTTTACTTACATAGTTCCTTTCTGTAGTGCTGAGTCTTGCTAGCAGATAGATATTTCCTGTTTGTAGGAACACTACAGATTGCTTCTAAGCGTATGTGGAAAAAATAAAACAGGACATCCTGTTTATATTCCTGTTGTGAGTCTACCCAGGCCTTTCTACAAGTCAAATTTGAGAAATTCTGGTTCTTCACTTATAAAACCATGTCACACAACGTCATGATTTGATACTGAAAATAACAAGAAATTCTCCTAGCTATCAAAACTGAGCACACTTGAGAAGTTTGAGGACTCGTAGATCATCTTAACTCAGAGGGGAAGCTGTTAGCATGAAAACCAAAGACAAGTATTTCTTTTCTCTAACGGTAGTCAATGTAGCATGGATGTTGAGGCTGAGCTTATTGGATTATTGTAATACTATACTTTATGTATGTGACATAGCTCATATATGTTCCATAGTGTCATATGAATTATTTCTTTCATAAATATGAAAAGCTACCATGCTGAGCTTTGTACAAGACATAAATAATTAAAAACAAAAGGAAGGTCTGGAGAGGTCATGCAGCTTCAGTATTGTACTATCCCAAAATTGGGCATGTCATTCCACAAAGGTAATTCAGAATGCTGGATTTACATGTCTCCAAAGTATAGCCTGAAAGTTCCACACCAAATGGGAACATGATTAGATCTAGTTAATAGGAAACCTGAACCACATAGCTGTCTGAATCTTTGCCTTTGCCTTCTTAAATACAAGTGTCACTGCCATGTCTCTCTCTTCTGACTTTTTATTTGAATAAAAGGTACTGCAGGGTTTGTGTCAAAACACAAGGTATAATACTTTCTTCCTGCACTGCTTTTTTGGGCTTACATCTAAATTGTGCTTGGCAGCATCTAAAGTTCCGTATTTCGTTTTCTTATCTTTCCTTATGTTCCCTGCCTCAGGAGGCTCCCAGGTACTTTACAGGTGCAGAAGACTGAGCACACTGGCAGAAAAAGACTTCTGACACCATAATAGATGCCCTCACAAATGCAAACCCTAGTATCACTGAGAGCAGTAGGGGGAAAGAGGCTACTTTTAGATTAATTTTTGTTTAATTAGGAAGGTAACAGCCTAATAAGATGTTAGAGTTGCAGAAGGCAAAATATAAAGAATGGGAAGAAGAACAGAGTGGGTACATGAGTAGAGTGGCTGGAGTGAAAAAGGATATGATTGTGGTGCTTAGAAAGTGATGAAAACATGCAGTTTTGAATGTGAGAATAACTGCCTCTTTATAAGATAATACTGCATTGTCAAAGAAGAAATTCCGTGGCCTTGTTAGAAATGTATGTGCTCTTTTACCTCGCTCATGTCCAGCAGGTTCAGTGGTCACTGAGAATCTAGCAGCTCTTTTCAAACTCTTACACAAATATTATTTTAATACTCCAGACATAAAAATGGTAAACTTTGAACAGTAAACCATTCATTGAAGATGGTAGACCTGATGAAATCAGACCTTAGAATCAGATTGGGATACAAGGAGAGAAAGATGGCTGTTGAGAAGCCTAGATTCTATAGAAGATTTATCAGTTTGAACTAAGTTAGACTTTCTGAACATTGCAGGACTGCAAGATAAAATCAAACATCTTTTCTGTTTCCCTACTTTTTTTCCTGAACTGATTCACTGAGCCTAACAGATTTTGTAATCAATATGTGAGTTTTCTTCCATATGAAAATTTCCACAAGGAATGTAAAATTATCTTATAACTGAAAAAAAACCCCAAACATCCATAGCTTTTGAGTTTTTATACAAAAAGTAAGAAACCTCAGCACTGTAGCACTTTTGTGCTCTCAGGCTGATGAAAATTGCTCCAGGCTACTTTGTCCTTATACTGCACTGTATTTTTTTTCCAATTAAAATCATTAACAGAATTCCCATTGGTTTCATAAACATTACATATGGCATTGCTATATATATGGTATGCTCAGTTTGGTCAAGGATAGGTTAATGATAAAATGGAAATGCTATTCAAGAACAAAAGCCAATCTTCTTTTACCATTCAGATTTTTAATACATGTGAAAGTTAACAAGCTAATTTTAAATATTCCTCTAAAATGTTTTCTGTTTTATATGAGACAAACAAAGATATTACAGTAGTTATTGTTTTGAGTATTGGTAACTTTTAAAAAAATAATTAATAGAAATAACATCTCAGATAATGTTTCCTTAAATAGATTTAGAAGTAAGTAAATAGTATAGTTTGAATAGCATAGTAAAATACTTAATTTGACAGACTTTGGTGTAGACAAGTGCAGCAATTAAAAAAAAACAGACTGAGACAGTTAGTGCACTGGGCCCAAAAGGGTTATTTCAAAAGCTTTTGCATAAATCTGAGATAGAAATACATTGAAGAGACCAGAGATAGAGGATAGAGTAGTCAAGATAGTGATAGTAATGTTGTAAAAGGGTGCTGGCTGTCTGCATGTAGAGAAAGATTGTAGATAGGCCTGAACATAAGTACATAGGTAGATGTTCAGAATAAGAGAGCGGCATTATGAAACCTCTGAGTTACACACAGTGGTGACTATTTCAAGATATAATTGTTCCTAAGCTAATTGGAAATTCCCTCCAACTGTTTTTATGCTAATGTTTTTCTGTAAAATATGATGATTAAATTGAAAGTGGGAAAGCCTATTTAGAAATAGAGTAATTATTTGTATCTGTTTTTCTTAAATGCTTAATCTCCAAAACATTCCCCCAATGTTGCATACAATGAAATCTGTGCTAGCTTTTTGCTGATCTCATCTGTTTAGTGACTTAATAAGCTATTGACTTCTGTATCAGGCAAGGGTTGCAAGATACAGTGTTTTCAATGCTTGCTAATACCAGTGGAAATTCCAGCCACCTCAGTCACATCTGCCATGTCCTTTTATGTAATCATTTTCTGGAGAAAAGGATGAGCAATTCCCTACTTATTTAAAAAAAAAAAAATGTTGTGAAAGCTTTTAATAATACCTGTTGATACATTTTTGTATCTCTGGCGTTAAAATTGGGGTACAACACTTTAAAATCTTCTTTCTTGATTCAAGATTCTTGTTATCATGATTTCAGGCAATAAATGGGAAATAAATAAATAGGAAATAAATAAATAAATAGGAACTAAATAGTCAATAAAGGAAGGATGTTAACAGCTGTGAAAATTTACAGCTATAAAATTACCTCAAGTATGTTTTAAGTGCATACTTCTCTGTTTAAAAAGAAGAAAAAAATGATACTGGTTTTCAAGTTTCTGATGCTTTGATCTGTTGAGAAGAGAAACAAGATAGGTGTTACTGAAAATAGAAGGTGCAGCACTGAGTTTAGCTATAAAGAGTAATCCTGGAGTATAAAAAATCTCGCAGAATAATCCTTATACTGAGCTATTTTTCCCAAGTCCTACTGTTCCATCCTTCCTTATTGCACTTTTTTCTGTCAGTTTATTTCCTTACTTCCGCATTTCTTTAAGTTGTTTGTTTCTTTGTCATACTACTCAAGACTGCAGTTGTGGGACCATGCAATGCTTCTTCACCAGAAGGCTTTCCTTTTTTAGCCAGGATCCATCAGATTCTTTAGTATAGCTTGTAGAATCACAAAAAGCTAATTTGCACACATGCATTTCCCACAAGATGCATTTACAGTCTACAGTCTTCACAGTAAGTGAATTCTCTGCCTCAAGGAGACACACATTACTGGGAAGTGGTGTCTTTGAGCATCTGTTATGCCTATAGTACCCTAAGACAGAAAACACAGAATCCACGCACTGCTGGTTGAGTGTGTCTTAGGTCAGCTGCACAGATGGCAACCTTGTAATTCTGCTGATTTGTCAGCACTTGGATCCTAACCCTGCCCACAAGTCCCTTCAGCAACAACAGGTTACTGGTAAGAAACACAAAACTGATTTCTTGATGCCAGGGTCTCACTTGGGTCCCACAGAGCAGCTGTGCTCCAACTAGCCTTCAAGCCTTCAGGTCTGCACCTCATCAAGAAGTGAATCTGAAAGAAAAACAAAATAAAATGGAAGGGGAACTTTAAGGTACAAAGGTCAGTGCCAAAGAGATGTTTTAAGCTTAGCCCTGTTAGCACTGCCACTTTCTGTCCCTGCTGTTTTGCGAACAGTGTTAGTACAAATCATTAAGTATCAATAGCCTTGTTTATCTTTTAAGCTGTTTTGCAGAGGCTGTTCTTTAGACTTCTTCAGAGACACAGTCCCATTGGAAAAGATATTTCATGGCCTTTTCCCAGTCCTGAAGACTGCATCCAGAGCTAGCCTGTGTAGGAGAATGATATACCTGTCAGAAATTATGTCTGCTCAGTCGTCTCTATTGGTTCATCAGTGCATTGAAGGGAATTGAATTCTAGCTCATCTGTATGTGTCAACAGGATTGCTTGTTTCCATTTAACTGTGATATTTTAAGACTGCTGTACCAGGAATATTGATAGCTATAATTATGCAACACCAAGGATTGTGATAGAATGGCCATGGCAAAAAAGCCTTTCCCCATACATTTCTTGACATGTGCCTGAATGGATGTTAGATTAGCATCTTTAGTTCTGCTTAGAGAACCAAGTGTTCATACTGGCTGGTAAGACAAACTAAGAAGATTTTAGACCTCTTATACAGCCATGGTCCCACAGCTGTACCAGAGGGACCCAAATGAACTTGTAGGGGAGTTAGAGGTATCATGCTTTTCACCCTGCAGCTTAAAAATTCCAAAAGTCTTGTAAGAAGGTTCTTTTCTGAAGATGCTTGAAAAAACATAGCTGTGATCAGGATAAGAGGGAAAGTCCTCTCATCCGTTAATAGCTCGTTAAAACATACCAAACATAGGATGGAAATAAATGATTCATTTTTCTCACTGGAGGGACATTAGCAGTCTGGTCCTAGATGGGTATGTGGTACAGTTTGTACTATCCAGCATATTTGTTACTAGAAATGGAGGTGATAACATTTGCTTACAGTACTGAAATATTCGGGATAATAAAAATGAAAGCCAAGTGCAAGCAGTGGCAGAAGACTGTCATGGTACTGAGTGATCTTCAGCAATGTTTACATTGTTTTCCTTTCATCACAAAAGGAGGTAGTAAACTGGGAGGGTACAGAGAAGATAAATAAGAATGTCAGTTTTAAATTACTTCCTGATGAGGAATATGTAAACAGACTAGAATGCTTCAGCCAAAACAAGAGATGACTAAAGAGGGAGGATAATAGAGGTAATTAAAATCATGAGAGGCATGGCAGAAGTGAATATGCTGCTGTTATTCACTGTCTTATAGTAAAAGAACTAGAGGACATTAAATAAAATAATCATTACCCCAGAGCATGGGTTCAAATAATGGCAGATTCTTGGAAGAAAAATGAAGTGTATTAAATGCCGAGATACCACACTTGGATGCAGAGATCCTTGAACTGCAGCTCCCTGGGCGCTAAGAGAGAATACCAGCAAAGGATTGCAATATGCTTTCCCTGTTCTTATGTTCTTTCCTCACCATTCACCAATTCTTCATTCTTTGACCCTGTCAGAGAAAGAATTATAGGGTAGGAAGACCTTTAGCCTATTCTTTAGTATGCCTGTTCTTATGAGATATCCTACAATTTGATGACAGTGGTGTCTTCAGTTACAATTTTAACTTAGGCATTGTAAAAGGATTTTTTGTATTTATCAAGTAAGATCACATAAGTGTTTATTATTTGCCCTCTAAAGACAATTGAGAACAATACACAATCATAGTTAAACCACCCTAAGTAAAATTGGAATTACTAGCTTTTTCAAGTGGTATTCTTTCATCACAGAATCTGTTTAGAACATAAAGTATCTCTTGGTCTTAAGTTCTTGTTTTGTGTAAGATTCAGCTGAGACTAGTTCAGGTTGTGACAGGTCTCTGTGAACAAGTGGAAGCAAAGGTGCATTCTGCCTTCATCACTGGCAGGAATTAACCAGTATCTTTCTATGCATGTTGGTGGAAGTGGAAAATGTTCCTTGCCAGCTATGCCAAATAGAATGGCAAAAAGATAGATTGTGGCCACTGAGAAATGTTGAGTAAAATTGGTTATATTCCTAATTAGCTGTGAACTAGTTATGTTTAATAAAGGTTATGTCAGGCGTGCTTCCCCAGCACACTCCCCCGATCCACTTAGCTCTGAAATGCGCTGCATAGGAGAGCAGTTTGTACTGAAGTAGCCCCTAAAGATTCTTGACTCTGCTGATATAAACACATCTTACCTTGAATGTTGTTTGCCTAATGTGTAGTCTTTTGATTCGATGACTTACAGAAATCCCATTTACTATAAGAATGACAAAGAATTTTTGGCTGAGAACAGATTGTAGAGATATCAGTTGGCTTCATCACTATCAATGAATTAATAGAGAATAAAGTAGGATGAACACGTACCCTGTTTCTGCTACCTAACATGCCCCGTTTCATATGTCTGTACCAGTGACACAGATAGATCCATGCCATTCCAAAATTTGGACATGAGTGCAAGTTCAGTTTGATCCTAGAGCACTTATTGGGTAGAAAACTGCAAAGATTTCTGGAGGAATATGGTATTTGCATAATTATAAAAAGTGAGGCAACATTTTTTGGGCAAGGCAAAGTTTTGGAGACCCTAAAAGTGAAAACAAAAGCTGAAATTTGAATTTGATGAAGGACAAGAGGAAGCATGACAGCATTCAAGATGACATGTGGGAATAATTACGTGGGAAAAGGTGATCGTATTTTTATTAGATCAGAGCCAGATTAAGCATACCTTCTCAAAGAACCAAGAGATGAGCAAACAGCAAAGTCAGGAGACTTTTGGTGAATATCTTAGCTGAGTAGAGAAAGATGGATGTTTGAAATGGCATCAGAGAAAGTCAAGAGATAACCACCATTATACATCTAATGAAGGATTAAAGGAAGAATTTTTTTAACACTTCACAAACATTTTTTTAAATTTTAAATACCTTCTTTCTTGATAACCTTTTAAGGAGCTCATCTTCCTGAAAAAAATATTTTTAATTTCTGTTGAACATGTATGAAGGCTTTTCACAGTTCTTTCTGTAAAACCTTGGTCAGCTTCCTAAAAACGGGTTAAGTGCTGTCAGCATCAGAAAACTTTCAGTTCAGAAAAACTGCCAGCATTCTCAAGATACGGTCTTGTGCTTTGCATTTTTCATTCTCTGGAGGAATTAATATTTCTTTTGTTTGCTCAGATGGGAAGTAGGAATTTTTGGAGTTGATATTAACTAAATCTGAATATTAATTTGTTCGAAGCCAATGGCATGGCTCCAAGATAGGCCATGCACCAGTTTCTCTGCAGGAATTAAGGAAGGCATGTTGCCAGACAGCTAGATTTGCAAATAAACTAAATGCTTTGTGTAGATATACACAGCCTTGTCTTACACAGGGGTGTGGTGAGGCATTGGCACGCCTGTCTTGGGTATTCCCTCTGACCTTCGCTGTCAGACTGACCCTGTCTTAGGACAAGTAGAGCCAATTCATGAATAGATTTTTAAGACAGTATTTGCATTACTGTTATCTTATGTTGTTCCACTAAAATTGGCTTAAAACGTTAAAGCTTTCAGCACTGAAAAGCTTGTGGACAGCAGTGTATTAACAAAATTCTGCAAAGTTTTTGTTAAATGATCTTCAGTGTTAATATTATTTTTAACAATATATAGCAATCATGCAAGTAAAGAAATAAGCATCTAAAGAGCAGTATGCCAAGTACCATTCACACTAGAGACAAGCATCAGTATGAGATCCTTTTTAATGCTATTTTATACTTATTCAGTCATCTTGAGCGATTATATCAACCTTACCTATAAATATCTATTGATATTTTTGCCTCTACATACTTTGTACAGTAACAGTCTGAACAAATGGAGCCTGAAGGGATGTTAAGTAGTTAGGCAGGAGTTGTAGGAAAGAATAAAACTAGAGGGAGGTAATGCCATTGCAGCAATATCATACAAAAGTGTGAAGGCTCTTATGATGATAATTTAGCAAGAGTTGCTGACAGCTGAAATATAGTATTTGAACAGCTGGGGAGATGACAAATGTAAAGAAAGCATAAACTTGCAACACGATTTTTAGAAATGTTCAGTGATAAAAGTAGGAACAACAGAAGAGGGTGTTGATAATGAATAGAATTCGAGAGCATAATGAGTAAGAAATTTCGTGAAAAGACAGTGGAAGATAAATGGAAAATAGGTAAAAAATTAATGAGAAAATTCACAGAGTCAGAATATTGTGAATACCTTTTAAAATTAACTTTTCATCTAGATTATTGGTGCATATACCATGGAAAGTTAAATACTTCACATTGCTGTTTGAGATTCCTTGGGTTTTGTTGTCTGCACTGTCATGACAAGGAGAAAAGTTGTCCACAAGTTAAATTCACTGTTAAGATACAGTTTATCTACATGCAAATATGAACAAAAGTGACTACAAATCTCCATCTTAAAGGCAAATGTGTGAAAAGTATCATAACTATAATATGTACGTCATCAATATATACATAGACAACTTAGCTTTAAAATTAAAGGAAGACATTTTATGGTCTAGAATGCATGCAAACTGTGCACTTACTTCCATGACATGATCTCACAGAGGGACCATGCAGCTTCATTTCTTGGTATCAGTCATGAAGACTATATGGATTGCAGTCAGAACAGGTATGGTGAAGGGGAGGGCAGTTAAAGAAGCCAATGTTTCATTTATTCACAAAGCTAGTTTGCATCCTGAAAAACAAGGACATGCATTTCAAATACTGTATATTATTTTTATTTCATCTGTATATTATTTTTATTTCATCACTCTTAATTCAATTTTGAAATAAAGTGGTTTTAGAGTAGGGGAGTAGTTTTTGCTATAAATCATTTTAAAAAGCTGTTATGTGGTGTCCTGCCTGTTTGGTACTTAGTGTGTTATAGTTTAGGGGAAGAAAGAAAAAGCAAACAAATTTTTCACTTGGTTACTTAAAAAAAGAAGTGCTTGCAGACAGGCTATCAAAATTCTTCATCGCTTCCACAGTCAAATGACTTTTACATTGTGAAATGTGACATTAATTACTGCCGTTTTAATATGCATCCCAGCACTTAAACTAGCCAATTAGGTTATAATTGTGAGTATTGATAATTATAGTATAATTACAAATGTTTGGACAGAGGATGTTTCCTAAGCTCATTCTGCTCTCCCACAGTCCCCTTGCTTCTTGATTCATTTACTTCCAGGAAAATAAACACCCCAAGATAGAAAACACAAGTTGTTCTAGTCTTGCTTTGCATTTATGAAAGGGACTGGGCACAGTAGTCTTTGAATATTTCTCATAAGATTGGTAAATAGATTTCATATTTAATAAATCAGCAAAAATGTTAGTTATGCAAAATACTCAATGTAAAATGTGTATGCATGCATTTAATATGGCTTTATGGATTTTATTATTCATTTTTAAAGCTTTCTCTTGTTTCCTTTTCCAATAATCTGATCCTTTGATAAGATATACTAGCTAGCTTTATGGATTGTGCTTTAATCAGTAAAAACTGAATTATTAGTCTATAAAATAGCAAGAGATAACTGCCTTCACACATTTTTATTTGGCTTTTTACTTAATATTTAGAATGCCATTGTTAATTTACAGCAGAGGTACTATATTTATGTCTTAGAACTCAAACTAATGGTAGGAACATGCAAAAAACTTCAATTATAAATAATGCTCACTGAAATCCAGTAAGCTATATTTGAATGGAAAAAAACTCATCTTAATATCCTATCCAGTGTAAAACTGTCAGATCTTTTTGTCAAGTATAAGATTTGTAATTTGGATTGAATAACACTTGCAGTATTTCACAGAGGAAAAAGACTTTAAATGAGAAATTGCCTCCCCTCTGTCCTGAAGGCCTGAGATGTGTTAATTGCAGTGATTAACAATAAATGGTCCAAACAGATGCTGAATTCAAAGACAGCTTTTATGTATTGATTTGTAGTATATAACCTTATATCCTGGACTTACTTTGGTTATGTATCTCTGTAGAAAAAAGTCAGAGAATAGCTACCAAGAAAAAAAGAATAGATGATCATAGTTATAAACTTGAAAATAATATGGAAAACTAGAGCAGTATGAAATAAATATTTGTAAGAATTGTAACTGCTAAAATGACTTCTATGAATTATTTTTGGAGGGTTTTTTTCTTCTTTAATTGATAAGTGATTTCTGCTTCATTTGTGTATTTTCTCATCCCGGATCCATGCAGGATTTATAAAGTTTTAAGAGTGTAGAGATAATTCTTATATATAAGTGCCAATAGTTATGCTGATACTGATCAGCAAGCAGCATTATTTGCCTCGTAAGGTTGATTCTGTAGGACTGTAGTTTCTATAAGCTTTTTGCTTCGACAGATTAAATGTATCAGTTAGTGGCATTACCACATTTGGGGATTTCTGCATAGTTTTGTCTGTAGTATGTTGTACTTTTTCATGTCAAATGCCTTATGAAAGTCATAACCTTTGTCAAAACAAAAAGTGGAGGGCAGTGGTTCCTAACCACTCTGCCTTATAAAAAGGAGTGTTCCTTATGCAACCAAATCTTGTGTCACATATGAAAGGCTTCAGGACATGGCTTTTTCAGATATTTACAGTAATCAGTTGCTTTTCTAGACCCTTTGCAGACAACATTCTTTGACATTTTGAAAAGCAGTTACTGTGTATTCCCTGCTAAATTACCTGCATGCTGCTGATTTGTTCATGTACAGAAGGACTCTGTATGCACAGTGAGTTCAACAAATAGCATTTTATGCATGTGCAAATAACTGCTTACACACTCTTCTGAGACTGTCACAGATTTCAACTGTTAAACCAAAAGCCCTGCAGAAGTCCTGTAGCTAATAAGACAGACATCATAGCGAATATAAAAATAGTTTCAGATAAGGATTATGTCCAGTTTAAGTACATTCTATATTCACATGCTCTAAAGCCTAACTGCTGACAGAAAGTAAGACTTGGATTTTGGGGATGGAAAAGGAATGGAGGGTTGTTTAGGGCATCATGTAAGTTTAGTCACACACGGATATAAGGTGCTGGTGGCCAGTGAGAGCCCGCAGGTGAAATCAGAAGGGCAAGAGCAGAGAAAGTAGTCAAAGAGAGCAGAGAGAAAGTGAGAGGAAGGTAGATTTGGGAAGATGATTGGACTTTGCAGTGAGAAAGGCCTTGAAAGGTGATGGTAGAAGTTTTAGCATAGGAAAGCTGAAGGTTCTGGTGTACATCCTGGGGCAAGAGAAGTTTGGAATTTGAGGGCTCTCTAGAAAAAGATTTTGACTTCTGAGGCAATAGGTGTGTGGAACTGAAATATCTGAGGCAGTAGGGTAGGGAGGTTCAAGCCTTTCATGCAGAGGAGGAGGAGAAAAGCTAAAACTCTGGACCTGAGAAGGATTGTAATTGATTTGAGTAGCCTTAGTTTGGGAAAGGAACTGGGTGCTTTGGGGATATGAGTTTGGTGGAGGGCTTGAGACTGAGTTAGAGCTTGGGACACGAGATTGGGAGTCAATGGGACATGCTTGCAGGCATTCACACAGGATAAGTGCCATCCTCTCATCAACCTCTCTAGCAATATATGCTTTTTTCTTTGTTGGAAATACAGATCTCGTAGCTCATTTTAACTAGCAAATCTTGCAATTCAGCTATTGTATTAGCATAACCAGAATATGATGCTGCATGATGTGCATATGGGAGAAGGGTAGTGTTTATGCAAGAAGTTCAGGATGATACCTCATTTGTGAAAGCAGTATAAAAACACTGTATCCTTGAAAAAAGTACAGAAATGCTGAGTCCTGTACCTGGGAAGGAAGAGCCCCTGGCAATGAGACAGGTTGGGCACTGACAGCCTGGGGAGCAGCTCTGGAAAGGACCTGGGTGTCCTGATGGAGAGCAAGCTGTGCATGAGCTGGCAATGTGCCCTGGCAGCAAAGGCGGCCAAGAGCATCCCAGGCTTTATGAACAGGAGCATGATGTATGAACAGCAGTAGATGAGGGAAGTTTTTATCCCCCACTACTCAGCAGACCACATCTAAAATACTGCAGTTTTGCCGCTCGCTCCAGTCTAGGAAAGACAGCAGTAAACTGGAGCACGTTTAGCAGAGGGACATCAGGATGCTCAAGGGCCTGGAGCACCTGACCT
Organism: Nycticorax nycticorax; assembly: GCA_023375905.1. Lineage (NCBI taxonomy): Eukaryota > Metazoa > Chordata > Aves > Pelecaniformes > Ardeidae > Nycticorax > Nycticorax nycticorax. The sequence continues at coordinate 2,233,910 of JAKFQP010000011.1, forward strand.
GTTCAGTCTGGAGAAGGGTAGGCCTTGGAGAGGATCCCCAGGGAGCCTTATCACACCTATAAGGATACCACCGAGAGGACAGAGCAGCTGTTCACAGTGGTACATGGCAGGAGGATGAGCGATAATGGATATGGGAGGTTCAGACCGCAAGCCCTCACACTTTCACTGTGAGGACAGTCAAGTGGTGGAGTAGTTGCCCGCAGAGGCTATGCAATCTCCATAATAGATAATATTCATTATGATGAGCTGTAAATTAGCTATTGCCACTTAAGAAGAGACCTGTTTAATAACTGTGATTAATTTTCTGAAAACATTCCATGCACAGCCATAGTCAAAAGGTAAGTAGGAATTATTAGGATCATAACAAAATGGAAAACATTATGTCATTGTCTAGATTTGCAGTGATCCCAAATTGTGCATATAATTTTAGATTACATCATCTCAAAGAAGGGTAAGGCAGGGTAAGCATAGTGCAGGAGAATGATCTGAAGTATGGAAGCTTTTCCATACAATGGAAGTTTTTTGTTTGGAAAGGATATTGCAGAAGACAGGTACAAGAGGTCTGTAAAATTATGAATGGCATAAAGATTGTTCACTGTCTCTCAGAGGCATTCTTGCATTAGCAATTATATCAGCCATAATAGATAGGGCAAAACAATTGGCACTGAGGGCCAGATGTCCACATTTACATTTTAGGGAACAAGGGGCAACTTACTTCCAATCCTAAGGGCTGAATGCCCATTAGTGGTTGAAGCATATTACTGGAACACAACAGAGCTTGTGGGGCTTATCTTCTGGTTCAGTTTCACCTGAAAGGAAATCAGTTCATTTGCTCTAAGACTACTCCACCAAGGGACACAGAGTGCAGTAAGTGGGGGCAATATGAGATCTTGTTCAAAAGCATGCACAGACACATGTAAGGAAAGAAAATCCTATCAATGCTGTTTTTAGACATTGCTCTGAGCACTGCTTCCAAAGCACCGGGGTCCTAAGCTGCTGGTTGCTGCAAGGTCACATATGGGAAGGTGTCAGTCTGTACTTGCTTTTTTTTCTTACAGTCTTTCAGTAGCTCTATCTGCTGCAGCTCATAATCAGAAAGAAGAGACTGCGTCAAAATGACCTCAGTACATCTGATTACCTAAGAACACTTGTTCTTAGGTAATTTAATTTTGCATGGGCACTTATAATGTAAATGGTTATTATAGTTTGCATATTGTTCATTTGGGCACATTTTTAGAGTAAAATTTTCCATCTCTTATATTCTTTAGTTATAGCAAAATGAGGTCAGTAAATTTATAAAATCAGGAGAATATTTTGAATTGTTTGTAGTCTTACTCAGCTGTTGCTAGTACCTCAACAGGAGGTTGCAAAAACTTTGGCAGGGACACATGCAACAGATACACCTATTGATGCTCTGGTGAATATCTTTTTTGATTTGCATGCTTTTGTGGGTATAAAAGTGTGATTTGCACACAGCATTGTTTTTGTTATCTAGTAACAGGTTTCCACTAACAGTCTGCCAGACTCCGCTGGCACTGTGCATGCATATTCATGTGATTTGAGTGGAAGTTCTTATTCAGAGTATAACAACAGAGGCATGCACAAAAAAGTAAAATACATGTTTTAACAAATACATGTCTGTGCAGAAATTATTTAGGGACTGTATTCATCAAATAAAATAGGGTTTCTTTTTTAAAAAGGAGCAAATACATTAGAAGTAATTTGAAGCTCCCTCATCATTTCTGTTTCATAACTCAAATCCCTACTCCATGTTGCTGTACAGTTTTTGAGGAACTCTACAGCTCTCAGGGTTTATCTGCAGATGGCTAGAATTGGATGCAGAGACGTGGCTTATTTTCACTGTAGCTGGAGAGACAGACAGCTGAAGATATTTTCATGTCAGAATGTATTAAAGACTAGTCACAGTATGGATCATAGAGTACAGTATGTGCATGATCATACAGGTTTGGTGAAAGGGGAGCTCCAGAAAGCAGACACAGTCTCCATAGGAGTATGGTGAATGCTTCACTTTATTGCAAGGCACGGGTAAACTTATAGCACAGACCAGGGTTCACGCGACAAATTCAATTATTTCATTGGTTTGACCATACTGTCCACGCGCTTCTCCTCAAACGGTGACGGCATATATAATACTTTTAATTGGTCTAAGATTTACTGTCCACGCGCTTCTTCTCAAGTAGTGATTGGATATATAGAACAAAGCACACAATTATCTTAGTTGCTACTTGCTATCAGCACATTTTCGCCTTAGCTCATAGTTTCTTACTTTTTCCAAGGACACACTATCTCTTTCGAACCCTGGATTGTTCACGTATTCCCACGGTACTTTGTGGCCCTGCTGTTCGAGAAATTCCTCTACAATTCCCCCTTTTTCTTTTTGGACAATCCAGGTTTGTTGTACCTTATTACCTTTCCAGGGGACTTGCTTAGAATTCTTTGGTCCAGGGATCAGAGGTTCTCCCCGAGAATCCCTCGGTGCCGGCTGGAGATCCCGTGATCCCGTGGATCCGCCGAGATTCACAAGCGGAATCCCATCTGGGGTGGCATCTTTTCCTTTTCGAACAATCCAGACCTGTTCTATCAAGCGCGACATTAGTTTCTTAACACATGACATCACGCAGCCAAATACTATGCAACCTACTATAATTATTACGATGAGGGTCAAACCTTTTTCAACCAATACTCGCAGCCATCCTGATATACCAAACTGGCCGAGCCAGTCCCCAAAAGGGTCACCTGATTCCTTCAAGTTATGCAAATTGTTTTTCAGCTCAGCTAATTTCTTGTGGATGGATTCAGAATGATCAGACAAATTCATACAGCACATTCCTTCAAATTCTTCACACCCATGCCCTTGTGCAAGCAGCAAAAAATCAATAGCAGCCCGATTCTGAAGCACAGCATGATTAACACTAGCTACATCTTGCGATAGCTCATCTAAAGCTTGGCTAGTGATGTTTAGCTCATCTCTAGCCCAGCATGCTAATTGTTTCAAGGAAGTCATAGCTCTACTTGCAGTAGCTCCTGGAATAAAAAGAGAAGTGAACACTGTACGGGTTATGTATCCGTACTACTGGCCGTATCCACTTGCTTGGCACTCAGAGAGGTCCGGAACCTGTCAAGACACAAGTACACCCGCTCAGATACCCAATTATCAAGATCTTTAACAATAGTTTCAGGAAACCCTATTGGTCATCAACAGCAGCCTTGGTCCAGCGGCTCGGGATCCACTTCGGCCCTGTAGGAGTAAGCACACACATATAACCCCTACCCATATATTTGACCTCTGCTGGGCCTTTCCACATCCCAGTCGCTGGTTCCCTATACATTACAAAAACTGGCTTAGTATCTTTGACCTCCTTATCATAACTGTGTATCCATGCTGGCGGTTCCTGTTGATCTGTAAAAATACACAAATGATTTAGCACAAAGAGAGTTTTAGCAAGTCTTTCTTGTATATCTGCAACATTGTCAAATTTCTGCAAATACTGTTTCAGAGTCTGATGGGCTCTTTCGATGATTGCTTGGCCTGTGGGAGAATGTGGGATGCCTGTCAGGTGTCGTACAGTCACTCCAGTGGGAATGCACTGGACTGAGGAGTTCTCTTTTACAGTTTTTATAGCCTGTTGCAAAATTTTCCAATCATGTTGCTCATACTGTGGGCCATTAGCCCCCACCACTACGGGACAGGCCATAGTACCAACAGGTTGCCAGTTTCCGTCCACAATAGCATCTCTGATTACACCCGACCAGCGGGTCACTGCACGAGATGCAGCAGGTACAGGGGGGGGGTTTTGACTGTAGGTTTCCGACAGGAGTCGCCGGACAGAATTATGAGGGATTTCTGGTGAGATGGTGTTATCAGCAAGCCGTTCGGCAGTTGCTCCTGCATAATGGTCTAATTTCTGGAGTACCTCTGTCATCTGATGAGCCAACTTTTCCAAGCCTGCTTTTTCTGTCTCTATGACAGAGCAGGTGGATAAGTCCTCATCGTCATCATCAGGGAGCGGCACCGCTTGGGCTGGCAAGGCTGGGGCAGAGGGCTGTGGCAGTTCCGCTGGAGCGGAGCTAGGCTGGCAGCTGGGTCCCCTTCCCGCGGTCTCGGTGGTGGTTTTTCCTTCCTCAACGGAGGGCAGGGCGGGGGGTGATGGCTCCCCCGCGGGTACTGCAGCGGCACCTGCCAGCTCTGCGACAGTACTGCACTGCTGGCTGGTCATGCCCTTTATGGGGCGCAAGTGTCCGGTCCTGAAAAAGGTTTCAAGTCGGCCTGGCTTAGGCGGTGGCGGAGGAGGAGGAGGGGCGGCTGCACAAACCGGCGGCGCTGGTGGGGGGGCAGTCGGCGGAGTTAGTGCCTGTACTGCCGCGGCCGCCACTTTCGTCTCTGCACGCATGTCCTTTAAAGTGTTCATAACAGTCCGCCAGGTACTTCTAAAGCCGCGAATGTCTTTATCTCGGTCCGTTATTGTTAGCTCCCACATATAATCGCCCAAGTCACGCCAACAGTTCTCAGTAAACAAATGTGCAGGTAAGAGCAAATATCCATGGGATCGTGCCCAGTCTAATAGCTTGCTTAAAGTCTTTTCAGCTACTGATTCCCCTCTCTTAGAGAGAATACTAATCAGTAGTTTAATAGCCGCAGCAAATTCTGTTTCCATGCTCACGGCTATGTAGGCGTGGGGAAAACTGCAAGTTTTCCTACCTTCAGTCACGGAGACTCGGGTACGTCCACGCCTGCTCCCCTCCGACTCTCGCTTCCCGTAGAAAGATTGAGAGCCTTCCGTGCATCAACGCCGCTACGTCTCTCTGCACCAGCATCAACGCCGCTACGTCTCTTTGCTGTGACCTGGAGCCCCGTCGTGCATCAACGCCGCTACGTCTCTCTGCACGAACTTTTGTGCATCAACGCCGCTGCGTCTCTCTGCACTAACTTTTGTGCATCAACGCCGCTGCGTCTCTCTGCACTAGCATCAACGCCGCTGCGTCTCTCTGCTTTGTCCTATGTCCCTGTTCGGGCGCCAGGTGGTGAAAGGGGAGCTCCAGAAAGCAGACACAGTCTCCATAGGAGTATGGTGAATGCTTCACTTTATTGCAAGGCACGGGTAAACTTATAGCACAGACCAGGGTTCACGCGACAAATTCAATTATTTCATTGGTTTGACCATACTGTCCACGCGCTTCTCCTCAAACGGTGACGGCATATATAATACTTTTAATTGGTCTAAGATTTACTGTCCACGCGCTTCTTCTCAAGTAGTGATTGGATATATAGAACAAAGCACACAATTATCTTAGTTGCTACTTGCTATCAGCACATTTTCGCCTTAGCTCATAGTTTCTTACTTTTTCCAAGGACACACTATCTTTTTCGAACCCTGGATTGCCCACGCATTCCCACAGTATTTTGTGGCCCTGCTGTTCGAGAAATTCCTCTACACAGGTTTCTAAACCTGATCCTTGGTTTCAGTACTGTAGTTTATTTGGTTATATACTTCAGGGAAAAGAAACAGTTCTCATTCTTTGTTAGCCTCTGTTAAGTCCTAGAATTCAGTTTATGTAATAGTTGTAGTATTGACATTTTCAGCTGAAGCTTAATCAATTTACAGATGGTAAAGAAGAGACTATTTGAGCAATGGAATTGAGATCTGTTCTACATAACCGGCTGTCAACTTTCAATAGCTTTACTCACACTCAGGGAAGTCACAGGGATTACACATGGTGTATAGTAAGCAGCTCCTGATTGTATACATACCTTTAATACAGCACCAACAATTTTTCTGTGGCTTTCTATAGGATGAGCAATTAGAGAATAGCCAGTTTCCTATACTGAAACTGCTGTTCTTGAATGAGGAGTGATTACATTACAGAGTCTAATCCTTGTTAAACTCCATGGAGGTATGCTTAACATGAGTTGTACAGACATACAAATCAAGGATAACGTTTGTCCAAATCCTCTAGCAGGTGAGGACTACCAAGTCAAAACTATAAAGCTACATGTTTGCGTAACTCCCTGATTACCCCTGTTGATTCAAACCCAGCCTTTAGCATTTTGTGTTATATTTACTTAAAGGATAGAAATAAATAAATAAATAAATAAGCACGGGTAGCAGTCTTAGAATCACAGAATCATAGAATGTTTTGGGTTGGAAGGGGCCTTTAGAGGTCATCTAGTCCAACCCCCCTGCAGTGAGCAGGGACATCTTCAAATCGATCAGAGCCCTGTGCAAGCTGGCCTTGAATGTTTCCAGGGATGGGGTATCTACAGCCTCTCTGGGCAACCCATTCCAGTGTTTCACCACCCTCATCATAAAAAATTTCTTCCTTATATCCAGTCTAAATCTACCCTCCTTTAGTTTAAAACCATTACTCCTTGTCCTGTCATAGCAGAGCTTGCTAAAAAGTCTGTCCCCATCTTTGTTATAAGCCCCCCCTCTAAGTACTGAAAGGCCACAATCAGGTCTCCCCGCAGCCTTCTCTTCTCCAGGCTGAACAACCCCAACTCTCTCAGCCTTTCCTCACAAGGAGAGGTGCTCCAGCCCTCGCATCATTTTTGTGGCCTCCTCTGGACCCACTCCAACAGATCCATGTCTCTCTTGTGCTGAGGGCCCCAGAGCTGGACGCAGGACTGCGGGTGGGGTCTCACCAGAGCAGAGCAGAGGGGCAGAATCCCCTCCCTCCACCTGCTGGCCACGCTGCTTTTGAGGCAGCCCGGGGGACACTTGCTTTCTGGGCTGCGAGCATACATTGCTGGGTCATGTCCAGCTTTTCATCCATTAGTCTAGACTAAGACCCTCCAGAGAGTATAATATATGCTAAAATTCATGTGTAAAAGGCAAAGTGAATGATACAGCATTAGTGATAAAATGTAATGGCCTTTGCACATTAAATTTTAAAAGTAGAATATAACAACAGAAATCTAGGTTTCTATTTAACAATAATGTTTAAAAAGTGTTAGAGAAGAAATTAAGAAAAAATACAGGTTTGAAATTGAGGTAAGTTTTTAAATGAGTATTTTTCAAGTAAATTACATCTTGGCAGACAGGTATTTAAAGAAGACTAACATTTTTCAGAATTTTGTTACTGAATTACTAATGTTATTTTTCAGTAACCAAAGATGCTCTTTTAAATTAGCATAGTTTTAAATTTACATAATCTAAAGCATAACATAAAGGACAAGGAGGTGCATATCATAGAATCATAGAATGTTTGGGGTTGGAAGGGACCCCTAGAGGTCATCTAGTCCAACCCCCCTGCAGTGAGCAGGGACACCACTAACTAGATCAGGTTGCTCACAGCCCCATACTTTAAACAGATCTTCAGCATCTTTAAGCTCATGCACTTGCATAAAAGTTCGTGGTATTATAATCTAAAACTCTTTAAAAGTAAATTCCTGGAATTTTTAACTTTTTTTTCTAGAGTCAGTATAGCATGTTTAGCTATGGGGCAAATCTTAGCCCACTTGGAGTCACTGAAACCCATCATAAAACATCATCACTCTCTTGACTAGCATGAAGATTTCATGTATAGTCTCCAAAATAAGATAAATAATGTTAGAGAGATTCTGATGTATACAGATCTAGAAACTTAGTACCTGTACATGACAAACTGATACAAATTGTCATTAAAAATACAAAAATAAAAATAAACGCAATTATATAATGATGTCTAACTGTGAGTGATTCTTCAAAGGAAGAATTTCTATCTCAGTAGCCTAGTCAAATTTCTAAATAAAGCGGTCATTAAACAAATACAGGAGGACCAGTTTACCTATGTAATTCAGAATCAAAAGGTCACTGATGAACTATCTTAAAAAGCATACCAAAGAGAGAAAATACTTTTCTTTGGAAGGCAGGGAAACAATTGTGCTATAAAAGTTCTGGGCAAAATATTAATTGAGGAAAAAAATATAAAAAACCAGTCAATAGCCACCACTGAAAAGGAAAAATACTGAAATTCTAGCAAAGTTCTGTATTAGGATACTTTTTTAAGATATATCTCTCAATTATCTTGAATAAGGTCTGAGAATGTTAAAACGAAAATTACTGGCATGTGAACACCAGTTATACACAATTATTTATATTAGTCAAAAACAGGAGACTGAGGAACTTCTAGGAGGCTTAATCAAGCCAGACTAGAAGGCAGCACAGTAATAGACTAAACCTGAGGAATGCACGCTGAGGCACATGGGTGTGCAGTGGTGCACACTGAAGGGGACACTTCCTACCCACCTTGAGACTCCAAAAGCCACAATGTCAGTGCAGAGGAGAAGAGTCTGGGCAGCTCAGCAAAAACCTATCTTCCAAAATCAAAGAATGCATCATAAAGGTTGAGACTTACCTGAAAACAGAATGAAAATCCAGACCAGTATGACTGCATTCCCTCCTCCTTCATCAGAGTGGGACAGATCTTCTGCCTTTGCAGCGGAGCTCCCAGCCTCTTTCCTGTGCCAAACACAGCTGCACAGACACTTCTCTAACTTTGTATCCTGACAAATGCAAGAACTATGCTCCTGTAGTACTTCTCTTACTACTTAGAGAAGTCAGGGGAGGAATGAAGAGGAAGGACCTTTTGGCAGGACCCCCCACTCAGGCCATTCTTGAAGTCACAGGATTTTTACTTCGACTTGAAAGGCTGTGTTTGCATCTGCCTATATATTTTTAAGGTATTATCAGCATACAAACAGTAATTTAAAAAATTAATTTTAACCTGGTATGCATCATATACTGTCATAATACTAAAGCAAGCGGGATTTATTTAGAAGAGGGGTTTGAATTCAAACGTATTTGCGCTGTTGAACTATGTACGCGTATGGGTGTGTCTCAATTACTGAAGAATTCAGATGACTAGACTTAGGGAATCCAGAGATTAATTGCTCAGGAGATTAATTACAATATATGGAGCCTTCACTTCTAGATTACTGAATCAAATTCAGTGGAAGAAGGCACCAAAAGAGAGGTGCTCACGGGTCTGGGTAACATAATCAGATAGCATTACTTTACTATAGTAGAGAGTGCCAAACCCAAACAAACATCCTATTTTCCAGACATGGAAGACAGAGTTACTTTTTAAGTCTTTCAGAAACAAGTCCACAGACAGCTTCTTGTCCAATGAAGTGAGGAAAGTGAGGAAACCTAAAAGTGAGGTTTCCTGCTTCCATTTGTCTTGTAAATAACTAGAGGAAGGAGGGTTAATTTTATATTTTTTTTTTTTTTTTTACTCTATCTATTGCTTTTATAAAGATTTTTATCTCCTAGTCTGTTTTTCAGCAGGTTTTCAAAGACGCTCAGATACAGTAACAAGAAGGCATTTTCCACATGCTGCTCACAGGATGGACTACATGGACTTTGAGGATGATAGCCGTGGATGGCGGTTTGATATGGACATGGTGATAATCTACATTTATTCAGTCAACTGGGTAATAGGATTTATTGTGTTCTGTTTTCTTTGTTATTTCTTTTTCCCTTTTTAGTCTGTAGTAATCACAGTTAAGGAAAACAGCAGTCATGTGAAGCACAATAATGTGAATAGGAAAAACTTGAAGAAGGCAAAACGTTTGATACTGCGTTTTTATCTTTCAGAATTGTAATAGACTGCATCAAGCATGCTGTGAGGCTATTTGATACTTCTGCTCTGTGTAACAAAGTACTTGAGTTTGGTTCCAAATGTAATGTGAAATCCAGATCATACTTCATTCAGTGGGAGTTTTGCCTTGATTTTGGTGGGAACAGGATTTACCCCTAATGTATAAAATAACTACTTATTCTGTGTCATACTAAATACTGCTTATTCTTAGGGGAGTTCTGTGTGCTACAAAAGAATATGATCCATAGAGCCATTTTGGGGGTTTGACTGTGTATGTTGACACACTTTGCTCACTCTTTGGTGCTTCAATTCCTCATACATAAAAGCAATAAAGATGCTTCCCATTTATAGTCAGTCCCCATCCCTGGAGGTATTTTAAAGATGTTAGATGTGGTGCTTAGGGACATGGTTTAGTGATGGAATGACAGGGTTAGGTTAACGGTTGGACTTGATGATCTTAAAGGCCTTTTCCAACCTAAGCAGTTCTATGATTCTATAATTCTATGACTCTATGATCCTTTGGGAACAGGAGATTATAAGCACTGCAGCGCTGCACCATGCAGCATGAATAGACATTCATCTGAGCTATTTCAATGGTATAATCCAAATTCTGGAAAAATTTGACAATTGATAGACCTGTCAGCATTCTACTGTGGGGATGTGCTGTACTTAGTGCCTGAAATTTTGAGCCTATTAACCAAAAAGAAATGATACTGCACAGTGTGCTGACAGTTCATCTTTTCAGCAAATGGCAATCAGACGGAATCAACTAATAACCCCAAATTCTGCACTTTAAAGGGACCATTTTTGTGCAGATTCCCAGAGTAGCACTGTGCCTTTTTTTACCCATCCAGATGAGTGTGTTTGGACCCAGGAAGACAGCTAATGGAGGGCAAGCAGCAGGCCTGCTGGCTACAATGCTGTGAGACACTAACCCCAGTAAATACTGGAGAAAGAAGCATTCTCCAGTGTAAGAAATCAGTATAATTATTATTAAAATGCTGTAACAATTTGAGGATACTCTCAAGTGTGGGCTCACCAGGACTATATGTCTCCAGGGAGATCATGTAAGAGGACACAGTATTTATTTGCACCTTTCATGTGAAACAATTCTAAAGCACTTTATAGTTATTCTATATATAGATTGCTGAGTTACAGTACCAAACTGCAGCCAGTTCAGCAATCATTCCGTACTTGCTGCTTTACACAGTATTCTCAAATGAAAGTGAAAGAGCATCTATTAAATTATAAAAAGGATATTAGAAAATATTCCAGGAGTCAGGTGCTGAAGGCAGTTCGGGGGTTACTTTTCAGGAAGGTACAAGGAAGTTTTTATTTCTAAGGGCATGACCCTGCAAAGTACATTGTGGTTTCATCTAGAAAAGCATGTGAGTATATGTATGTAGTTCCTCTGGTATCAGGATTTGTGTGGGAGACCTGTGGTTTTTCAGTAGGTGGTGTACTCCCCTGTTCTAGCAGAGAACAAAGAGAAATGTGTTGTGGAAGGTGCCATCTGCCAAATGTGATGGAATGGAATGAATTCAGGGGTTTTATTAAGCGTGTGCTTATGCTTCTTTACTGGAGCAGGGCCAGCATGGTCAGTCTCTTACAGGCTAGAAAGTGATCAGGACCAGAAACTTTCACTTAATCTGAAAAGTGGCAGTAAAGCAGCTACTAATATTTAGTTGTCTTACAGGCTGCATAAAATTATCTCTTTGAGAATATATGTGTAGAATTAAAAATTGCAAGTCTGACTACATTGATGGGACTAAATAACTTTTGCCATATTTTTTAATATATGCAAATTTAAGGGGATATAATTGAAAGTCACCATCACCACATAGTCATGGTTGTGACAGAAATGCATTTTCTGTAATTACAGTATATCTAGTTACTTTGTCTCTACCTAAAAGTGATTGGCTCTGTTAATGCTGGCATTAGACGTAACATTTTAAAAGCTTTAATGTTGTAGTAAAGCATTTGGTGAATTTCCCTCTTTATATTGATACAAACAAGTCTTTTAAAAGCTAGCGTTTTTTAGGTCATAGGCTCATGTTTTGCTACATGCAGATGTGTAGGTGTGTGTGCGCTCAAATATTATCAGTAATTTTAAACATTTTTCTCATCTATGCCAGGACTGGGAATCTATCTGCAGTTTTTATTTGTCTCTCTAATCGTACAAATCTACTGCTCCTATCTCGGTAAACAGAGGGACTGATTCATCTGTTAAGACAGAATTGCTTCTACCTTTTGATCTCAGAAAATACTAAAATAGAAAGATGTCATGAAAAATTACTTTAACTTAGCTGACATAGTCTGAAATTCCACTAATAATGTAATTTAACATTATTTAAACAGGATATCTGATAAAGCAATATCCTTAAATAAATATTCAAAAATATATTGAGACATAAGAAACATAATATAGGTACTAACTAATTATATAAGGAAGAGTTACTTACTTTATTTTTAATAGCATGTTACCCTGGTTTTATTCTGAAAAAGGCAACAAAGGAGCGTAAAAAATCCATTGTAATATTGTCCTCTTTTGTACTTTTACAGCAAGAATTGATGACTGAGGGTGGCTGCATTTCCTAAATTTAATAGGAGTGACAATTTTGTATGGCATTTCTAACTGTGTAACTCTAGCTTTCTTCAAGGCCTAAACAATAAACTGTTTCTTGGGCTATATTGTTTTACTTTATATTGGTTGTTATTAATTCCAGGGAACAATTAGTTTTAAAAGGTTACAAATGTACATAATGAAAACTGCTGCAACTGAGAGACATCCTCCATAGGAAAACACCTAAAAGGCGTAGAGTAGAGATACCTTTTTTTGTCCTTTATTGCTTTTTTGAGATACGTACTTTTGTAAAAATACAATAACAATTCAAAGGCTCAAATCTGGTTTTGCCTGAAGTCTACCTGTAAAATGCTTTTAATATCTGTGGGAGCAAGAGCAGGACCTTTGTAAGCAATTTACTGGTTAAACTGATCCTGCTCTGCAAGCTTGTCTTTCTTATCTACAATAGCATTAAAAGGTTTGCAATAAAATTTGAGTTGTTTGTAGTAGTTTGCAGTCATTTCACTAGATTTTGCTTGGTGGAATTAAATTTTAATATTTTTTTCAATGTCTTGTTCGTTATCCTGTCTATTTTGTTTATGCTTGGGGTGCATCTAGGGTTTGTTGAATTTTTTACTATCTGCGATTAACTCTTTTCATACTTGCAGCCATTTATTTGTTTCAGTACTTCCCAGGAAACGGTCAGTTTTTGTCAGAAATCATCTTGGGGGAAGGTGTGGATCTTAATACATTCTGACAATGAAGAATACTTAGTACTGGTGCCATCAGTCCAGACCAATTAACTGTTGAAGGCAGCAGAAATCCAGGACAAGATTAAGTTTGGCGTTGACAGGCAAAGGCACTTTATGCACACTCAGCAGCGTATGAGTTTCTTGCCTAGCAGAGGGTATATTTGTAGATCTCCTACTTGCCAAAGGTCCAGTCATCTTGCTCCCTCACACAGTTAAAAAAAAATATTCCCAAGCACAACAGATTCTCTCACAGCTGTGTACTTGCCCACAGAAGCTGAGAACTAAGTTAAGCCTTTACCAGTACACTGCATCCACACCTGAAATATTTACTGTATGTCAGCAAAAGCATTACCACAGTTACTGAGATGAAGAAGGATGATGAAGAAGCAGAGTTTAGGTTTATTTTGTCATTTTTAGAGAAAAGTAGTGCTGGTAACATGAACCTCTGGGAGGAAAAGTATCTATTGTGGCTATCATGTGACAAGTAACTGTCTTGATGGTGTGTAGCATTGCTTTTGTGGGTGTGTTTTCAGCATCTTTTGTCCTTGGCAATCCTGACTACTTCATAACTGTGGGATGCACAGTCCCCTCGGGG